>CM072524.1:44331628-44366628 GCA_036898135.1 Oncomelania hupensis
TGCATTAATTTACTTACATGAGATGTTAAGGATATAGGTCTGTAACTTGATGTTTTATCTCTAGGCTTACCAGCCTTTAAAATGGGTATAACTAGAGAAGACTTCCATATATCAGGCAAAACTCCTCTTTTCCAACATGATTGAATAATTATAAGCAGAATGCGAATCCATTCATCAGGAAGATGATTTAATAACGTATACGACATGCCGTCAAGTCCTACAGCAGACTTTTTTAACCTAGGGAAAATAAAGCATCTTTAAGTTCTGCTAGAGATGTATTTGAATTAATAACTAAAAATTGTCTTGATTAGGATCTTCATATTGTTTTGTACATTTTTTTATTTTTCTATTATTTAATATATATAATACAGACTTGTAGATACTTTCATTTGAAAAAATGTTTACAAATTCTTCTGCTTTCTCCTTGGGAGAAGGAAAATTATTATGAATTAATTTAATAGGACATTGCGGTAACTTAAATCCATTTTTCATTTCAGCAACTTTTTTCCAAGTCTTCAAAGAATCTTGCGAACTAGATATTTCGTTGAAACAAAATGTGGACCAAGACTGTCTTTTCTCAGCAGCTATTATTTTGTTACACGTTTTTTTTTTTTTTGCTTTTTTCATATCATTAAAATTTTGATCTGATCTTCATTTTAACCAATTTTTATAAGCATATCTTTTCTCTTTTACTGCTGCTTCACAAACCTCATTCCACCATTTATTACCATTGCGAGTTGTTTTTTTTAGCTGATCGTTTTTGAGGAATAGAATTACTAGCAGTTACAAGAATTTGTTTAATAAAATGTGAATACGTATTATTTATATCATCATCATGCACAAAATCTGTATCATAAGACATTAACAAACTTTGAAATAAGTCCCAGTTCGCACGCTTATAAATGTACTTTGGAATGACATCCACATCTGTTTGAGTGTCAATAGTGTTATTCATAGTTGTAACAATAGGCAAATGATCGCTGCCCAGAGGATCCGTCTGAATATCCCACTCGCAGTCAATGGCTAAAGTAGATGAAACAAGCGTCAAGCCAATAGCTAATGGTCGATGAGATGAAACGTCAGGTATGCGTGTGGCTTGTCCATCATTTAGCAAAATTAGACTGGAGTTTAGAATAGTTTCAACAAATGTCCTATTTGTTGTATGTATACAATCTTTGTCCCATATTGGTGAATGTGAATTAAAATCACCCGTAATTATCCAATATTCAGTGTCATTAATATCCAGAATCCAGTCAGAGTTATTATTACTTGGTCCTCTCGGATAATACACCGATATAATATTTAAACACACATCTATATTGATCTTAAGTTTTATAGAAACTGTATAAACATTTACTTCTTTTAAAACTGGAAATGTATTCACAATATAATCTAAATCATTCCTTATATAAATAGCAGATTGAATCTTGTTCCTACCAAAATTGGTCACTGGTGGATAATAAAATCCTTGAAGCTTGGGTAATTTTTTGTTGCTCACATTTAAAGATTGTAATGTTAGTACATGATGATCATTCTTTGATAAATAATTATGTAAATATTGTATGTTAGTAGAAATTGATCCGCAGTTCCACTGAAAAATTGAAAGTCGTTTTCTTTTAAAAAAAACAAATCTTAACAATTCAAAAACAAGAGATTGGAAATTGATAGTAATGTTAATCTTATTAAACAACAGTCTCAGACATAAAAATGTGTAGTAGTCACTTCAAAGATTATTAATTTTACATGGATTACAATTCACAGCATACACATTTCTGGTAACCGTTGGTCAGTCAATACCACTTCACTGGAAATACTGGATTAGGGTCTGGGTGCCACCTGCCTTTAAGGTCAAAATACCCGAAGCAGTCACTTGCTCGGTAGGGCCGAGCAAGTCTCCTACGGCTTGGTTTATTCCATAAAAGACTGGAGGACTCGATCAATATTTCCTGCCAGGATACTGGAACCCTTTCTGTTTGGGTGAAGAGTGTCTCTGAGGACATGTTGTCATGATTGATGACAATAACGTTGGGTTCATCCATCTACTCAGAGAAATTTAACGCATTAAAAATATCTCTCTTGGATGGAAGAGTCTTGTCTTTAATAGCCGCTACTTTGCTTACTACAATCTTGGCCTGGGGATGTGCTAAGGCCACATTCTTGAGGGTGTCCACAAACATTTTGCTGGCAGTTTTGGAGTCTTCGTTCTTCAGATCGTTTACACCCACATGGACGAGGACTGCCTTCAGATCTTGCTTATTGACATCTTCGGTAAGGTGTTCCAATGCCCCAAGAACTTCTGTGGTTGTCGACGCTCGGGTTTTGAGGACCTCAAAGCCATAAGACTGGCCGAGTCGATTTGCCTGCACTCCGTTCAGAACAGAGTCATGCACGACTGCAACCACGTTTTCGAAGGTTTGTTTACTTCCTGTCTTGTGTCTTAATTCACTGGTCGTTGTAATGACGTTATTTGACAGCTTGATGTTGTTGACGTCATTTTTGGATTCATTTCCTTCTTTTTTCTTTTCTTTGCGGATATCATCCAAACCATTGGATTTTGTAGGATTAGGGAAAGCCTGCGCGGACTTAGGTCGGCAACTGATTAAAGTTGACGGTTTAGACCTCGCTGCGGCCGCGTACGAAGCTTGAGAAGCTGGCAATCTCAAACGCGTCGTCTGCTGTTCTTCTGCTCGATCCTGCATCGGTATACGCTGCGCACGCATGTCCTTGATCAATTTCGCCTGATCAAGCACCGTCGAGTGTAACGCTGCAAGCTCTTCATGCATGGTTTGAATTAAGATTTTCAGCTCACGTACAGTAGTTTGGCACTGGCAGCTCATGCAGTCCACTCCATCAGTGTTGACTCCTGTCTCTGCTGTCACTGCTGCCAGGCCCACCTCCTCGTTCTGCTGATTCTCTTCTTCCATCGCCACCTCCTCATCCACCTTGTTTGTCCGCTTCCTTCTTCTTGCTCCCTTTCTTGCCGTCATCGTCCTAACTCCCCTGATCCTTCAGTAAACAGATAAATGTTAGCTGCTACTTTTTGTCGGCTGTTTCCATGATAGAAACCGGAAGTGATCTTTCTATATTATTTTTTTTTTGTTTTGTCTGTGTTAGAGCGCGGGATCGTTTAACCAGCGTACTCTATCTTTCTCTGTCCTCAGCAACTCTGATGGCTTCGCTCAGTGTCAAACCAGTCCATTCTCGAATGTTGTCCTCCAATTTCTTTTTTGGTCTCCCTCTTCTTCTACCTCCTTGCAATGTGGAACATTTTTGATGTTCAAGAATGTTGTAAATTTTAAGTAGGAGTTTAAGCTGCTGAAATTGTTACAATAATAATGTTACGTCTTTTTTTAAAAATCTAATTAATTAATGCATTAGTTTAATGGTGTTTAATTTAAAAAAAAACTAACAAATTGTTATTGTTTGTTGTTGTTTGTGGTGGTGGTGGTGGTGGTGGTGGTGAACCTTTATTTCCACCGGTTTGGCGACCTAAATACCATTTAGGTAGCCGATCACTGTGAACTGGCTACCTACTATTTTGAACGGCTACCTATAATGTGAATGTCTACTTAACCATATTTGTGAACTGCTACTTAATTTTGAACCCATTTTTACGACAGGCGACCTAAATGTGAATGGTTACCTGCCTGTGAATGGCGACTTAAGCAGTTCACCACCACGGCTACCTATTACGTGAAATGTTACTTGATGGTGATATGGCTACCTAATATGCTATGTTGTTAAACTGACATGAAACAATTTGTTTAAAAAACATTGACCATTGATACGTTGAAGCGTAAATTTTAAAGCCACTTTAAACTACTTCCATTCTTCACTTTAACACCATTCTTGCTTGAGATAGAGAGACAGAGAGGGGGTAAGGGGGATAAAGGAAGTTCTACACAAACATTTGTATGGACAGAATGCACAATAATGTTGTAACCACACTTTCATTGTTGCAACGTTGTAATTTAATTCTCAATGAGGGTCACTCTACCACAAGGATAACAGAAATTATTTTATTTCGCCAATTGACATGTAATAGATACACCAATCGGAATATTATTTGGTGTTGGACAATGGCAGAATGTTTTATATTTAACATCTCTCTGTCTTTCTCTCTCTCTTACACGCACGCACACACGCATACCTATATACACAAATGCATGCACAGCCACACGCACTAGCACAAACATACCCAAAGGCGCGCACACAGTCATCGCCTATACTACTACTAAACACAAACTCTCACAGCGAGAGCATCATTATTACATGATATTCCATAGCATACTGAAATGCATAAACAGACATTTATGTGAGAACATACCACATAAAACAATACTTTCAAACAGCTTCACATCACTTCAAGAGTCTTTATTTCCAAACACATGGCATGAATATTTGTTTTGCAATGCAAGAAAAGAGATAACATCAATATTAATACATTTGATATACTATCATACACAACTTCCATACCGATATACAAATCTATCACCACTAGCACACATGCCTAAACAGATATCCAGTCACATACCCCTGCGTACACATTAGACACACAGATAATTATTCCACAATACACAAAACCACTCAAACCCACCCATTCCTCCATGCCTTAGACCCATCATAGCCATCCATAACACCTCACTCCTGTATCTATACACTCGCACTTAAATACTTTTCATCCTTTCTACCACTCAACTCGTTGACTCACACATACATCCATGCACACACATACACACATGCTTCCTCGTGCACCCACCCCTCCATTCATGTCTGCATACACCTTGCACTAACGACAGCAATATTAGGTTCCCGGAATAACTAGGTGCGACAAAGTACTAATGACTTCAGCAAAACTATCTTTTTAAAATTACAATACTGAGTACTGGTGAAAACCTGATGAAGGTGATGATGGTGATTTAATAATATTAATAATAATAATAATAATAAATAATTGTAATCATAAGAGTAATTATAAAAATAATAATAACAATACAACTAATTAAACTAATACAACAGCAGCAACAACAAGACTAATAATATATGGTAACAATGAAAATCCGAAAAGGCATGCGCACAGCAAAGGAGAACTGGATAGAAGATCAATGCCAGGAAATAGAGAACAACAGCAAGTAGGCCTACCAGTCTGTAAAGCGGCTGACAAGTGTCAAACAGCCCAAAGTCTCCACGATCCAAAGCAAGTCTGGCATATGCCTAACAGAAGAACAAGAAGTCTTGGACAGATGGACAGAGTACTGCTCTGACCTTTACAACTATTCATCAAATGGAGACCCATCAGTTCTAGCATGTCCCGAGAACAGAGAAGAAGAAGAAATCCTCCCAATTCTCTGGGAAGAAATTGAGGCAGCAGTGCAATCGCTAAAGATAGGAAAGTCAGCGGGAGTGGACAACATACCCGCGGAACTGCTACAAGCAGGAGGAGAAGCGATGACTGATGCCCTCACCATTATCTGTAACAAGATCTGGCAGAGTGGGGAGTGGCCTATACCATGGACCCAGTCGCTTGTCATCACTCTTCCCAAAAAAGATAACCTTCAGGAGTGTGAAAATTACCGCACCATCAGCCTCATCAGCCATCCCAGCAAGGTCCTCCTGAAAATAATACTCAACAGGTTGAAACCCCAAGGTGAACAAATCATAGCTGAAGAACAAGCAGGATTCAGGGCAGGGCGAAGTACCACTGAACAGATTTTCAACCTCAGAATAATCTGTGAGAAATACCTACAGCACCAACAACATCTATATTATGTGTTCATAGACTTCAAGAAGGCGTTTGACCGAGTCTGGCATGCAGCTCTATGGGCAACAATGAAAGTGTACAACATCAGCCCTAAAATTATTGAAGTCATCAAAAGCCTGTATGACAAGGCTACCAGTGCAGTCCTCCACAACAGCGCCATCGGGAACTGGTTCAGAACAACAATCGGTGTGCGTCAAGGATGCATACTCTCTCCAACACTCTTCAACATCTTCCTAGAGCACATCATGTCAGATGCTCTTGCAGATCATGAAGGTACAGTCAGCATAGGGGGTAGAGCAATCTCCAATCTTTGTTTTGCGGATAACATTGATGGATTGTCTGGAGAGGAATAAGAACTTGAACAGCTGGTACAGAGGCTTGACACCACCTCCAGAGCTTATGGAATGGAAATAAGTGCAGAGAAGACCAAAATGATGACCAACAACACCAATGGAATCAACACGAACATCAAAGTCCAAGGCCAATCCCTCAACACAGTGCAAAGCTTCAAATATTTAGGAGCCATTGTATCAGACAATGGGTCCCGACAGGAAGTACTCTCCAGGATCACACAAACAACTGCTGCCCTGACAAGGTTGAAGCCCATTTAAAAAGACAGGACCATCAATCTACATTCCAAAGTAAAACTGCTGCGCTCCCTTGTCATCTCCATCTTCCTATATGCTTGCGAAGCATGGACCCTCACAGCAGATCTCCAACGAAGAATACAAAGCATGGAGATGAGGTGCTACAGAAGACTTCTGGGCATTTCCTATACCCAACACATCACCAACGATGAAGTCCGACAGACCATCACACAAGCCATTGGACAACACGATGACCTGCTCACAGTGGTGAAGAAACGGAAACTCCGATGGTATGGCCACGTCACCAGATCATCAGCCCTTGCAAAGACTATTCTGCAAGGCACGGTGCAAGGAGGTAGAAGAAGAGGGAGACCGAAAACGAGGTGGGAGGACAACAATCGAGAATGGACTGGTTTGACACTGAGCGAAGCCATCAGTGCTGCTGAGGACAGAGAAAGATGGAGTATGCTGGTTAAACGATCATCTGTGGTGCCCCTACGACCTCCGGGTTACGGGACAGGATAGGATAGGACAGGATAGGAACAATGATAACACTAATAATAACAATACTACTAAAATTAATAATAATAACAACAAAAAGGATACAAAACCAAGCTTCGTGATGATCTAGGAGAACAAAATTAGCTGTTCGTGAGTTTAATATCCATGATAGTTATTGTCAACAAAACTACATAGTTGGAAGTAATAATAATAATAAAAACAAGAAGGATACAAAACCAAGCTTCCATGATAGTTATTGTTAACAATAAGCATCAGAAATGCCAAACAAATCAGCAACGACATGTACAGGCAGATTCAACCTCAGTTGAGTGAGGACAATTAACACTTCTTGAAATTTTGCTTGTGATTGATCTGGGCCCACTAATAATATGAGGCATGAGGAATGACACCGGAACAGCAAGAGTCAAAAAAGAGGGTAGGCCTGTGTAATATTTAACCTTCTCATCATCTCTAGACCCATCTTCTTTTTAAAAAAAAGTCATCTGACATAGTGCTGGCATTCAGTTTCATACGAAGAGTGAGGTTTTCTGTTCTTAGGGTCTGAAACTCAGACTCCATGGCTTCCAGGTAGCAAATGGTAATGTCGGTCTGGACTTCCTGCTCCACAGTTCCTTTCAAATCAGTAGCTTCTTCACCCAGTTCTAAATCAGTGTCCCCTCCAAGATCACCCATAGATGCGTCACTGTCTGTGGTGTTCTTACCGTCCTCAGCATGATCTGCACAAATAAGAACCATAACATACACATAAATATTTGTTTACTTCAAGCACATTCTATGTTTAGGTGATCATACTGCCTTGAAATGTTTCACTTTTGTTTTTTTACTCAAAAGTATGAGTAAATGCTTATTTTTGGCAATCAGTGTTCCTGCCATCTATAAGACAAGATGTGGCTTTTTTTCAAATTAACCAAAATGAAAACTGAAGACAGTTTATTTAACTGTAGTTTAATACTGATGAATTAAGATTCACCACGATGAAGTGGTGGGAACGGGTTGTGGTGAGAGAAAAAAAAATTAACACTGGATCTGGGTGCATGCTTCCCTGGAAAACTGCATTCCTGTGCACTTACTGACAACTGCATTACCTTCAAAAAGCATAATTTCATGGACCACATCAAATATCTAAATACGAAGGCGATGCATTATACATGACAATGTTAGATTTACAAACATTAAAAAGTGCATTTTAGAAAGGCAGCATTGTTTCAAAAACACAATTTCTTTACACTTGAAGATAAACCACGAAATATTTCATAAAGTAAATATTCATTGCATACTGTTGTGGGCATTTCCTTGTTTCTGTTGCTCTCTCTTCTGTTTCCATTCAAACCGGTCCACATCAGTGGATGCACATTTAATGTTGTAGCCAAGGTGCAAAGTTGGGATCCAGTTGGGCGCATCATCTTGATAGAACCCGCACGTTTTCCTGTCATCAAAATCAATTCAAAATGTAATAACAACTACACTAAAATATTGACTTGCATGATAAACAAAAGAAGCACTCTACTCGTCTCTAGTCTTTCCTCTGTGATTCTGGAAGAAAGGTAAACAACACGTGTTTCTCCTCAGGTGTTTTGTGTGTGGTGTTTTTTAATTTTTTATTTTTTATTCAAGTAAACGTGAAATTTGAAAAAAACAAAAAACAAATACAGTCCCAGTCTTTATATCACGAAGCTTAAACTCACATTCTATCTATGAAATGTGAGAACAGAGCAAAAGTAATCTAAAAACCCTCCAACACACGACCTGCTCAAAAATGGCAGATTTTACTACTGCCAGGTTGTCGGTGAAAGTGGGCAGCTGCAACTTCGCAATGGCCTAGTAAGACAAATAACAAAATGCATGTGAACCATTGAACAATTATTGAAAATGCTTACCTTTCACAAAGTGGCGTGACCACACACGGGTCCATGGTTTTACTGTTTTGTCTGTGATCTTCTTTCGATTGATTTGGGCGATTCAAAGCCTTCTCCTCCAAGCTGTCAGCTCGCGTATGTTGGAGCCTCTTATTGAATATAATCGTCGGAATTCTATGGTAAGAGATCCCAAGATCTCTAGTACTTCGCTTCGAACAATGTTTGACACAACAATCGTTCGTCATGTTGAGAAAAATGCGAATAATTACGCACAAAGTTATGACGTCAATCGGGATAGGTCCAGTCTATTCTCTCTCTTTCTCTCTTTGTCCGGAGAACAGTTATTCGGGGTGGGGACATTCCAAGCAGTATAACACCCGTTCTGCTTGACTTATTTACACACTTTTGGTTGCAAACAACGCACCGTTGAAATACCTACCTACAATGTTTGTATATTTGCTAAAAGTTTTCAAACAGTTTTGCGATTGATTGATTTTGACTGCCACCGATTGTCTTGGCTACCTAAGCTAAAATACGGTTAATACATTTATTATAATACTTCGCCACCAAGCCCATAGATCATTACAATAATTAAAAATAGTATCGAATTTAAGTTTTTGAGTACATGGTGTCAAAGTTTTAACTTTTTGTTAAAAGTGTTGACCAAAATAAGCGCGGTGGTGCTTTTCCAAACTGCACATGGTGACCTAAATCGGATATAAAAACCCCAAATCCACATTTCTCCCGCCACGATGAACAAAGTTAAGTTTTTAATGATGGTCAAGCCGAATGTAACTAGCTCATATGCACATGGCATTCTACTTAATTGAATTAAGGACGCTGTCACTGACTTTCTTAGGTAGCCATTTTCGGCTTATGCCACGGGTTTTTACAATGTTCCAGAAAATCACTATAAAACTAAAATTACTGATTGGATTTTCAAAATGTTTCTTTCACCACTTTAGTAACATTCCAGGCAATGTTTCTGCCAAGTTTGGTTACATTTGGTTAACGTTTAGATATTTATTTTTCATTTCAATCGTTAAAACGAGTTCACGCAACTTGGTGTTGAAATCTGGACATATGGGCAGTGTGAGGAAGTAATACGCTTGACTCTGGTTTTTTTAAACCACCAAAAACACGTGGTGTTTCAATTCTAAATTTTATACAAAATATATTTCTTGATATTTCTTAACCAAACAAACACCACCTAAGTTTTTACATCAAAATAAATAAATTTCATTAAATAGAACACGTAAATAGTTTTAGGTAGCCACTTTTTGGACACCTCCCATTGGTATAAAAAAGTAATAATAACTGTTCCATTGAATTTTTCAGAAACCTACAGCCATATAATTTACAATGAAACACTCAGAATCTTAATTGAAAAACTAGAAAGTACTCGTGGTGGAACCATTTTGATTAGGTAGCCAACGTCACGCCAGCAGGTAGTGGTGGTGGTGGTGGTGGTCTAAGATTAAGACCTTAAATTAAACAAATGAGTACCGCAATTGTTACTGTGTCTTTGACATTTTCCAAATATTGATTTGTATACCCGGTATTTCGCAACAACAACAAAAAAAAAAGAAGTAAACTTCATGCCGTCAAGCATTCAATGTGTTTTTCCTAATAATTTATAAGTCAATCGATTTGTTGCCAACGTGAATGTTTCAGTCCTTCATTGCTTTAATGCTTGTGTTGCCATTTTGAAATATTAATTTTTAAAACAGTATTGTGCAAGACATTTATCTTAAAAGGCATTTTTGTCCTGACACATTATTAGTGTTTTCAATCTGGCAGTTGGTGTTTGAATCTGGTTGTGCAATTGGTTTAAGCATTGGTTTCCTATGTTGAAGATCTCCGGTTTCCTTGATTAATGATTTTTTTTTTTAGTTTTATATAGCGCTTTTCCAGCTGAAGAGCTGCTCAACCTCCAAATTTCGATTTCCTTCTGTCTTCTACAAGCGATCTTGCTGGCTTTGCTGCACTGGTTTTGAGTTATAAATGTGGGTTCGTTGTCAAGTCAGGTCAACAAATCTGTATTAACCACAATAAAGAATTTGCAAAGCAAACTACGCCTCAGTAAATAAGAAAATGTTTAATAAAGACATAAAAATCAATAAAAAAATTTAAATGTAAAAAATAAAATAAAATAATAATAAATATAATAATAATAATAATAATAATAATAATAATAATAATAATAATAATAATAATAATAATAATAATGATAATAATAATAAAATTAAAAATAACATGTGTATGTGTGTGTCAGACTAAGAGTGTATGTAACTTGAGAGAGTGCATGTTTGATACAGATCGCCGCTCATTGAGTCTGTTAAGTGTTTTAGGGAATAGCGCGCATGATTCATCCGTTATTATTATTATTATTATTATTATTATTATTATTATTATTATTATTATTATTATTATTATTATTGTTGTTGTTGTTGTTATTATTATTATTATTATTATTATTATTATTATTATTATTATTATTATTATTATTATTATTATTATTATTATTGTTGTTGTTGTTGTTGTTGTTGTTGTTGTTGTTGTTGTTGTTGTTGTTGTTGTTGTTGTTGTTGTTATTATTATTATTATTATTATTATTAAGCTTACTCTTAGTTTCTACTAATAATGACATACAGCACTGCTTTGTTTTAATTAATTAGTAGCGTGTCTGTGCAATCTATGGTAGATCAACCGTTACACAAACCTAACGTTTAGCAGTCTTGTCTAATTCTCATTTAAATTCTATATTGCCCTGCTAAGATTTCGTTGAGTAACATTACACTGGCGTGAGGTATCGGCAAGGATAGCTTCGTGGTTCAGATCGCAAGCCTTGTGAACCTTCGTTTCGGGCGAGGTGGGTTCGAATCCTGACTGTAGCGAACTATGTTCGTGCATGCTGGATAGTAGTGGTCAGCGCCTTGAGAAGCTCTCTGAACTTGTAAGAGCGCTATATAAAAACAATCTCCCCTAATGTTTAAAAAAAATCTTGCGTAGGCTTAATTATAATTTTAATTAAAAAAATTTCAATGAAACTCCTTCCTGCAGAAAGTTCTCATTAAAATGTTTTATTGCGCGCAAAGAGAAATTTCTTACGTACATTGTCTTGTAATTTGGCTTGCGTCTAGAACATTATTCATTTACGATGCGAGATGAATACATGAATGTCGCTCTTGTTTCCGTACAACAGTAACCATTACGTTGCACACGAAGTTTGTTTGTTTGTTTGTTTGTTTATTTTACGTCTGTTCACTTAAGGTTCTCTTTAATAATAATAACGAAGTATTGTGTATTATTGCCGCGACTGTTTGCTTGGTGTCGTGGGGATGGTTGACACTTGATTAGCTGAATGCCGTGGCTTCATCAACTTCAATATCTTGGCAAACCTTTGGTCTTTTGTCGACAATTGATTTTTCCTTCGATGACTCGGCCGTACTGGAAAAAGGGGAGTGCAGTTGGCTTAGTGGTTTACGCAGTGTTAATGTAGTACGTACAGGCGGTGGTTCAAAGCCTGTTGACGGCCTAAAGTAAAGAAAAAAAATTACCCTGAGACATTGAGAACGCATTCCATCGAACGGACTTTAAAAATCCTGACGCTCGTGTCCTAGACGGGGTGAGTGCCTATCCTATCCTATGTTATCCTATCCCGTAACTCAAAGGTCGTTGGGGAACCACAGATATGATCGTTTAACCAGCGTACTCCATCCTTCTGTGTCCTCAGCAACCCTCATGTTTTCGTTCAGTGTCAAACCAGACCATTCTCGTATGTTGTCCTCCCACCTCTTCTTCTACCTCCTCCTGAAGTCTTCTATAGCACCTCATCTCCATGCTTTGTATTCTTCGTTGTAGATCTGCTGTGAGCGTCCATGTTTCGCAAGTGTATAGGAAGATGGAGATGACCGGGGAGCACAGCAGCCTTACCTTGGAATGTAGACTTATGGTCCTGTCTTTCCAAATGGGCTTCCACCTTTGTCAGGGCAGCAGTTGTTTGTGCGAGCCTGGAGAGGACTTTGTGTCGGGACCCATTGTCTAATACAATGGCTCCTAAATATTTGAAGCTGTGCACGGTGTTGAGGGATTGGCCTTAGACTTTGAGTGCCGGTGTAGCAGGTCAGCTTATACCCCGCCTCAAGTATGCCCAGGGTATAAACTGGCCTAGCCCAGACTATGCCCCCGTATAAACTGGCCTAGCCCAGACTATACCCCTGGGTATTATCTGGCCTAGGCTCGTTTAACCCTCTCCTGCCCATTATAACCCCCCCCCCCCCCACTATGAAAGACCTTATCCTTCACGTTACTCTTTAATTTATGTGTTGTAATTGTTCTGATGCACTCAGATAGATAGATAGATAGATAGATAGATAGATAGATAGATAGATAGATAGATAGATAGATAGATAGATAGATAGATAGATAGATAGATAGATAGGGTTAGGGTTTTTTAGTTGTTGTTTTTTTACACGCAAGATAAAGGCTGTTAGCTGAGTTCACTCTTTTTTTTTCTTTTTTTCTTTTTTTTTTTTACACGCAAGTAAAACGCTGTTACCTGAGAGTTGGTCACGCAAACGGTCATGTACAACAAACCCGTGAGTGAAATCTCTTTAGGGGGGGGGTATATTCCGGGCGCGAGGGGTATGACCTGGCCTAGGCTGATCTATACCCAGGAGGTTAAACTCGCCTAGGCTACATTATACCCAGGGTATAAAGTAGCCAGGGGTATATTCCGGCCTGTTACACCGGCTACACATATACACTCAACACGCGCTAAGCCCCTTCTCCTCCATATGAAGGCGCCTAAGATCGTGCTCAGTCGTCAGGGCGTCAGACTGTGCCTACAAACGTTGCGAGTGGGCGCGCGCTTCCGCCTGCTTGAGTTAAATCCTGTCTCGGCCAGCGGCTTGAGCAGCTCTTGAGCTGAAAAAGCGCTATATCAGAGCGAGTAAATAAGTAAATAAATTAATTACAAGTTCTGTTAAAATAGAAAAGAAAAAGGGCCGGATAGAAAAGCTATCCGGTTGCATTATATAATTTATTGTGTTCACCGCTAGTCCGCTTCGCCGAACTCTTTTAGATTGATTTAAACCGCCGGAATAGGATCCTATTTCAATGCTTCTAGTATTTTGTATGTGGCCTCAACAAAACGTAATGAAATTATGTAAAGCATAGATAGATAGATAGATAGATAGATAGATAGATAGATAGATAGATAGATAGATAGATAGATAGATAGATAGATAGATAGATAGATAGATAGATAGATAGATAGATAGATAGATAGATAGATAGATAGATAGATAGATAGATAGATAGATAGATAGATAGATAGATAGATAGATAGATAGATAGATAGATAGATAGATAGATAGATAGATAGATAGATAGATAGATAGATAGATAGATAGATAGATAGATAGATAGATAGATAGATAGATAGATAGATAGATAGATAGATAGATAGATAGATAGATAGATAGATAGATAGATAGATAGATAGATAGATAGATAGATAGATAGATAGATAGATAGATAGATAGATAGATAGATGCCTCAACAAAACGTAATGAAATTATGTAAAGCAGATAGATAGATAGATAGATAGATAGATAGGTAGATAGGTAGATAGATAGATAGATAGATAGATAGATAGATAGATAGATAGATAGATAGATAGATAGATAGATAGATAGATAGATAGATAGATAGATAGATAGATAGATAGATAGATAGATAGATAGATAGATAGATAGAATTTGAAAGCAGCAGCCTAGAGAATACGCTTAACTAGAATGCAAGATCTATGGTTTACATAATATTAGAAGGGTTTAGTCAGGTTTCGCAGCATAAAAGAATAATATTATACAGTTAATTAGAACCCAATACCTGTGGCATACATAACTGGTGATGTAATACAACAATAAAAAAACTATATATGTATATCACACAGGTATTGACTGCATACAATACCATTATTGAAGGGAGGGGGGAAATCGGAGTACCCATTGGTGGTAATATTCCTTGGTTTAAACAGAATGTTATTATTATTAACGAGACAGGCAAACAAACATGAGAACATAAAGGTTATAATCTTCACCACTGATGTTCATGAACCCATAGACCGTGTAGGTGAGGGTACATTCTAGGTTGCTGTTTAGCTTTACCAAGTCAAAACAAAATCAATTGAAGTCAAGTCAACAAAATCTGTTCTACCCACAATGGAGAGTTAACAATACCCTGTTACCTAATTTAAAACACCATGCGACGCTAGGATAGGGTTAAATAATGAACGTTGCCAGCTCACGAATACAAGCCAAACAATAATAATTACAACAACAACACCACCAACAACAAAGAAAAAGCACAAAGCGTGCAAGGTCAAGTAGTTTTAACATTTCTGCACTAAAATTCTTATATCACGTACGTGCAATTTTACTATATCAAAATGCGTGCATGAGAGTAATATTGACGTGTAATCTCACCATTTTTGAGTGCGCGCGCGCGCGCGCGTGTGTGTATGTGTGTGTGTGTGTGTGTAAGTGTGTGTGAAGGAGGGTGTATGTGCACTTGAATAAACGCACACATGGGTAGCAGACCTTGTCTTTCATAGTAACAAATGGGTTTATTTGCTTGGAACCCACTTTTTTTTTCCAGGAACCCACTTTTTTTCTAAGTGCGCGGGAGTGCTCTTTTAGTGCATGGGAGTGCAGTTGTAGTGCATAAGAGTGTTTTAAGTACAAGGGAGTGCTCTATCCGGGACGGAGAAAATACAGTCAATTTTCGGAGAAATTTTGAAGAAAGTTCGACCTATTTGCTCCCCTATAGGAGACGAACTAGGTCAACTTTTTAGACAGAAAGAACCAATTTTGCATTAGAATCTTACATTTTTAGAAGAAGTTTGCGCTCTTTCCGTCCAAAAAAATCCCTTTCCGATTCCTACATACTTAAATAAACCCAGTTGTGATGTATTGCAAATATGTGTGTGTGTATGTGTATGTGTGTGTGTGTCTCCTATGATTATGCTATCTACAGTGAAAAGGTTTTGGAGGAGGGGGGTGGTGTTGTGGGAGGGGGTGTAGAGGTGGGGAACAGATTTCAGGCACACTTCCAAATAGTATTCGGTGAAGGGAACACGTACCTCTGTGTTTACGCATGCACCTGACTCGATATATAGCCTCTTTGTAATTAAGTACCCAATTAATATTATATTTATTTATTTTTTTTATATCCAAGTTTGTTGTGGTGCGTGGAGGGGTCGTTATTTCGTGATTGCGCTTGAATGGTTCGTCAGTCAAATTAAGTTTTCTATATATTTTTGTGTAGTATGTGGGGGGGAGGGGGGGGGGTGGATGCATGTAGTATGAGGACACAAACAAAAAAGAGATCTGCTGCCAGATCCATACAGAATGTTGTTCCCACATTATGGAATACGCTACTTGAGACCATCAAAAGGGCAGACTGGGTCGAGTCGTTCAGGAGAAGACTGAAGATTCACTTGTTTACACTGTAGTAACTTTGTTATTCTTTATTTCTCCTTATCGCTCGCCGAGCATTCCACAGCGGATGGAGACACGCGCGTTATAGGTGGACATCATCATCATCATCATCATCATCATCATCATCATCATCATCATCATCATCATCATCATCATCATCATCATCATTATCATCATCATTATCCATCATCATCATCATCATCATTATCATTATCATCATCATCTTCTTCTTTTGGTTGGATTTTATTGTTAAGACTGAATTTAGTGATTTGATTGAAGAAAGGGAACGTATTTTTAATACATCAGTTTTAAAGAAGAATTTTCAAGAGGTTGCATGTGAAAGTTTGTTTGAGTATTTAAGAGTAATGCCATGGTCACACAGCACTCCACGTCTTAATCACGTACAAAAAGTTCGGAAAATCTGGTGGACGTGGTCGTACGTGGTAATTTTCGGTCAATTTTGGTTTGGCCGTGCTTTGGACGGGGTATGGCCGTCGGCGGCTGTTCCACTGCTGAAGCACTGCCTAAGCACGGCTAACCACGTCCAGCCCCTGTAAGCCTAAATAAAAAATTTGCACCTGTTATAAAACGAGGGGGAAAAAGGCGGCAAGTTATACCGATCCAGATCTTGTACAAAACACCTCCAGTCATTTACAGTATGCCTGGAAAGAAGGGTTCCTCTGCCAAGAAGAGGTCGACAAAGGCTCCCCAAGACTCCCAGGCCCAAGTCACAGGCCACGTCCATGCTCCCCCTGCTGGTGCTGCCGGTCCAGACCCTGACCCTCATGCCGAGGTCTCAGAAAATTACGGTATTTATATGCCGCAAATCAGAAGTTATACAGAAGTGATTAGGCAGTGATCGGGACGTATTTCGAACTTGTTCGAGGCGTCGTTAGGTACTGCTATGTACGTGGAAAAATCCATTTGTCAGTGATAAGCCGCTAAACACACGCTATTTCCCGTGATTCCAACGCGGTACATGCGTCCAATGACCGTGCTCTGGCCGTGACTGAACGCTAAACTTTCGCGTCTTACCGCGTCTCCCCAAGTTTTAATTACTGCCGGAACACGGATTACCACGCGTGTTTCACGTGTGTTGCACGTCTTTACCGCGTGTTTTACCCGTGGTTGTGCGCGGGCTAAAATTTTGAGCAGTTCAATACTTTTTGCCGCGTCCGATGCCGTTCAGATTTCTCCCCGCGTCCTGCCACGTCTATACCTCGACCGTAGCTCGTCTTAACCTCGACATCAACGCGAACAACAACGTCCACTCCACGGGTAACAAATTTTGGACGCGCTTTGGCTGTGATTCAGCCGTAAAGGGCTGTGTGACCGGGGCTTAACAGGCTTGTTTTTGTAAGATTATTTTGAACCATTTTATAATATTTTAAGATAACGTCTCTCTGGTCCTGATTTGGCTCGGAAGAGTCCGCTGGACCCAAAACAATAATCATGTAATGTAATGTAATGTAATGTAATGTAATGTAATGTAATGTAATGTAATGTAATGTAATGTAATGTCTTCTTCTTCTTCTTCTTCTTCTTCTTCAGCGAAAGAGCTGGAAGAGACTGAAACCAATGTTCGTGTATAGAATGTGAGAATATAGATGAAAGTATAATGTATAACTTGCACATATGTAGGTTTAGTAGTTGTTATGTTGTTATTGTAAGCCTATGCATTACTTTGATTTTGACTTGTTTTCAAACAGTTTCTGCATTTGCTAAGATGCAGCGTGTCGTATAAATTCTCCGATGTGTGTAATAAAGATTGGTTAACTTGACTTGACTCGATGTGATGATCGTGTAACAATGCGTTCAAGACAGCTTATTATTACAGGTTTGCGGCGTATTTATTCAGCTGCCACAACTTGCGCGCCTAGACACGTTTTACTGTATTACAGACGATCAATAAACGCGGCGAACCTAACCGTACGGAATGCTCTACCATGGTGCTACGGCATTGGACCTACGTTTGCCATGTCCTGGAATATTCATGGAGGAACAAGATAAGAGAAGAAAGGAGAGGAGAAGAATAAACTCCTCTTGTACGATAAACGCCTCTGATAATAGGAGCTATACTATAAAATGCCGTAACCAATCTCATACACAGCAAGAGGGGCCGGGTAGCTCAGTTGGTAAGAGCGTCTTGCTAATAACCGAAAGGTCGCTGGTTCGAATCCCGGATTGGTCAACGTGTGATCATATTATTTTCCCCTTTACCAACAACTGGCCCGCTGGTGTCAGTATAAATCGGTCCAGTAGTCACCTATATGCGAAAGTGTCGTGTGACTATAATCTACATACATACAAACAATCATACACAGCAAATCCATGTTTAGTAATAAAAAAAACTGTCAGGCGTAAAAGGTTCTATAGGTAATATGAAGAACCACATATACATTTTTCATTTGACAAAGAAATAACAACAGACGAAATGGAAGAAGAAAAGATAAAACAAAGTGGGTTCACTGTTATAGAGCTGACAACACACACGTAAGACATTTAAAACATATGAAAAGCAATAGCAACGTTTCACAGCAATAAGTACACGAATATGTTACTCAGTCCTGAGTGCAAGTAAAAAAGAAAAAAAAAACATAATTCAAAGCAGAATTACAGCCCCAACCCACCCACCCAAAAAAACATCAAACAAACGTAACGACAAACCAGCAGCAGCATTCACCGCAAATAAAGTAGCAAACATACCTTTTTAAAAAAAATCCCCAAAAGCAGAGTTACAGCAAAACAATCGCAACAACAGCAAAAGCAACAGAGGATTACATACAGCCCGCTAGCTGTGTCTTCGCAAAAAAATACCCAAGGACTAATTACGCCATATATTCAAGAGGTCACGCAACTGTCCCAAAGATACTTAGATGGACTATTTCAAAGACGCAAGGCGGTTACATTTTATCGTTATCTTAAAGAGACCCGATTTCATCACGCCCCACCCCTTACCCTTCCCCCCCCCTCTCCTTCCCCCCCTCCCTCCCCCACCTGACAGATCCTTTTAACATTCTCAATGAGTGTTTCCCTACTGAGAAAAAAAAACAGCTTACAAAAAACGAAGAAAAAAGAAAGCTGTCTTTCCAAAGTATAGTTACTCTTTTTTGATGCATATGGCATATGTTACCGGCAATGTGTGAAATCCCACATTCTATAGAATGCCTAGATAAAGTATAGAATGCATGCCGAGATAAAGTATAGAATGCCTGAAATCTTATCTAGGCATTTTATGCAGTACCGGGATTTTTTGGGGTGGCCTCGTGGCGCAGTGGATAAGTCGCCGGTCTCCTATGCCGAAGGTCGCGGGTTCGATTCCCGCAAGGGGCGAACGTATGTGACTTAGGTACGAGACTATTGAGGTCACCGAGGGTTTTCTCCGGGCACTCCGGTTTCCTCCCTCCCTTCAATAATGGTACAGGACGCAGTCAATATACAAATTTCAAAAATTAAAAATCGAGTTTCTTTCCGTCTTCCAATAGCGATCTCCCTGCCTTTACACCACCTGTTTGAGTGATTGATGTGTATTTGGTGTGTGTGAGGGTGAATGAGACAGGTGAGCGTGTATGTTGGTATAGATCGCCGCGCTTTGAGCCTGATTGATTTGGGGAAAGGCGCGTATATAGCATCCTGTATTATTATTTCACACACTGCCGGTAACACATACATTCCTTAGTTTTTGTGCCTATTAATAGCAAGTGCAGGCCAACAATTTGAAGCTAAAAATAGTATCTACCAAAGCCGGTAAGAGACAGTACCCGTAAAAAGCAATTGCTCAGTTGATTTAGGTTGATGTAACAGACCCTTCCATTCCCTGCCCCAGGCACCAAAGACACACGCTTCAAGCCGCTTGGTCCGCTCTCAAACAAGGTCAAAGGTCACACGGCTGTACCGTTAAAACAGGGGAAATAACTCACTTTCAGAATCGAATGGAAAATCGGAAAATCGGAAAATTCAAACTTTAGTCTTTTTGGTTTGGGCAACGACAGCCCACTTTATCATCGTGTAATGCCATAACAATGCGAATCTTCGAGCAGCCCGATTTTACCAGTAGTGAACAAAGCTGTGGAATCGGGTCCTTTTAATCTTCTGACAGCTACACTGATGAACAGCAGAGGAAAAGGGGACGATGCATACACAAACTTAAACACTTTCTTTCTCTCTCTCTCTCTCTCTCTCTCTCTCTCTCTCTCTCTCTCTCTCTCTCTCTCTCTCTCTCTCTCTCTCTTTCTCTCCCCACACACACACACACACACACACACACACACACACACCCCTCCTTTCCTCATCCTCTTTTACCGTGGGGGTGCCGGGGGTTTCTGTATAAATAGTATCCCCACTTTCTGGAAATTTAGTGCTTTTCATTTCCAATGTCGCTGTCTTTATCCTTTGTTCTTTCTCATTTCTGCTCAGTATACTGTATATCATCATCATCATCATCATCATCATCATCATCATCATCATCAGCAGCAGCAGCAGCAGCAGCAGCGGTAACATGCTTTGATGTAAACTCTTTGTGTCCGTACTAACTAGGCTAAACAAACTTAACTGATATCGTGGGACCTCTTTCAATTCCCATTAGAACTGTACATTACATTACATGATAATTGCTTTAGGTCCAACGGACTCTTCCGAGACAAATCAGGACCGGACAACCCCAGATCCGCATAAAAGATCTGCTGAAACAACCCTAGTGGTAAAACTGAATGCTCTCCACCAGCCAGTCACTTTACAATAAAGACATCCCACGCAGGGAACGCTGAGGCTATACTCTAATTTATAGAACCCCTGTTTGCAAAAACAAAATAGAATACAAACAGCATTATAAATTATCAACAAAACACATACATATAAAATGCCTACATTGCTAAATAATAACATCATAGGAAGCCCTAGTGACCACCTGGCAGAAAGCGTCCAATATTCCCAAGCTGATCTAACAGACCTCACACACAAATAAGGAGTCTTGTCCCGGAAGAGTTTTCAAGAAAAAAAAGGTAGGTGACTGGTCTAGCGAAGAAGAAGATAGTATAGCAGATTGATAAAACAGAGCAGGAATGAGAAAGAACAAAATAGAAAGACATCGACAGTGGGAATTTAAAGCACTAAATTTCCAGAAAGTGGGGATACTATTTATACTGAAACCCCCGGCACCCCAACGGGGGTATTAGAACTGTAATAACGACGCAAAATACGGGTTAGAAAGAACTGGCATCGACAACTACATGACTGGTAATTAGCCTCCACATGAACCTCTCTGCATTACACTAAACGGGTTACCGCTGTCGTCACGGGTTGATAAGATTACAGCATTCTGCCATCAATAATGTCACATGTGTTCTTATTCCAGTCATGGATATGCAAGTGTGGACTGACCTTGTCCACATTATTTAATAATAAAGTTCCCGAGCCACAGCTGAGGAACTGGTGTTTTGGGCTACGTTCGTCCCTGCGTTTTTTCGGTTTTTATGTATGTAAAATCGTTGTTACTGAGCGCATTTCCAGTTCAGGAGCTGCTCAAGGCGCCAACCTTTGGGCGCTTCGCCTGACGCCCCAGACAAGGCAGCACAATTCTGGACGAGAAAGAGTCCCAGTGCGTGGCGGGTGTATCTGTGTAGCTGGAACTCGCCCGTCTAGGACCTCACAGTTATGAGGTCTTTACAGTCCCTGCAAGGGGTGCCGGGGGTTTCAGTATAAATAGTACCCCCACTTTCTGGAAATTTAGTGCTTTAAATTCCCACTGTCGCTGTCTTTCTCATTTGCTCTTTCTCATTCCTGCTCTGTTCTATCAATATAATATACTATCTTCTTCTTCGTTAGATCAGTGACCTACCTTTTTTCTTGAAAACTCTTCCTGGACAAGACTCCTTGTTTGTGTATGAGGTCTGTTGGATCAGCTTGGGAATGTTGGACGCTTTCTGCCGGGTGGTCACTAGGGCTTCCAATGATGTTATTATTTAGCAATATAGGCATTTTATATGTATTTGTTTTGTTGATAATTTATAATGATGTTTTATTCTATTTTGTTTTTGTAACTGGGGGTTTGATTAGTTAAGGTAAAGCCTTAGCCGTCCCCTGCGTGGGATGTCTTTATTGTAAAGTGACTGGCCGGTGGAGGGCATTCAATTTTCCCACTAGGGTTGTTTCAGCAGATCTTTTATGCGGATCGGGGGTTGTCCGGTCCTGATTTGGCTCGGAAGAGTCCGCTGGACCTAAAGCAACAATCAATCAATCAAAGTCCCTGCAATGGAATGTGCACAGGCTAGACCTAGGTTTATACCTGTTACACTCATTCGATGTTGGTGTTTTCTATCAGTATTTGATTCAGCCCCGATGCTTGAAATCCTGATAGGTGTAACTCTGATTCGTTTATCCACGCAGCCTGCTCACTCATCAACAAGTCAGGAGTCGTCGTATGAAGTTTTCCACTTTTATTCAGCACACATCAACAACTGCATACAATCGCCTTTTCACTTTTTTACAACAACACACAGAGCATCCATTTTATAATGTTTCTCTCGATCGAGAGAACGTCAGAATGTTCCCGATGACGCTTTACCACCAATCAAAATAAAGTTCGTCATCACTGACTTACGTCATACATCTTTCTACAAATTCCAAGAATGTTCTCAAATATTTACATTTATCGATCGGGAATCTTCGATCGACCGTAAACACGCAAATCTAGAGAATTCTCCAATAATATCGACTAACGAAAATTATCAACGTTATACAAAGCCTCTCCTAACAACAATGCAAACTCAAATCAAAGGTAAATACACTCTATTATTGAATACTTTGCAAAGCGAAACGATTAGATCTATCGTGCGCGTTTCAGACATACTATCCTTCGCGTTTCAACGTAACAATACCATTACCCGAAGGAGACCTCTTATCTGTCTGTCTTTCTTTCGTTGCTTGTCCGTGTTTCTCTTTCTCTGTCTCTTTCTCTGTCTGTTTGTCTCTCTCTCTCTCTCTCACACACACACACACACACACACACACATTTCCTTATGTTTTCATGGGGGCAATACAGATTCTGATTCTGATTCTGATTCTCTAATATGGTGGTAGCTTTGTGGTATGCGAAAGAGAGTAAAGGCCGCCTCCACATCCGTACACTTCAATGGTTGCAGTGCTGTTTTCAGTGCGCATGACTAGGTGACTCTAAATCGGTAATTACACTCTCGTATGTTGCATGTTGTTTAGATTCGATGACCAGTGGAGCAATCACAACGTTATGTTAGCGGGTTATCTAACTTTTTCATTAGTTAAGCCCGCCCGACCCGACTTTTGTCGCGCAATTTGTCGTGGCAAGTGCGTGCCATTTCGGTGGTACGCAGCGTGAAGGCTTGTTCGCGCCCTGTACACGCGAATATTATGCACTGTCAACAAAATGCGCGCCCAAAACGGGGTCGCGCTGGCTCATGTAATGGATTATCATGGTACGCACAGACACGCACCGTGAGCAGTGGCCGCGCAGCGTTTACGCGTTGTTCACGCACATGGGCACGAAACATTGACGCGTGCCGAATGTTTGAACATTTCAAAAAGTGTCTCGAGGACATAGCACGCACCTCTCACCTTTCATTCACTCCTCACGCACGTTCCAAAAGACTTTAATTATTGGAAGGCCGAAGTGCATGGCATCGTGAGAACGAAAATCGGGCAAGCGTCAGGCGTGAAGTACGTTTAGCTGGCTTCACCGCCGTATTCACACTTTTCTGCTATCCTATGCACCAACGGGAATCCCCCATGTAAGAGGGGTAACTCTTTCCGTTACCGTGAAACATACTTCCGGTTTCTTTCTCCGCGTATTGTTTATCCGAGTGTTTTGAGTGAGTTATTTCCAAATATTCAAGAATATGTCGAATCACACGAGAAAGCGTTGGTGGGAGCATAAAGAGAAAGTGTTGCAGACAATGCCTGCTGGATTTGAAGTCCCAGTTGTGACAGAGTCAAGTTTACAGTGGGAAGACAACGTGTGTCACTGCATGGCCACCGGTATCGTACCCTCACATAGTCAACTACTTCGTGTTTTGTGAAGGTTGCGACGGCGAAGCTATGGAAAACCACAAGAGTCTTCAGGTCCTGTTTTACTTTCTGTCGATGATCGTTCTTTAATCGTTGTATCGCTAGCTCTTCCATCTGACGACTGGCGTTTTTGTTGTGGCTTTCTGCCGATTTTCACTTTGCTGTCGTAAGCAAGAAACAGCTGGGGAGATGGATTTTGAATGGTGGGCTCTCGGTCAGTAAAATGAAAGGAAAATGTGTCTTCTGTGGACGTTTTAAATGTAGCTTTGACAGCCACTCTCTTATCTGGTCACTATTTGAAGGGGTGTGCACTTTGTAGGGCTCCTGACACACGCACTCTCATGAACCATTGGGTAAGTGATCAACGCACCTCCGAAGTCGCCACAAATACAGGCCTCTACGATTGTTTTTGCATCTTTTCACAGAGCATGTACTTCCTCCACCGTTTTTATACTTATCCCACTCGTTTTCTGGCTCTAACAATCGTCGTTTTCGGCAATTTGCCATATGTAAAAGTCACGCATCAAGCTTTGAGAAAAGTAAAACAAGCCAGACCGGAACTTGGTTTCACTCTAACCTGGTTTCGATTTATAATGGCGATACCCACGAGTTTTTATGAGAGGTGCCGGAAAGTTGTGAAGATCGGTACGAGCGGTGGTAGAGCGTTAATATTGTTCTGATAGTTCAGTGATTTAGGTCACTGCTCCATTTTCTATGGGATGGTTATCCCCTGTCTGCCATATCGCCAATGGTGGGTGTAGACGTTAAACGTCCAAGTTCGTTCACGTTGAATTGCAGTTGGTGTTGGAGGGCAGGCACGGTGGTCTAATGGTAGAGCTTTGGCTTGCGGATCTGAAGGTCCCGGGATCGAGCCCTGGCCGGGGCATTGTGTTTGTGTCCCTGGGAAAGACACTTTACTCCCGTTTCCTACTCTTTCGGATGAGAGTATAAACCGAGGTCGCATACATTCCATCATAACGGACTTTAAAGATCCTGACGCTCTTGTCCTAGACGGGTGAGTGCCGGTGACAAGAACACACCCAGCATGCACTTGGTCCTTCTCCCCCATCCCTGGCTGGCCAGGATAGTGCTCAGTTGTCCGGGCGTCAGACCATGCGCCCAAAGTTTGCGGGTGGGCGTCTCGAGCGGTTTGAGTTAGATCCTGTATCGGCCAGCGCTTTGAGCGGCCCTTAAGTTGGTAAAGCGCTATATAAAAAGTGATCAAATTAAATTAAATGTTGTTATTGTTGTGTTTAGTTTTAAGAATTAACGGGCCAGACAATTACTAAAGAACATAAATATCTAGCGTCCTATTTAACACACGGTCTCAAATTGTTTAAGGATTAAAAGAGAATGAATGAACTAATGAATTAGGCTTAATTAATTAATTAATTGATGCCTGAGTTGGTGTAGCGGCAGATACGATTCTTTTATTAACGAACAATGTGAAAAGGTCCGAGAATGCGAACGTTGTTGTTGTTGTTGTATCAAATTTTATTCATCAGATTAACATAAGTTGTACTTATAATGCGAACGACAATGAATAAATGAATAAAAATGTAGTAAGCGTATAAACATGTCCACACAATAGAAACATGATCACAGGGCTGGGGAAAAAATTGCAAGCAAAATGTGAACATTTAAAACAAGGTGAGGTAACACTGCACAACTCGCATACAATCTCTCTCTCTTTCTCTTTCTCTCTCTCTCTCTCTCTCTCTCTCTCTCTCTCTCTCTCTCTCTCTCTCTCTCTCTCTCTCTCTCTCTCCGAAAATGAGAACGATAATTTAATGAAGAAATTAATGAATGATAAAGGCGGGGAGAGAGTAGGGAGCAAACTTGCGCTACTGTAGCATGCTCAGTGCGCTTTTAAATGTATTATGCATTATCCATTTTGAGAGAGAGATGAATTGAATTGAACTGAACTGAATTGGATTAAATTTAATTAAATGGAGTCGTTTAATAATATAGAAGGCGAGGGCACAATCACAAAACATTCATATTGAAGATGCGGAAAGGAACGCTTCGGGACACCATTATCATCATCATCATCAGCAGCAGCAGCAGCAGCAGCAGCAGCAGCAGTAGCATAAGCACTCTCATCACCATCATCCGCATCATTATCATCCATATCCACATCATCATCATCATCATCATGGGACATTTGATGCATGTTATGCGATGTAGATGAAAATGGTTTTAGGTGCAGTGTGTATTGTTAATATAATACCATTTCAAACTGTGATTCTGCGTCTGTTGTCAGTCCTTTTGAAGTATTACACTGTTGTTTTTTTTATCAGTAGTTGATTCAGCCCCGATGCTTGAACCCAGTTGTAACCCAGATTTGTTTATCCACGCAACCTGTTCACTCAGCAACAAGGCAGGAGTCGTCGTATGAAGTTTTCCAACATTATTCAGCGTACATCAACATCTGCAAACAAGATCGCTCAATCGCTTTTTCTACTCCTTCACTTTTTTAACTCTTTCAACTCTCTTTTTGTAAACAGTGCGGGACTTATGTAGTCTCTCTATACTCTAGAGAATATTCGAACATTCCAGAGTGACGCAATTACTGCCAATCAGAATACAATTCGTCATCAAAACAATGCACTGTCTTACGTCAAATAACTTTATTTAGGTTAGAAGAATCTCGTAGCTACCACCAGATCTACATGTATCTACACGCTTCGATCGATAGTAAACAAGTAATTCTAGAAAATTCTCTTTTAATATCGACCAACGAAAATTATCAACATTATACTAAGCTTCTTCTAACAACAACGCAAAATCAAATCAAACGTAAATACACTCTGTTGTTGCATGCTTTGCAAAACAAAACGATCGGATCTATCGTGCGCGTCTCAAAGGTAACATGAGGTAAACAAAAGATATATTGTATTGATTTATTCATGTGTGTTTATTTAATCAATCTTATACAGCGCGTTTCCACCTTAGGAGCAGCTCAAGGGGCCTATTGAGTTGTATTGTATGGTATTGTATTGTGCTTCTGTAGTTTGATTAAAGGACTCTCACAAGCACCGTTTTCAAATGTCTTCTTGACCAGCTGCCGTCTGTTTTATGGTTTGTGCCGTGCGATATATACATCTCCAGAAATCAATGGTTAACCCGTCGTGTTTGTATTACGTTTCCAAATTCGTTGAATTAGCCTTCTATTGTGTACTGACGAGACAAAACAATCGAAACCAAACTGACAGCCAATGAAACCTGATGCCTACGCCTTCGATCTATCCTTTATAAACCTGTCGCTCCACCTGCATGGAAAAGATCCTGGTTATTTTAGCTGTAGGATTATGTTTCTGTATTATGTATATGACAAGTGTTATTGTATTTTTATAAGAGTAAGCTTATGACTGTTGTAGTTAAGTGATGTATTGTTGCTTCTTCATCCCTGGACCTAAAATCTCCCTCTTTCTATCTCTCTCTCTATCCCTCCCTCCTTCCCTCTATCTCTCTCCCCCTCTATATCTCTCATTCTCTCTCTCTCTCACGCACACACACACACACACACACCGCTTCCCAACTGCTCCCACACCCAACGCAGCCACGAACACAAACACACACAAATGTACAGATATATTACAGTACTCCTCTCTTAAGGGACCAAATTTTTGTTTGATCTTATCCGAGGGGCACCCTAAACAGTCCTCTGATAAGATCAACTACCAGTAAAAAACTTGATCTTATACGAGGTGCTAAATTTTTGTGTCGTCAGACTGTGTGTGTGTGTGTGTGCGTGCGTGTGTGTGTGTACATGTGTGCATGTTGGTGCGCGCGTCTGCATTTATGCATTACTGTATATGTATTTTTTGTCCGTGTGTATGATGCATAAGCACACACTCAAACACTCAAACGAACGGATGCAAGCATGCATACACTTACACACACTCTCTCTCACACACAAACAAACACATTGACGCGCACGCACGCAAATGAGAATAAAAAATTAAAAGTATGCACCAAGACAGTTACTGGGTGTATTTGCAGAAAACCTTACACAAGTTTAACGAATTGTTCACTTTGTCTACGCCACAGCACATGCTTTATCGCTAGTGAATGAAGTCAATTCAGGGTAAGGTCCACTGTGGCAATACGTCCCGCTTTTGCCATTGTGCGAAATCTTCTCGATTTGACTCACTGGAAACAAAAACAAACAAAATAATAATAATAATAATAATAATAATAATAATAATAATAATAATAATAATAATAATAATAATAATAATAAGAGTGAACATTGGATCACAAAATTTGACCAACAACGTTTTTTTTCATGGCTGACGTACCGCTATTTTTTAAAGATGCAATCACTTCCCACCCCCACCCCAGTCCCATTTTTTTTAATTTTCAGTATTATTATGATAAAGGTTAGATGGAACTCAGTCACAAAAATTCCATCCAACATGAATTCAAAAGAAAAATATGACAGACTTACCAGCACAGCTCCCACGCTATGTGAACAGGAAATGACATCATAAGGAGTATATGACATCATCTCAAAACAAGAAGTGACCTCATAAATGACGTCATCTGTGACATCAATTTCTCTTAAGCAGTAGTCTCCTCCATTTGGGAACCAAAACGGGGTTGACGTTGTCCGAGGGTTTCCCTTATGCGAGGTGACGCTAAGCGAGGAATTCTAAATGGTACAAAGAAGGTGTTTGGCCGGGACCAACAACATGATTGATCTTATCCGCGTTGTGACCTTAAACGGTAGTGACGTTAAAAGAGGAGTACTGTACAAAGAATGTAAGGGAAAGGTGGGTAACTTGGACCTCGCGGTAAATTGGAACACAGCATTATCTCTGACACTAAAGAGAGATAGATTCAGATTTTATTTTCTTAGAGGCGTATATATGAATTACGTCACTTGCACACGTACTGTATCAAGGCGTTTACAAAAAAGAAGACACGCGAACGGTGAGCTCAACTTGTTTTCTTCCATTGTTTTCTAAAACGTTGTTTGACAGTCTTTGCCGAGCATTTGATGTTTAAAGAATGGAATTTATATGGATGACGTTGTAAACAATACCCGGTCATTTTGCAGTAATTCTGTTCATCAATAAATTGTTAGTGCTGTTCGAGCATCTTGCATTTGCTGCATATTTACAAGTACTAGTGTAGGGTTAAGTTGAGTCCCTTTTTTTCCTGGTATATTGAACCAGTAGTGCAAGTTAGCCGCCAAGGTTCAAATTACACTCGCAATATCAGATACAACTATCCCATAAATGGTTGTGTTTGCCAAATGGCCATCTGTATCCTATCCTATCCTATCCTATCCTATCCTATCCTATCCCATAACTCGGAGGTCGTAGGGGCACCACAGATGATCGTTTAACCAGCGTACTCCATCTTTTCCTGTCCTCAGCAACCCTGATTGTTTCGCTCAGTGTCAAACCAGTCCATTCTCGAATGGTGTCCTCCCACCTCTTTTTCGGTCTCCCTCTTCTTCTACCTCCTTGCACTGTGCCTTGCAGGATGGTCTTTGCAAGACCTGATGATCTGGTGACGTGGCCATACCATCGGAGTTTCCGTTTCTTCACCACTGTGAGCAGGTCATCGTGTTGTCCAGCTGTATCTATGGCGCAAATCCACAAATGCAAATCATTGGCAGCAAAGAAATGAGCATAGCATGTAATAAGGATTCTATCCAAGATGCTACCAATAAGTGGTGAAAAAACGGAAACTCCGATGGTATGGCCACGTCACCAGATCATCAGGTCTTGTAAAGAAGAAGAGGGAGACCGAAAAAGAGGTGGGAGGACACCATTCGAGAATGGACTGGTTTGACACTGAGCGAAACAATCAGGGTTGCTGAGGACAGGGAAAGATGGAGCACGCTGGTTAAACGATCATCTGTGGTGCCCCTACGACCTCCGAGTTATGGGAAAGGATAGGATAGAATAGCATAGGATAGGATCCAAGATGCTATCAATACACTCCTGCCCCGTCTCATTAGGTGGGCCACCTTAATCCCTTGTGGTCTACACAACCTTTTGTGTCCTCCTACCCCATCCTTTCCATTGCCCAAGTTTGCTCAGTAGCAAAGCGAGGACGCCTGTCCTGCAGGCCGTGACGCAACGGGGACGTTGCTAGCTGCAGTATATAGGCGCTGAGTTTGTAGACTTGTTTATTAGTGGGGCCGGGTAGCTCAGTTGGTAAGAGCGTCTTGCTAGTAACCGAAAGGTCGCTGGTTCGAATCCCGGATTGGTCAACGTGTGATCATATTATTTTCCCCTTTACCAACAACTGGCCCGCTGGTGTCAGTATAAATCGGTCCAGTAGTCACCTATATGTGAAAGTGTCGTGTGACTATAATCTACAAACAACAACAACTTGTTTATTAGTGGGGCCGGGTAGCTCAGTTGGTAGAGCGTCTTACTAGGTACCTCGTTCGAATCCCGGGTTGGCCAACGTGTGACTATATTATTTTCCCCTTACAATCAACTAGTTGGCTGGTGTCAGAATAATGTGACCAGTAGTCAGTCGCCTTACGCTTCGGTGTCCTGTGACTATAATCTACAGTTACCTGTTTATCGTCCTGTGGGTGCTGTAACATATGCTCGAATTGGTCTCTTCTTGGGTTGAGCAGCCACAATCAATACGTTTAAGCATTTGCTGCTGCGGTATGTAATCTAAACTATTACAGACGACCCCTTTTCGGATTTGTTGTTTGTAGATTATAGTTACACGACACTTTCGTATGAGGCGCCATTTGTAAATTAAATGGTTATTGTCATTATATCTATAGAACATACATTTTACCTGTTTAAAAGATATGGTATAATTATAAAATGAATTATATACCTATAAAATACATTCTATAGCAATACAACACTTTTTATAGCTATAAAGCAACATTTTTATAGCTACAGACTACATTTTACGATATACAAGAGATCATACACGAATCGTCACGCCGTTTGTAAATATTAAACACAAAAAAACTATTTTATTTATAAACAAAACATTTTATAAGTAACCAATTCATTTTATCTATAAACAAAACATTTTATAAGTAACCAATTCATTTTACCTATAAACAAGTCATTGTATCTATAAACAAGTCATTGTATAGCAAAAACGATCTATAAAACTTCCTTTTATCTGTAAACACTTCATTTTATAGCAACAACGAGCACTTATATCTATAGAATACATTTTATAACACGTACAATGAATTGTACCTGTAGAATGAATTCGCGACAATTATTTTCCAGTCGGCGCCTTACAATAATTTTATACTAACTTTCTCATTGTATAACTGCTTCTCTCCCTTCGATTATTTTTATTTTGTAACGTTCTAAGCGACCCAAAGTTGCAATGCGGTGCGCAAAGATGGCTGACGTGTGTTTTTTTCGTTTTTTTTTTTTAAAATTAAAATTTACGTCCCCGGACTCATTAAGCGTATAGGGGACGATTGGTTAATAGGTACATTCAACCAATTCAACGAAAAAAAGGCCCCCCCCCACCCCCCACCTCTGCGCTGGGCTCTCGCATTTTCATGTGGAAGTGACGTTGCATAAGCTAAGTTTAGATAGCTACAGCGCGTGTAGGGAATTCCCGCTAGGCCTATATCGACTTCCCGCGATGTCAACAATCTCCAAGGTAACAGTTACGATGGAAGCTGGTTTGCCTTCGTGCTTATCGATAGTTTTTCAAGACGACCAAAAAATAATTGGAACAGTCGAGACTGACAATGATGTCGCTGATGTTTTATCAGCATTTCACTAGTATGGTCCTCGCCAATTTATATAATACACTAGTATGGTCCTTGCCATTTTTTGTAGTAGACTTTAATGGTCTTTACCATGTTGAGTCGCTTAGAAGTTTACAAGTAGTCTACACGAGGATGGAGTTGCTTCCCTGGGATCAGCAATAATCGAAGGGAGAGAAGCAGTTATACAATGAGAAAGTTAGTATAAAATTATTGTAAGGCGCCGACTGGAAAATAATTGTCGCGAATTCATTCTACAGGTACAATTCATTGTACGTGTTATAAAATGTATTCTATAGATATAAGTGCTCGTTGTTGCTATAAAATGAAGTGTTTACAGATAAAAGGAAGTTTTATAGATCGTTTTTGCTATACAATGACTTGTTTATAGATACAATGACTTGTTTATAGGTAAAATGAATTGGTTACTTATAATATGTTTTGTTTATAGATAAAATGAATTGGTTACTTATAAAATGTTTTGTTTATAAATAAAATAGTTTTTTGTGTTTAATATTTACAAACGGCGTGACGATTCGTGTATGATCTCTTGTATATCGTAAAATGTAGTCTGTAGCTATAAAAATGTTGCTTTATAGCTATAAAAAGTGTTGTATTGCTATAGAATGTATTTTATAGGTATATAATTCATTTTATAATTATACCATATCTTTTATACAGGTAAAATGTCTGTTCTATAGATATAATGACAATAACCATTTAATTTACAAATGGCGCCTCATACTTTCGCATATAGGTGACTACTGGACCGATTTATACTGACACCAGCGGGCCAGTTGTTGGTAAAGGGGAAAATAATATTATCACACGTTGACCAATCCGGGATTCGAACCAGCGACCTTTCGGTTACTAGCAAGACGCTCTTACCAACTGAGCTACCCGGCCCCAAATTTCGGATTGCTCGAACACCACGTTTGAGGCACTTTTCGCCAACAACATACAATGTATGAGTATTGTATATAATTGTGTTGTTGTATCAAATTTTACTCATCAGATTAAATGAAAACTTTGTTGTTTATTTGTTATTGTATTTATAAACATAAACATGCCAACTGATCAATATAATTATGCATAAGTTATCCATTAACAAAGTCATTAAACTTCAATGGATTATAAGCAAAAAATGTGACAGTTGTGATGATTTTAAGGGGAGGGTAATTTGTTTACTCAGGGCCATCGGGAGAGAGCCTGAGGTGTGCTGACCTTTATAAGATGACTATAAAAGATGACTATATAAGATGACTATATAAGATGACTTTATGAGACGGTTATATTAGATGACCATTTAAGATGACTACATAATGTGGTTATATAAGAAAGTTTTATAAGATACAAAATGACTTTATGAGATGGTTATTTAAGATGACTATGTAAGATGACTATATAAGTTAATGATAAGATTACTAACATGACTATATAAGATGATTATGTTTGACCAAGATGGCTATCTAATATGACTTTATATGATGACTATATATGACTATAGATGACTATTTAAGATAAATATTTAAGATGACTTAGATGACGTTATAAGATGCCAATAATTATAACACAAATAGCCAACTTAGCGTGAATTAGACACTTGTTATAATCTTTTTTTTACGTTCTCATCAAAGGTTGAGACTCACTTTTACTAACAATACTATCGATTGGACGGCCAAATTGCAAGTGCTACGACATCCCTAACGAAGACAACCCGTGCATTAGTAGCCATCTGCAAACAATCCTTGTAGACCCAGGCGCGCTCAGCAATCATTTCATAGCAATGGGAAATATGGACAGGCTGCCAACGGACATTTTAAATAAAGAAATGGATTGTAGGCGTTTCGTAATGAGACTGACAAACCATGTATATTATGAAATTTTGCAGATCTTTTATTTAACGAGATTTGTAGAATCAATAAAGATCGAATTTTTTTTTTCTTTTTTAAGTTCACATCCACATCCACAATTGGCGAGTTAAGTTGGCAGACGGGAATAATCATCCCAAAGAAGAAGAGGTAAATAGAGACTTAAATCAACACTGAACCACCTTAGCTAAGGTTTAAAGTGAGAAACGACCCCTTTAATGTTGCCCACCACGGGATTCGAACCTGGGTCAACGGTGTGCCAAGGCGAACGCTCTTAGGCCCAAACAAGATCAAACTCAAACCTCGCGTGGAACAAATTTGCTGCTATAGGGACCGGATAGCTCAGTTGGTAGAGCGGCTTACTGGTAATCGAAAGCTCCCTGGTTCCAATCCAATCCCGGATTGGCCAACGTGTAACCATAATATTTTCCCCTTACCATCAACTGGTTCGCTGTTGTCAGAATAATGTGACCAGTAGTCGCCTACACGCTCCGGGGTCGTGTAACTATAATCTATAATTGAACTTTTTTTCTTTTTTCCTTTTTTTTGGACAACAGACAATTTACCTACAGTCCTAGGCGAGCAGGGAAAGGTAAGAGTGAGTGGGTCAGAGAGAGAGAGAGAGAGAGAGAGAGAGAGAGAGAGAGAGAGAGAGAGTTGGAGAGAGGTGCGTTTCTGGCACTCATCCGAATGAGGACAATGAGCGCCAATTTATTGAAAATAGCCGTGCGATGGAATGCATGGGTGCACACACTAGACCTCGGTCTATACTCTCACCAGAAGGAGTGAAACGTAAAGAGAATTTTAGGCTAGGCTATGAAAGAACAAGATTGACGTTTTTGATAGGGACAACCTGACAAACTGATAATTACAGACAAATAATGATGATGGACCGATCTGCATCGATTTTTAACTGAGAAAACAAGACAATTCACTAGGTTTCGTTAAGAAACAAACAACCCAATGTTTGTCACTAATAAAGTATAGATGTATCACGTAGTTTAGTGTTTTGTGAGCGGTTTATTTGTGCTGGTTTCGGTAATCAGATGGTTTCTGCCAAGCGCTCGAGCGTGACAACAACTGAAGGGAATAACATGCTGTTTGTAAAACTGGAATTAAAGTATGA
>CM072524.1:44371628-44409128 GCA_036898135.1 Oncomelania hupensis
TGAATTTTCAATTTCGGTTCGTACAGGGAGTTATATCCTCTGTTGCTGTTTTTTTTTAACGGTACGCGTATGACCTTTAAACCCATTTCTGAATGACCACGCGACTTGAAGTGTCCATATTTGGTGTATAGTGTAGGGTATGAAGCTCTGTTTTTTATCAACCTAACACGAAAGTGTTTTACTAGCAATTTTTTCACGTATTCAGTCTCTTACCAGATTTGCTATCTGCTATTTTTAGCTGTAGAACGTTGACAAGCTAGCCAACGGATGTTGCTATTAATAGTCACACACACTACGAAATTTATTCATTAAAAAAAACTATACATTCCAATGAATTTTTTTTTTGTTAATTTTTTTTTCAGCAGGGCAACACGTGCTTTGAATGTTACAAGGATCTGTAGAGGGAACATGAGATTAACCCATAGATCTTAAGTACACTCCTCTATATGCATTGTGTCAGGGAACTTTAATTAATTTAACTAGCATAAGTACAGTGAACGACTCGGTGTTAAAAGGTTTTAACACGTTGCGTTTGCTTGTTCGACGTTCGCAAACTTGTAATGACATCTCTTGTAGCTGTGAGTCGAAGCTACTACAATTTAAAAAAAAAAGAGAGAGAGAGAGAGAGAGAGAGAGAGAGAGAGAGAGAGAGAGAGAGAGAGAGAGGGGAGGGGGGGGCTTGGGGAGCTGTCGCTTTTGCGTTCGTTGAAACGTTATAAAGGCGGTTTGTCGGAATACATTTGCGAGTCGCATAAAAGCGAACAATTAATGTGTATTGATAATGCATTCGAGCTTACAATGATTGTGCTTCTGCGACCTGCTGTAAATCCTTTTTGCGATAATGAGGATGCGTTGTAGTATTGTATTGCATTGTATTGAATGGAATTGTATTGTATTTGTTGTATTCCTTTACTTACTCTAGTTAAAACTAGAGTTTGGTGATCCATGGTTAGGTTCACTAACCTGTGCACGTCCTTGCGCTAGTACCTGCAGATATTTATTTATGTATTTATGTATTTATTTATTTATTTATTTATTTATTTATTTATTTATTTATTTATTTATTTATTTAATTTTTTGTTTGTTTGTTTGTTTGTTTATTTATTTTTGATATTTTATAAATACCATTTGTTATTTATTAAAAGTGCTCGAAAGCACAGTCAAATAAGAAAACTACATTTTTTATTGTGATTATATTTAATGTTATTGTGATTATATTTAATGTTATTGTGATTATATTTAATGTTAATGGTAATGGTAATTACATTTAAGATATACTTTATATTTAATAGATTGAATATGGCGAAATTTTTTTTGTCTTCTTCAAATTAATTATGTTGATTGCCTGTGTGTGACAGAGTTGAGCGGGATGGACATGACGTCATTATGTTGCTGCGACGCTGTTGGTGCTCACGGCATTGCCGACGCCTCGACATCGTAATGTTTGGCGTCATCATCTGCATCTACGTCATCTGTATCAACGTCACCTTTGACATCTTCGAACTGAAAAAGAAAGGTAGAATTCTTTGTGTAATTAAAGGGACCTATTTTGACCAACCCCTCCTACCGCCAGTGAATGTTGCCCGGCTGAAAAAATAAAAAGGGCTGAAAAAAAACAACAGAAACAACAACTCTTTCAAACGTATATTTATTATTTTTTTAATCACTAAATTCCGTAGTGTTTGTGCCCATTTATAGCAACCGGTAGCTAGTTTTAAAACGCTGAAAAAATATCATCTAGTATATCATAGATCGTATTGGTGCACCGTTAAACAGGGGAAATCACTCCTGATCAGAACAGAAAATTGAAGATTAAAACTTTAGCAGTTGGGTCGAGCAAGGAAGAAGTCCACTTTTACCATTTGTTTGATGCAAATGCAATGCAAGTTTTAATGGAACAATGAACATTTTATGGCAAACCCGTTTTCGTCAAAATTATAAGCAAGCTCCGACTCAGGGCCCTTTTAATAACATGAGGAAACAAAGAAAGTACGCTTTTTAATGATTTAATCCTATTTGGATTTTTCTATGAAGCATTTTGAAACTAATGTAACCAACGTTTAAGACTCGTTGATGGTTATCGCAATAAGGGACCAACTTTTTCATGATGATTGGATGTTATGTTTCCTAAACAGCAGTCCAAATGTAATTACATTTAAAAATAATTATTTATTGAATTTATTTTTTGTAATGTAATTAAAATCGGACCGCTGGAAGGACTTATTTGCATATATAATGCATTATTTAGCAGACTGTTTGAAATAATGTATTATTTAGAAATGTTTCTAAATACTGATTTTTTTTAACGTATATAATGCATTATTTAATAGAATATGTAATTGATGAATTAATTAATTAACGTATTAATGTATTAATAATTGGGGTTTCATTTTACGGTAGCCTAAAATATGGGGTGTCGGATAGCGCAGTGGTTGGAGCACTCGCTACTGTGTCGCAAGTTAAGCACCGTCCAGTGCGGTTAGCACTTGGATGGGTGACCGCAAAACGTGAAGCGACAAATAACAACGCCCCCAGTTGACTCAACTGTGACTGAGTACCTACTCTCTTAAGGGTGGGGAAGGTAAAGCAGCGAAGGAGAGAGATGGGCATCATCCTCATTACGCTGGCCCAAGATAAGTGTTATAGTGTAAATAGGCGCAAGCCTACTGCACTTTAATTGGAATAAAACAACAAAACAAGATAAGTGTTCTCCAACATCACGCTACGCTACGGCCACGCATGCTCAATCTTGTGAAGATTTATTTAATTTAATTTTATTTTGTTTTATTTGAACTTGTAGCCCAATATTAGAGCGTGACATCAAGGGGATACAAATTTCCCATGGTTGCATCTATGGAATTCCCTTTGTAATATATTTATTTTCTTTTTTGGTTTTTTTTTTGTTTTCTCAAGCACTTTCAGCTAAATAATCTTTATATAGAAGTATATTTTCTAAATAATCATTTGTTGTACAAACAATGTAAGATTTCTCTAAATAATGTATTTTCTCATTTTTTACCTAATCAAGATATTGTGTACGTAAACAAACCGTGACATAGGTAAATAAGGCATTGTTGCTAAATAAGGAATTGTTTACCTATAATTATAATGCATTATTTAGCAGAGTGTGTGACATAATGTATTATTTAGAAATGTTTCTAAATACAGTTTTTTTAAAAACCTATATTATGCATTATTTAGCAGAATTTACTATATAATGCATTATTTGGCAGATGATGCTAGCATCATCCATGCTAAATGATGCATTATTTACGTAAGCACTTCGTTGTTTAGGGGCTGCAATTTTCATTATTTAGGGGATTCGCAGATTCAAGTCGTATTACTATGAGGTTGTGTGTTGTGATAAAGAAAATTGGAAACTTGTGATTTTACGCCGTTTTGCGATTTCAAGTAAAGCAACTGCTTTATTTCTCTTTATTTTTTATATGTTCGCAACGGTATTAATATACGAAACTGCTTTATTTCACTCAATTTTTTTAATATGTTCGCCACAGTATTAATATGCGAAACTGCAACGGTAACAGCTTCGGAAAAGAGGGATCCGTCATTATTTCTGCATTGGAGGTATTGCCTTCAGAGTAAATAATTAATGTAGAACTCGCAAGTTAATGGCGATCGTATGCATATGGAAAAAAAAGCAGAAACATTGATTCTTTTAAATTTTTTTGCAATATTTTGTTTATTTATCCACAATGATTTTATTCTCTGTTTGTCTTTCCACTTTATTCTCGGAATGCCATTATTTGATCACACATTTTAAAATCTTAATAGTGGACCACATTTGTTCTACTGTGCCTTCCTAGAACAAAAGATCCGCACAGGCAACATGCTCCCTAAGGTTATCACAATCACCTTTATTTAGATTGAGTTTATGTTTACTTTATTTCCCCATTTTAACTTTTTGGACATAAAGCTCAAGAGCCATGACATCAAGATCGCTCTTTCCAATTGGGTCTAGGAGGGCAGTATCTGAAATAAGAAAATCATCATTAACAAATACCAAGTCTTCCAGTGTCGATCTCTGTCCTCCTCTATGTCTTGTGAATTTTTAAAACCTTTTGGATGAAAAGCACATCTGGAAAATATTTTTTATTGTTCTTTTCTCCACTCCAACCTGCATCCCATCTTATATCAGGAAAATGAAAGTCTCCCATTATAAATTTTGCCATTCTTGTGAAGGTCTTCGGACTTGATACAATAACTCTGTGCTATCCATTGTTGAATTTGGGCTGTGGCAAATGCAGCCAACCAATACACTGTCCCCACGTAAGATCTGACATCACACACTTTCTTCAAATTGATGCCTCAAGCTCTTATTAAAATACAAGGCAACTCCTGTTTTTTGCATTACTTTTCTTGAACACATCATCATAATTTAGTAGTTCATACTCTGTTACGTGCTTATGAGTGTGTACATTAACCACATTATTTTGTAAAACATCCTTCCTTTATTTTCATATACAACCAAACACGCTTTCAGCGAGCAACGCTTTTGCCGAATTGAAAAAAAAAATCCTTGCCAGAGTTGTTCTTATTTATTATTTAGAACTTTCTGGATACAACGAACACCGAATGTATTCTCTTATCTCAGACACCAAATTTCGACGGGTATAACAAAGGGGTGTCGGATAGCGCAGTGGTTGGAGCACTCGCTACTGTGTCGCAAGTTAAGCACCGTCCAGTGCGGTTAGCACTTGGATGGGTGACCGCAAACCGTGAAGCGACAAATAACAACGCCCCCAGTTGACTCAACTGTGACTGAGTACCTACTCTCTTAAGGGTGGGGAAGGTAAAGCAGCGAGGGAGAGAGATGGGCATCACCCTCATTACGCTGGCCCAAGATAAGTGTGATCTCCAACATCACGCTCCCCCTACGGCCACAAGGCTATGGGACTACCTTTACCTTTTCTTTTCTTTTTATATAACGAAGTCAACTCCGATGGTATGGCCACGTCACCAGATCATCAGGTCTTGCAAAGACCATCCTGCAAGGCATAGTGCAAGGAGGTAGAAGAAGAGGGAGACCGAAAAAGAGGTGGGAGGACAATATTCGAGAATGGACGGGTTTGACACTGAGCGAAACAATCAGGGTTGCTGACGACAGGGAAAGATGGAGTACGCTGGTTAAACAATCATCTGTGGTGCCCCTACGACCTCCGAGATAGGATAGGATAGGATAGGATAGGATAACGAAGTGGAAGTAAGAAAACATAGCAAATGACATAAATTCGCGGGTATGACGTACACGACCCTTCTTAACCCTTTGGAGACGCCATCGTTTTGCAAAGTACTAGTTTTAAAGAAGATGCCATTTTAAGATCTGGCACTTTTTCTTCTTTTTTTTTCGGAACCCAGGAACTTTTCACAAGTAAAGGAAAGTTAACATTTTTTGAAAGTAAATGGACTTGATTTTCAAATGGACTAAAGTTTCAAAATGTATCATAATAAAGAAGATGAGTGTGTATTTTGTAAAATATACAAGGTTGATATCATCTTTATTTTTACTCCAAGGCACATAGAACGAAGGAAATATATGGCTCACAACTCACATCATTATCAGTGTGTTAGAATTCACTTTCATATTAATAAACAAAAAAAAATCAGTACATCAGACAAGATTCCATTGTTATAATGCACGATTGGTGGCCTTGCATCTTTTCCTATCCTATCCTATCCTGTCCCGTAACCCGGAGGTCGTAGGGGCACCACAGATGATCGTTTAACCAGCAAACTCCATCTTTCTCTGTCCTCAGCAGCCCTGATGGCTTCGCTCAGTGTCAAACCAGTCCATTCTCGAATGTTGTTATCCCACCCGCCCTGCCCTGAATCCTGCTTGTTCTTCAGCTATGATTTGTTCAGCTTGCGGTTTCAACCTGTTGAGTATTATTTTCAGGAGGACCTTGCTGGGATGGCTGATGAGGCTGATGGTGCGGTAACTTTCACACTCCTGAAGGTTACCTTTTTTGGGAAGAGTGATGACAAGCGACTGGGTCCATGGTGTAGGCCACTCCCCACTCTGCCAGATCTTGTTACAGATAATGGAGAGGGCATCAATCATCGCTTCTCCTCCTGCTTGTAGCAGTTCCGCGGGTATGTTGTCCACTCCCGCTGACTTCCCTTTCTTCAGCGATTGCACTGCTGCCTCAACTTCTTCCCGGAGAATTGGGAGGATTTCTTCTTCTTCTCTGTTCTCGGGACATGCTAGAACTGATGGGTCTCCATTTGGTGTATGGTTGTAAAGGTCAGAGCAGTACTCTGTCCATCTGTCCAAGACTTCTTGTTCTTCTGTAAGGCATATGCCAGACTTGCTTTGGATCGTGGAGACTTTGGGCTGTTTAACACTTGTCAGCCGCTTCACAGTTGGTAGGCCTTCTTGCTGTTGTTCTTGTTCAGACTGTTCTCTATTTCCTGGCATTGATCTTCTATCCAGTTCTCCTTTGCTGTGCGCATGCCTTTTCGGATGTCATTGTTGATTTTTCGGTAGACATCAGCTCCCTGTGAGGTGTTCTTTTCTTTTTTTATCTCTCTTCGTTTATCACACAGATCCAAAAGTTCAGGTGTGATCCACGGCTTCTTCTTTGGTCGGTGCTTGCCAAGGATCTCAGTGGCGGCATCTGTCACAGCTGAGTTGAAGGTGGTGGTCATGGCTTTGACATCTACTTCACCAGCTCCCAAAATGAGTAGTAGTGCAAATTTCCCTCCAATTGTGGCCTGAAATTGTTCTGCCACCTCCGGGTCTTGCAGTTTGTCCAGGTCGAACTTCAGTCTAGTGCACTTTGCTGTATTTACTCTCTTCAAGTGGAGCCGGAAAGACATCATCACGAGATCGTGGTCACTTCCGATGTCTGCTCAACAACCAACTTCGGGTGTAACGAAGGGGAAATTGTGTGTGTGTGTGTGTGTGTGTGTGTGTGGGTGTGGGTGTGTGTGTGTGTGTGGGTGTGTGTGTGTGTGTGTGTGGGTGGTTAGGTAGAAACGACGTTACTCTGACATACACTTACAACTCTACGTACTTTCTTTTGACGGCCCCGTTATTTTGACGTCAAAATAGTGTTCCGTTAGGGTTAGGGCTGTGTTAGGCTTAGGGTTAGGTGAAGGGTTAGGGTTTGGGTTAGGGTTAGGGTTAGGGATAGCTTCAAAAACTGGCAAAATGTCAAAATAATGTCAATCATGGTAAGTGTGTCAAAATAATGTATGTAGAGTTTCATGACAATCATCACAACGTCGTTTCTACAAAAATGTGTGTGGGTGTGTGTGTGCGTGCGTGTGTGTGTGTGTGTTTGCAGCCCCGTCGTCGTTTAAGCGGCTGTATGAAAATGGCGTCTTCAGCAACGACACTCGGCTACACGTCAACGACGACCGAGCAGTTAACAAGAGCTCTCATCTGCTCAGTCTGTCCACTGCACCCAATGGCAGAGACGAAACACGCGTCAACACTTTAGCAAGAGAAGACAGCCACAGCCAAGGCGACACGACCAAGGTCGTGGAATCTAAGGGAGATGATTCTTCTGCAGAACTGTTTGCAGCAGACGACAGCCCTGGAGACACGCCACTTTGGAATTCACTTGGAGCTATTACTTCTAATAATGGTGCTAACCCGACCATGGATTTTACTAAACCGGAGACTGTGCTACTGGCTGGGAAGCTTAGATCTCATAGAAGTAGGTTTGTTTGTTTGTTGTTGTTGTGTTTGTCTTCTTCCATAGTGTAACTATGTTACAGTCTTGTAAAAACAAAACATTTTATTGAAGTCTTAAAGTGGGTTTTTTTTTAGTGTGTGATAGATTCATGATAGTAGTTATAATGGTATTTGCCTTTGGTGTGTGTGTATGTGTGTGTATGTGTTTGTTTGTTTGTGTGTGTTAATGTTTTTTTCCAACATCAAGGCAATTTCCATTTGCAATGTTTAGTTATCATTTGGCTGAATAAATTTTGTATCCTCTATTCTGTGGTATAATTATTTTCCATTATTGTTCTCATTGCGAACATTTGGCGAGCGTAGGTGCCGCGTGGTCTGAGGCAGGACTAACTTGACTTGTCCACAGGCTAGAAACCAATGGCGCCTGACAGGTGTGGGATCGATCCAGCATCTGGGCGTGTTATGTGTTTTCCGAATATTATTAACTTTCGACTCTATCAGCGTCTCGCCATTTCGGGGGTTTTCTCCGGGTACTCCGGTTTGCTTCCTCAGCAAAATTTCAAAAAACACAACTAATATGAGGTAGGTTGGGTTTGTAGCGCCACAGGCTGCGACTACGCCTTCGACAGGGGAGGCGGCCCAGAATTTTCCGATAAAAAATGACAATGCAGTGTTAACAACAACAACACACTCTTTTGAGCTTTCTATAACTTTATTTAAAAGAAATTTTCGACTTGAGTTTTTCACAGTTACTTCATTCTTGTCAAATTTCAGTGGAGTTTTCCCTCGGGATGGTGACCGTGCAGCGAGAAAAGGGAGACTACTTTTTCTCCACGGTTGCGTCCCTTCTCAGCGAGTCGACAGAGGATCGAGGAGCTATGACGATAGTGGTGATGCTTGCTGACAGAAACGACCTTTACAACGAAGAGGTGCTCAAGAAACTTCAGGTGGGTCCAATGAATAAATGAGATCAGTTAAATTAAATCAGTCAATCAATCCACCTTCCTCTGTTTGTTTGTTTGTTTTTAAAGGATTAGTGTGAGTGTGTGTGAGCGCTTGAACAGACTGTTGTCTGGAATGGCGCTTTCTAAATATAACAATAACAACTACAACCACAAAAATTATAAACATCATCATCATCATCATCATCATCATCATCATCATCATCATCATCATCATCATCATCATCATCATCGTCGTCGTCGTCGTCGTCATCGTCATCGTCGTCCTGATTCGGCAATTTGCAGTCCGCTGGACCACATAAACAATGGCTAACTATAAAAAAAAAATCATCATCATCATGTTTGTTTAGTTTCCTTCTGTCTTTGAACGTCTTTTCACCTAAATGATTTTTAGACCTGGATGGATAAAGGGGTGGTTTTTATGATAATTATGCAAAGGCAACCTTTGGAATGACAGGCCGCTATCTGAACTTCTCTGCAATGGAAAACAACTCAAAATAGGATCAGCCCATTTTTGAGATACAGTGCAAAACGCCTTTAGAAAATGATGAAGCCCAACGACCTTGACCTTCCAAAAAAAATCAAATACGAACGAAATAACGTGCTTGGCAGTAGATAACGTATCCACAAGGCGAAAATGATACATTTCGGCTCAGTTATTTTTGAGTTACGGCCAAAAGTGTGTTTTGAACAACAACAACAAAAAAGTTCAATTGGGCAGGATGGAAGGGCACACGGACTGCTACTGAAGGATGCCCGAAGATTTGAAGCGCGTGTGTACCAAAACTCATCACAATCTCTTTAGCCGTTTTTGAGATATGTTTTAAGCAAAATTAGGTCTCCAGTGACCTTGACCTTTGCGGTAGAGAGCATATATGATGACCCGGGAGATAGGCTACTGACCTTGGTAATGTTCCTATGAAGTTTAGTCAAAATCTGTTCAGTGGTTCTTGAGATTTGGCTTCCAACCGACGGACGGACAGACGGACAGACCGACATTTGACTCGTTCTGATTCCCACCTCCACCTTACCCCTCTTCCCCCTTCCCCACTCCCTGTACCCGTCCTCCCCGACTGCTTCCAAGTTTTCCCAGCGCTGAATGTGAAAAATTCAAAAACAGCGGAGGAACGGTATAAAACCATACGTGGATACAAACATACAATGAACAGGTTTGACAATAATGCAGGATGCTATCAGGCACTCTTTCTTCAATCGAACTCAAAGCGCGGCGATCTGAAGAGATCCCTATTACAAAAGTCGGAATAACAATGAATTTTTTATTTTTGAACTTTTACATTGATGACATCCAATACCATTTTTTGAGAAGGGGGAGGAAACCGGAGTGCCAGGAGAAAACCCTCGGTGTCCTAAAAAGTCTCGTACCTAAGCCATGGGTAAGTTCGTCCCCTCACGGGGTTCCAACCCGCGACCTTCGGCCTAGGTAACAAGCTCACAGTGCATTGTTGTTGTGTTGCAGGACCTGTATTCCACAGAGCTGAAAGAAGGTGTGCTCCTTGTTATTCACCGACCCGACACGGAGTTCATATTCAAAGACGACCTCAAACGCACTTACAACGATACCTTGATGCGAGTAAGATGGAGGTCAGTAAAACCGAATATACAGAATCCTTCATTGCCCCCATAAAGATTTTAAGGATGCATGTACTAATGTGGAGTGTCCATCTGCATATATGCAATCCTATAACAATAAAATTAAAACATTGTTGTAAACAACATAACATTGAAAAGCAATAATGATGCTGATATTTAAAGATATTAAAACTTGCCAAGAAAATAAAGAAGAAGAAGAAGAAGAAGAAGAAGAAGAAGAAGAAGAAGAAGAAGAAGAAGAAGATTCCCGACAATTTCAAAATAAATAAACCAGTCTGGTAAGGGCATTAAGGTATGCCTGTTTCACTGTCTGTATCAGTGCGACATTTCATATAATATGAAATAGTTTGCACAAGGTATTCAGGCGTACAGTACATGTAGTTGCAGCTGAAAAGAATGACTTGAGCACGGACAATGGCGTTCAGCGTGAGCAAGACTGAATGAAAGGTGACGTGAAATGTTTAGCGTTTACACCCAACCATTTAGCAAACTAGATTGATATATAGGTAAATAGACAAACAGACAGACAGAGAGGAAGATGGATTTATGGGTGAATGGAGGGGTCGATGGGTGGATGGGTAGGTGGATAGATGTAGTGAAGTGTGGGTGGGTGGATGGATGGATTAGTGGGTGGATGGATGTATGGGTGGATGGATGGACAGACAGACAGACAGAAGAATGGGTAGACGGGTAGACAGGGCAAAAACGAAAAGTCTGTTTACGGTATCCGGACCGACCTTAATTTTTTGGCCCGACCCTACAAGTTTTTTGGGGGAGATCGTCTCGAAACAAATGTGCAAAACAACCCACAAAAATGTCGACCCAAAGTGGAAAAGGTTTTAAAATAAATAAATAAGAATTAAAATAATAATAATAATAATAATAATAATAATAATAATAATAATAATAATAATAATAATAATAATAATAATAATAATAATAATAAGCCGATCTAACTACATTTTTTGTAATGTTACCGTAAACAGACATATTATTTTGGGGGGTCTAGAGCTCATTCAAGTATAGAATCTTCATAATTATTCTTCTTTAAAGAGGCTCTACATGCAATTTAAACTTTAATTTTTTTATCTTTACAAAACGGGGAGCATAGCCGACATCAAGATAACAAAGGAGCCAAACTGTCAAGCTCCAGTGCCCTTTGCGAAACAACTCAACCGTGTTTTCATTATTATAATACTTCGAAATCTGAATTAGTGTGTGTGGGAGAGGGGGGGACGTTTGTATGTTAATAATAATAAGGCTTTTATATATCGCTATTCCCCACAGAGTAAGCTCAAAACGTTCCAACTTAGGCCTACTACATCTTTCTCAAGCAAAACCATGGTGGTGTATGCTCCCCTTACCCTACCTTTCTCTCTCCCTCTCTTACTCTCTCTTGTTGTTGTTGTGGTTGTTGTTGTGGTTGTTGTTGTTCTTCTTCTTCTTCTGAACTCTCTGTCTGTCTGTTCACACTAATTCAACTTCAGTGCTTCTTTCCTTTCCTTTCACTGGAAGGGAGGGTGTAGGCAAGCTATAAATAGCCCGCAGCCAGCAAAAATAAGGTCTCCTCTCTGAAAATCCTTCTCGGGAAGAGAGGGGACCATAAACTGATTAAAAAAAAAAGTGGGCAAGGTCTCCTCTCTGAAAATCCTTATCGGGAAGAGAGGGGACCATAAACTGATTAAAAAAAAAAGTGGGGTAAGTCCCCTATACGCTAATCTGTCCGGGGACGTTAATCTACTCAAACAAACAAATGTGGGGGAACCAAAGACTGCTGCTCACATAGGCATTGAGCTGATGTGTGTGTCTCTCTCTCTCTCTCTCTCTCTCTCTCTCTCTCTCTCTCTCTCTCTCTCTCTCTCTCTCTCTCTCTCTCTCTCTCTCTCTCTCTCTCTCTCTATATATATATATATATATATATATATATCTCTCTCTCTCTGATGATGATGATGATGGCGACGAAGACGATGATGAGGATAAAAATGTTGATAATGATGACGACGACGATAATAATGATGATGGCAAGGATGATGATGACATGATGACGACGACTGCGACGATGATGAGGATGATGATGACGGCGGCGGCGACGATGATGATGATGATGATGATGATGATGATGATGATGATGATGATGATGATGATGATGATGATGATGATCACAACCACAACAACGAGGAGGAGGATGTTTGATGACAACGACGACAAGGAAGGGGAAGCGGGAATCACACAACAATTCCAATGAATAATATGAAATTAATGACGACAGGAAACGATGACAACGACAATGACGATGACCAGAACACAACGACGACGCATAACACATATTTGCATCATTTCCCAGAGTGAGATAATCAAAGTGTTCGTGTATACCCTACACAGATCCAAGCAGAACCTGGATTATGCGGCGCTGATGGAGTTCTGCACAGGACTGTCCGTGTACTACCTGCATTTGGAGGACGACGTGCTGGCCGCCAAGAACTACTTGTCTTCCACCAGGGCATTTATTGCCGCTAATGCCAACCAGTTGTGGGCTATGTTAGAGGTATGTGGATGTTGATGATGAAGAAGAGAAGATCGATGATGACAGGGAGGCGGAGGATGGTGATGATGATAATGAGGAAGAGGTCGATGAGGAGGAGGAGGAGGAGGAGGAGAATGTCGATGGTGATGATGATGAGGAGGAGGATGTTGATGAGAGTTGGAAGTCTACATTCTCATCAAGCCTTTTTTCATCAGCATGATGACCCAGATCAAGCCCATCGTCCGCAAATGAGCTCTCTTCTTCCAACAGATCAAATGTTCCACGCTAAAGAACCTCACTAGAAAGGTCAGGATGTGGTGACGTGGGCGACGAGAAGTCTGAGGATGTCGGTGCGAGGGGGGGAAGGAGGAGGATGAGGAAACGACGATGATGATGATGATGAGGAGGAGGAGGACGGAGAGGAGGATAAGGATAATGATATTGATGAGGAGTTGGAGGTCGATGATTATGAGGACGATGTCTATGTTGATGATGATGAGGAAAATATCGATGATGATGATGTTAATGATGATGAGGATAGTGATAATGATGAAGAGGAGAATGTCGATGATGGTGATGATGATGAGGAGAATGTCGATGACGATGACGATGATGATGAGGAGAATGTTGATAAGGATGTTGATGATGAGTTGGGGGTCAATGGTGTAGAGGAGAACGATGGTGATAATGATGAGGAGGAGAACGAGATCGATGATGATGATGTTGATGATGATGATGATAATTGTGATGATAAAATAAAATATATAAGATTACACAATAACATAAAACAACATTTATATTTCATGTATTCGTAAACTATAGGTGTGTCCACACGGCTTCATCGGCAAGCTATTCCACAACAAGGACCTGCCTAAGCTGGTGACAATCCTGAGGGCCTTCTATCTGGAACAGCCCTGCGACTTCCTCATCAAGCCTTTCTTCATCAACATGATGACGCAGGCCAAGCCCATCGTCCGCAAAGGAGCTCTCTTCTTCCACCAGGGCAAATTTTCCTCGCTGAAGAACGTCACTAGAAAGGTGATGATGTGGTGACGTGGGCTACGAGAAGTCTGAAGATGGTGGGGGGAGGGGAGGGGAGGATAGGAAGGGAGGAGGAGGAAGAGGAACGACGACGACGATGACGATGACGATGATGATGATGATGATGATGATGATGATGATGATGATGATGATGATGATGATGATGTTCCTTCTGAGATCTTCCTTTCAGGGTAGTGTTTGGGCAAAAGAGACTTTTTTTTTTGGTACCACCGATTTGATGCAGTGTTCCAAATAGTAATAGTTCCACATCAGCGTTTGACCAAGCAGTGTCGACGAAAATGATTACGCAGTTTGTATATTGATATGTAAGAGTTTATCAAAAAATATGTTACACCTGTCATAGTCTGAACAATAAACAAACACAAGTTCCAAAAATAATTCGGAGATTGCACCCTCTTCTTCAGTTATGATTCCGAACATTATGGGCTGGTCAATGAGTTGAACTAAAGACAGAACATTATTTTTGTTGTTTATGGGTATGTAGATTACTATTTTTTTACAATCTTGTCACATGTAGATTACTATTTCTATAATCTTGTGACACATGTATTAATTACTATGTCTACGACGTTGTCCCTTGTCACCTATTACAGGTGGACAAGGTGCCAGGGAGTGCATTAGTCAAGCCAATGACGAGCAGAGAGTTGGAGAAGATATCAAAGAATCTTCACAACAAGCACTACAACCCACCAGCCACAGTGCTGACCGACATGTCTTTCTATAACTTCCACATCATCCAAAACGCTTACAGCCCCAGCATCCCTGATGTGTTCTGGGCGTCGGACGTCAAGAAGGGGCAGTCGGTCAGCGTTCTGTTCCTCGATGATATCGTGCTGAGCAGGGTGATAGTGGAGACAGGCTATTCGGACAAGGTGAGCATTTCTTTTTCTTTCTTGTCTGTTTTTTTTTAAAATACAAAACAAATAAAGTTTTTATTCCTCACCACCCCCACCCGACCCCTTATGGACCTTTCATCCTCCATCCCCGCGCCACCCCGGCCTATCTGGTGGCCTGTTAGCGTTGCGGTAGCACGCTGGGCTCCAAGTTACTAGTGCCGAACGTACGAGCGTGGGTTTCATTCTCGCAAGAAAGAGATGTGGAGTGTGGGATGGGACGAAATAATTCATTTAGATACGAGGCTTATCTGGTTAAATACTCCTTCGGATGAGATTATATATCGAGGTTTAAACTGTGCACGCATGCAGGCCATCGCGCGGATTTTAAAAGTTCCTGACGCTCATGTCGTAGAGGGGTGTTGTGAATGCCAGATCAAACACCAAGCTACCTACATGTACTATGGTCTTGTTATCCCGGATCCCCCACCCCCACCCCTTCCAACCTTCCTCCCTCCAACCCCACCCCCTCCCCCCTTCTCGTCCCAAACCTCTCAGTCGTACTCTCGCCCTCCTTGGTGACCAATTAAAAAAACATTTTAAAAAACTCACTCTTCTTCCATCTTTACCCATCCATCCATCGTATCCATCCACCCAGTATCCATTCACCCTTTGTATCCATATAAGAAGAAGAAGAAGACGTGGGTTATGGTATTGACGGACGTTTCATGGTTGTATAATCACGTGCAGACGGAGAATGACAGTCTGAAGGACGGCATGGTGATGTCCGGGTCCTCCTCGCGGAACTCTTCAAGCCCGGACAAGTGCGTAGGCGACAGACCGTTAGGAACGTTTAAGAGTGGACGCTTTGACGTCGTAGTGACGTCACCAGACCGCGTCACTTGCCTTAGCATCGTCATCAACCAGGACCAGAAGGAATGGCTGGTAATACGTAGCATCCTAGTTTACGTCAAAACGTGATAGGACTTAGAACTCACGTCTACTGCAGGAGAACAGTCCTTAACATATCATATAACTATAATCATCTGCGTCATGAAAGATCGTCAACTCATAAACCAATCAACTACGTCATCAAACTCATCTACGTCATCAAACACCCGCCTGCATCAAATCGTGATTTTAATTGTCACTTGTTACATTGCAGTGCAATCCTGGGCTATGTGTAATGTGTGTGATGTAATTATTAATTTAGTATTGCTGTAATAGTTTTGCCACGAAACAAGTGATCTGCCGATCGGCAAGGTTACGACAGTCACATCCACTGAAAAGTAACATTTATATTTTGGTCAAATAGCAGAATGTTGACTATTGAATGCCAGACAGTGAACTCAGTTAGATTCAACTATCGCCTGAACATGCAATTTTAGCATTAGAGTAGGTCAACACAATGGAATAAGTTCTCCACTCTAAAGAAATCTGCACCTGACCTAAAGATCTTCAAGAATCGTTTAGATAGAGATAATAAATATGGTACTGTGAGACCTTGCTTTGACGAGTAGTAGGCAACCTTGTTGCTTGGCTGGACCTAAAGCAACAATCAATCAATCAATAAAAAACCTTGTTGCTCATTATGACAGCGACCCTCCTGCGTGTTAAAATGAGGAGTTAATTTCAAAGTTGCGAGGCCTGTTTATATTTGTTCTTGGGTTTTAAAGTATCACTTGGCTCACTTTAAGAAATGCTTATTACTAATCAAACAGCTAGATTTTCTTCTCTTGAGACCGGGTAAACTAGTCCTTTGATTAGTAATAAGCATTTCTGAAAGTGAGCCAAATGATATTTTAAAACCCGAGAACAAATATAAATTGTATGTGACCAAGCACCGTGATTAGTCTCTCACGCTGCGTTGGAATTCTGGTAAAAGAACGTCTGATAGAGGTAGCCTAACTCCACATCTATCTTCAAGTCTTACTCCCCTTGTAAGATAAACGTATCTTCCCCAGAATATCATCACAGTTAGGATATCCCAACAATGGTGCCTGTATCTTTTATAATATGGCCGCGGATAACATTTCTGTAAATGTACGTTGGATAATCTTTCTCTCTCTTTCGATTGCACGGCTGTGGAATGCGATTTTTTAAGTACGATACATTTAAGTATATACACCGCACCTCTGCTTCCGATCGGCAAAATAACTGGCATATAGCTATATCCTGGTCTAGTATACAATACGCAGCTTAACAAGTTGAAATCACCTGTGTCCGATTGTAACACTGAGATTAAAATATACCATTTTTATTCATGACTATAGTTATTTTGAATCTATGCCATGTTTATGACTGTGGAGAGACTGTTTTACTTAACATTGCCATGATCTGAATCTCATTTTTTGCTAATAAAACCTGTACAACACATAGTAAGTAAACGTTTCGAATGACAGGACAGTCCCAAGTCCCAGTGAACGCGCCGAGTGCACATGGCAGATACCTAAATACTATATTGCAACAACCGGAAAATGTTCACCGAAAAAGGTACTAGGTGAATCGCACAAGACGCTTTTAAAAATAAAAGCAAGTGTCGTCATCATTGATCAATCTATCATGATGTCTGAAAAACGTATGCGCTCGCAATTTGGGCGCTGACCGCAAATCGCGATACATACCAACACCATTAATTTGGAGGATGCACTGCTTCTAGTTTTAGAAAATATTGTCTGTAGTCGTCTCCAACAAACAAACAACAATCAATAATAATAAATAAATTGAGCTGTGGATGATTTTGATGAGTTATATCACGTTTCATTGCTGAGTTGTCTATTACAAGGTGCTGTGGAAGCGTGGAATAGCTCAATTGTATCTTTACAAGGTGTCACGGAAAAAGAAAAAGACGTGCAGTGCAATTTTTTATTGTGTAATTGTACATGGGTTAGTACGGTTCTAATACATATTTGTTTCTAATGGGATGATAAAGTTATTTTCATCAGTAAGATGTGTGTGTTTGGGTGCGTGAGGGTGTGTGTGTGTGTGTGTGTGTGTGTGTGTGGGTGTGTACGCGCGCGCGTGTGTGTGTGTGGCATCATGCTTCTTATTTTGCTAGGATTTATTGGTTTTGTGTGATGTTTTCAATTTTTGATTTGCTTGCGATGTGCTGTATTAATTCTCCAATGAGATGAAAACGATTTGTTGACTTGACATGACATGTCTTGACTTGACTCGACTTTGAATTGATTATTTTGACTGATTACTGCTTAAGTGGATTCTTCATACCTGTCAAGTGCTACGGATTTTTGCGTAGCGCTACGCATTTTAAACATTTTCCCATTGCTACGGCGTATCACAAAGCTGCTACGCAATTTTTCAAAAGTAACGATAATCGTTTTTAACCAAGGGGGTTTTCGCTCGAAAGTAGTCTGTTCCGGTCGAGTCCGGTTTAAAGACACTTAGTAAAAGCACCGCACTTCCGCAACATGTGTTCGTTCAGAACTTCAGTCTACGATCAGTCTTTGTGAGGGAGAGACAGACGGAGTTGAACAAAGAAAATGGCAAAGCCTCCACCTAAAAAACTCAAACGACCAGGAAGGCACCTGCCTGAATGGGAAACCGATAAGGATTTTGAAGGCCTAGTGGAGAAGTCCAAAGAAAGTAGACTCAATAAAGTTTAGTAAGAGCATATGAGTTAGGCTACTAGTAATAGCATATGAGTTACTCATATGCTATTACTAAACTTTATTGAGTCTACTGATGCATTAAAAAATTGTTTTCCTTACCAGTGCTAGGAAAGTTTAGATCTACATGGAAGCCATGTAAATGATGTGATGCTGAACCTGGTCTTGATACAAAATAGGAGATTTTCCTACCGATTTCTTTGCTCTCTCTCTCTCTCTCTCTCTCTCTCTCTCTCTCTCTTTTTTTTTTTTTTTTTTTTTTTTTTGCATTTTCACTTTTATTTTGAAAAACGTACATGAAATTTGAAAATGTTTTACAATAAATTTGTAAACACATTGGATGTGTGTGTTTATATTGGATGCAGAAGTTTCCAGTTTTGTTGCGAATCGCGTGATTCACATTAGTGCTACACCAAACCTCCATTTGCTATGGTTTTTTCTGATAAATTGCTACACCACAACCCCAAAAGCCCTTGACAGGTATGATTCTTTGTTTTTTTTTCTTAGATATGCAGCAAATGTTGACTAACTTTAAATGGATTGCTTCTTTTGACTGATTGCAATGCTTTGTTGGAGTGGAGTTGATTTGATTTGAGTTTTTATTATATTTCAAATGTTTATGTTATTTTCTGTATATGTGCAGTCAATATTGGATACCTTTCACTGGATCGAGTCTTTTGGCTTTCTGCAATTCTTTACTTAAATAGATTTTAATTTATTTTAACGTTATTATAATTGAATTTATTTTAATATACTTTTATTTTAATTTTAGTTTAGTTTAATTTTGATGTGTCCTTTCTAAAGGTTTATTTGTTTCCCCACATTTGAAGGTAATTTATAAATATGTATTGGTTATTTCTAATATTGCAACAGTGCTACAAAACGACTGTGCTCTTTATTAACGTATAATTCTCAGTCGCCCATATCAAAATGAGGGTGGAGTATATACTATACTAGTAAACTATGGGCGACTATGTTATAAATGTTGTGAATCTAATTATGATGTAGCCATAATGTAGCAATAATGTTGCGTAAGTGTGTGTTGTTTATGAACGTAGAAATATTGTGATTTAGGACCTTGTGGATTTTTTGGTCTTTTTAACCTAAAAGGCCCCGTAACAATCGGTTCAAATTTAACTGAGATGCAGCAGAAATAGTCATGTGCTGTTTATAAAACATGCGTTAGTTGAAAATCTGTTTGTGATGTATGATACATAGAATGTGTGTGTGTGTGCGTAGGTGTGGGTTTGGGTGTGTGTGAGTATGAAGTCTATTCACTTAATTTTTTTTTCATTTAATACAATAATTTGTCATTTAATACAATATTTTTTCACTTAATACAATCATTTTAGACATTCACTCACACACACACACACATGCACATAAACACATTTATGGATACTATTCTATACATTCCAAAAATGTTTCTTAAGTTAGTACTTAAGATAATATTATGCTTGCTAATGCCTTACTTGTTGTATAATATTTGCTACACGTTGTTTGCTGTAGTAGAAAGATAAGTTTGTGCTTTATGAACGTATTTTCTTTTGTTGTTGCAAATCTATTTGTGATGTTACAAAAGTATGTAGGGTAGTTATGGTACCATACAAGATGCAAGTTACAAAGTTCTTCAAAATGTATTGTCTTTACCATACTTGGTAGTGATTTTAAACATTCCACATTTTGGCCTGCTTACTATTTTCTTTTAGAAAATGTAAACTCTTTTTTTTTCTTTCATTAGTAACAATATATTCTAGGCGCTTATTCCAACTTAATTTTGACATACACAAAATGCTCCCACAAATGTGACACATTTTGTTTATATTGTAAAACATAATTCGCAATTTTGGAAGATGTTACTTTTTCAGGATTGCTGTCGTCATTAAATAAAACTATTTTAGTGGGGGGGGGGGGGGGTTAACAGATAATGTTAGCCCGTTCTGTACCAAAATTATATTGACTGAGTTTATCTAAATCAAGTGTATCGGAAAAGAGGAGATGAGACCCGACCAACTGGAGAAACGCAGGATAAACCACGTTGTAGCTACACTAGCAGGGAAACTCTTTAAAGAAACCTGCCAACCTGCCAACCCCAAAGAACTTGTGATCCATTTGTTCAGAAAAATCGAAGGGCTGGGAAAAAAAAGTGTGTCTGCCGAGTTGACAGCGACGCAGACCCCTGCCGGTGCAGCAGACGACGATGGTCAGAACGAGCAGCTGCGAAGTGCTCGAGTGATCGTCTTTCTCCCCCTCTCTGCTCCTGCGGTGAGCCATTGGACCAGCTTCCCGTGAATGAAAATCGTTGGATATCCAGCCTGCAAAAACCTATGCGGGTGGTTTGAAAAATGGAGGAAAGAGTGCAAGAAATGGAATGGGGATGTCGTCATTTCAGCAGTCCGTGACGACAAAATTAACAATACCAAATTAATGACATTAATTATATAAATAAAGTATTTATATTAAGTTACAAAAATATTGTATTCAGGTATCAATCATCATTGATAATAGAAATGTTACTTGTAGTAGTAGTGAGATGTGTGTGTTCTACAAAGAGACCTATTCAAATATTTTAATTGTTACAAATACTTGTCTGTGATCAAAACTGTGCAGCTTGATCCGTTCACCGTCATCCATTCATAATATTATTACACTATGAATTTGGCCATAGAAGACGAGTCCCCAATTGCAGTCATTTTTTGGGGTGAGAAGGATGGGGCTTCCTTCATTTTTTTATTTTTTTAAACCTCGTGACTAATACTTCTGAATTGCGCGACAGTACTCAAACGAGATGAAGAGACAAGCATGCATGGAATATAAGAGAACAGTTTGTAAGAAGTTTACAATTCATAGAAGGAATTTTCATACCAGTTTAAGGAAAATTAAAGTAAAAGACCCGAAAGCATATTTTAAAAGTCTGGAATAATGGCTCTAACCAGAATCAGCCTAACGTGAATATGCCTTTGCATGTAGATTTTTCAACAACAAAAAATTGAGAAGCTGGGCAATATTTCTGACAATGACATTTTCCACTCTACTGATCCGCCTGACCTAGAAGGTAACCTTTTACTTGTTTGAATGAAGACATTACATGCGAGGGGGTTAGACAATTCATTATTAAATTACAAAACAATAAAGCTTGTCGCATAGACTTTGTACTTAACGAATTTTTAAAGGCGTCGTCACCAAATACTATTACATTGCTACTTAATCTTGTTTTTGTAAAATACCCGATGACTGGTCTGTTGGGATAATTTGCCCATTGTATAGAGGTAAAGGTGACACATTATTTCGATAATTACTGAGTTATTACTTTTCTTAGCTGCTTGGGAAAACTTTTCACTAGCATTATTAATGATGGAATTAATTCATTTCTTGAGCTAAACCATTTATTAGGAAGCGAGCAAACAGGATTTAGGAAGGAACATTTAGCCTATGAGCACATGTGTTCCCTTTATTGCTTAATTGATATTTATCTACAATGGAGGAAAAGAGTATTTTGCACATGTGTTTACTACACAAAGGCTTTTGATAAGATGCAAATAAATATCTTGTGGGACAAACTATTGAATAATGGCATATAATAATAATAATAATAATAATAATAATAATAATAATAATAATAATAATAATAATAATACAGGATGCTATGTACGCGCCTTTCCCCAAGGCTCAAAGCGCGGCGATCTATACCAACATACACGCTCACCTGTCTCATTTACCCTCACACACACCAAATACACATACATCACTCAAACAGGTGTTGTAAAGGCAGGAAGATCGCTATTAGAAGACGGAAGAAAATCGAATTTTTATTTTTGAAATTTTTATATTGACTGCATCCTGTACCATTATTGAAGGGAGGGAGGAAACCGGAGTGCCCGGAGAAAACCCTCGGTGACTTCAAGATATATCAGGAAGGATACTCATTATTAACGACTTGTACCAGAAGGCCAAATCCTGTGTTAGAACATACTGTGGATTGTCTTCTACTTTTTGTAAATGCTATGTCGGTGTAAGACAAGGAGAAAATTTATCGCCAATTTTGTTCTCATTGTTTTTCAATGATTTAAAGTCATTTTTGGCACAACGAGTTAATGGTTTGTTGCTGCCACTGAATTTAACAAATGAGTTTAAATTTTCTTATATTGAGCAATATTTTTATTTATTTTTGTTGTTATATGCTGACACGGTTATTATGTCGGAAACGGCGGATGATATGCACAAAGTATTAGATATGTTGGATATTTATTGTGAAACGTTTGGGCTTTGTATCAATGTTTTGAAGACAAAAATTAGGATATTCTCCCGTGGTAAAATTAGACGGTTAGCAGTGTTTACATAATTATATGAATAAAATAATAGAAATTGTTTGGGAATATAATTATTTAGGGACACTTTTTAATTACAACAATAGATTTCTAAAATAACTTGAACGTCCAGAGTCTATCAGCTGAACGCACTATGTATCCTCTATTAAAGAAGTGTAAAAAGTTAAATTTGCCACTCGATGTACAAAGATGCCTTTTTGATAAGTGTGTTAAATCTATTTGATAAATGTATTAAACCTAGTTTGCTCTATAATTGTGAGATATGGACGCACGAGAAAATGGAGATATGTGACTGACTGCAACTCGAGTTTTTAATAATGATTTTGAATGTAAAACCTAGCACTCAGACGTGGATGATTCTGGGCGATGTAGGTAGTTTTCCTGTTTCCCTGGATGCAAAATGAAGGTTGGTGTGCTTTGGTACAAATTATGAATTAATTGTGCAAAGAATCCATCCAAAATATCAGTTCTCATGTTTCGCTTGTGTTCTCATCTATTTTTTTTAGCAAAGACTATAAACTTTCTTGGCTGGTTTCTCTTCGTACTTTTTAGATGCTCTTGGTCTGTCTTGTATATGGACAAATGGTTGTAATTTGTCTTTGAATTTGCTGAAGGAATTCGCTGCAAAACTGGCATCAACAAATTTATGTTCATAACACTTGCATCACGTACATAATTGTTAAAGATAAATTTGGTTTTGAAAAATTTCTTATTCTTTTTTTCACCTTTACTAAAGAAAAATTTAGACTAAGTTGTCACAAACTATAAATTCAGTCTCAAAGATTTCTGAATATTTCTAGAGAAGAGAGGTTGTGCACTTTTTGTGATCTAGGTGAAACAGGTGATTAATTCCATGATTTGTTTGTATGTACTAATCGCTTACTTATTGACAGCAGATTCACTCTTATACCTCAGCAATACAGAAATCATCCAAATGTCTATAAAAAGCATCAACTGATAATTCAAAATCTAAACTAAATTATTAAAACCGAGTCGCTTGTTTAAATTATATTCTCTTTATTTGAATAAAACTAATATCTCATTATGATTATGTAAACTCAAAATAGAATCGTCATAGGAACCTGGAATGTCAGGACCCTAACTGCGGAAGGAAAATTAGAAGAACTGGCCCACGAGCTGGACCACTATCGATGGAACGTTCTAGGTATCAGCGAACTGCGCTGGAAAGGCCTAGGTGAAACAACGACTGACAAAGGCCACAAGCTCTATTTCAGCTGTAGAGATGACAGGCACGAACACGGCGTTGGATTCTTGGTCCACAAGAACATTCTAGCCACTGTCATGGGGTGCCGCCCAGTCTCCAGTAGACTCATTACCATCCGTCTGAGAGCAACCCCTTTCAACATTACCATCATCCAGGCCTATGCCCCAACATCAGACTATGAAGACAGCGAAGTGGAGGATTTTTATGAAAATATACAGGCGGTCCTTGACCTAGTGCCGAAGAAGGACATAGTCATAGTGCAAGGCGACTGGAATGCCAAGGTTGGCCAAGATGCGCACCACAACTGGGGAGACACATGCGGACCCCACTGCAACAACGAGACAAATGACAGGGGTCTGAGACTATTGGAGTTTGCCAGATACAACAATCTGGTACTGGCAAACACGCTTGGTCTCCACAAAAAATCCAGACGATGGACATGGCACAGTCCCGGCGGGGAACATCACAACCAGATCGACTACATCATGGTCAAGAAACGCTTCAGATCAAGCATCAACATTGGCAGGACACGCACTTTTCCAGGAGCAGACATTGGAAGTGACCACGATCTCGTGATGATGTCTTTCCGGCTCCATTTGAAGAGAGTAAATACAGCAAAGTGCACTAGGCTGAAGTTCGACCTGGACAAACTGCAAAACCCGGAGGTGGCAAAAATATTTCAGGCCACAATTGGAGGGAAATTTGCACCACTGCTTATTTTGGGGGCAGGCGAAGTAGATGTCAACACCATGACCAATACCTTCAACTCAGCTGTAACAGATGCCGCCACTGAGATCCTTGGCAAGCACCGACCAAAGAAGAAGCCGTGGATCACACCTGAACTTTTGGATCTGTGTGATAAACGAAGAGAGTTAAAAAAAAGAAAAAGAACACCTCACAGGGAGCTGATGTCTACCGAAAAATCAACAATGACATCCGAAAAGGCATGCGCACAGCAAAGGAGAACTGGATAGAAGATCAATGCCAGGAAATAGAGAACAATCTGAACAAGAACAACAGCAAGAAGGCCTACCAGACTGTGAAGCGGCTGACAAGTGTTAAACAGCCCAAAGTCTCCACTATCCAAAGCAAGTCTGGCATTTGCCTTACAGAAGAACAAGAAGTCTTGGACAGATGGACAGAGTACTGCTCTGACCTTTACAACCATACACCAAATGGAGACCCATCAGTTCTAGCATGTCCCGAGAGCAGAGAAGAAGAAGAAATCCTCCCAATTCTCGGGGAAGAAGTTGAGGCAGCAGTGCAATCGCTGAAGAAAGGGAAGTCAGCGGGAGTGGACAAAATACCAGCGGAACTGCAACAAGCAGGAGGAGAAGCGATGACTGATGCTCTCACCATTATCTGTAACAAGATCTGGCAGAGTGGGGAATGGCCTACACCATGGACCCAGTCGCTTGTCATCACTCTTCCCAAAAAAGGTAACCTTCAGGAGTGTGAAAATTACCGCACCATCAGCCTCATCAGCCATCCCAGCAAGGTCCTCCTGAAAATAATACTCAACAGGTTGAAACCACAAGCTGAACAAATCATAGCTGAAGAACAAGCAGGATTCATGGCAGGGCGAAGTACCACTGAACAGATTTTCAACCTCAGAATAATCTGTGAGAAATACCTACAGCACCAACAACATCTATATCATGTGTTCATAGACTTCAAGAAGGCATTTGACCGAGTCTGGCATGCAGCTCTATGGGCAACCATGAAAGTGTACAACATCAGCCCTAAAATTGTAGAAGTCATCAAAAGCCTGTATGACAAGGCTACCAGTGCAGTCCTCCATAACAGCGTCATCGGGAACTGGTTCAGAACAACAATCGGTGTGCGTCAAGGATGCCTACTCTCTCCAACACTCTTCAACATCTTCCTAGAGCGCATCATGTCAGATGCTCTTGCAGATCACGAAGGCACAGTCAGCATAGGGGGCAGAGCAATCTCCAATCTTCGTTTTGCGGATGATATTGATGGATTGGCTGGAGAGGAACAAGACCTTGAACAGCTTGTACAGAGGCTTGACACCACCTCCAGAGCTTATGGAATGGAAATAAGTGCAGAGAAGACCAAAATGATGACCAACAACACCAATGGCATCAACACGGACATCAAAGTACAAGGCCAATCCCTCAACACAGTGCACAGCTTCAAATATTTAGGAGCCATTGTGTCAGACAATGGGTCTCGACAGGAAGTCCTCTCCAGGATCGCACAAACAACTGCTGCCCTGACAAGGTTGAAGCCCATTTGGAAAGACAGAACCATCAGTCTACATTCCAAAGTAAGACTGCTGCGCTCTCTGGTCATCTCCATCTTCCTATATGCTTGCGAAGCATGGACCCTCACAGCAGATCTCCAACGAAGAATACAAAGCATGGAGATGAGGTGCTACAGAAGACTTCTGTGCATTTCCTATACCCAACACATCACCAACGTTGAAGTCCGACAGATCATCACACAAGCCATTGGACAACACGATGACCTGCTCACAGTGGTGAAGAAACGGAAACTCCGATGGTATGGCCACGTCACCAGATCATCAGGCCTTGCAAAGACCATTCTGCAAGGCACAGTGCAAGGAGGTAGAAGAAGGGGGAGACCGAAAAAGAGGTGGGAGGACAACATTCGAGAATGGACTGGTTTGACACTGAGCGAAGCCATGAGGGCTGCTGAGGACAGAGAAAGATGGAGTATGCTGGTTAAGCGATCATCTGTGGTGCCCCTACGACCTTCGGGTTATGGGACAGGATAGGATAGGATAGGAAAATAGAATATAATTTGCCTCTAGGTTGGCTTCTTCTTGGTTATAACAAGTGATCTTTAAACGTGCAATACACTAACTCTTTACATTTTGCCTGATTCACGTGTTTTTTGTCTTAATTTGTCGTATTATGATGAATAAATATCACCCCTCGTTCCCACCTCTCCCTGCACTCCCCTTCTAATTCCCTCTTTTTTGGCCTATAGAGCCCCCAAGGCTATGAGCCTTTTGCTAGTTTTAATAATTACATCATAGTGTTTGAAATAAAAGGACAAAGTTTCAAAGTAGGCTTATCTAATCAACCTTAAGTCATTACTTCTACTTGTCTAGATGTAATTCAGTTATTCGTTGTTGTTGTTTTTTTACCCGTTGAAGAACTCTGGGTCTGAATGTACAACAAGTTAAGGGGGTGAGGGGTGAGGAAGGGGGGATCGGCATTTGATGGTCGATGTGTCCTTTATCTTCATTTTTGGGATGAAAATCAGCAAGTGCTTCATATGACTGTTGCATACCCATGAAACAGGAGCATACAAAATTGATTGCTGAAATATATTGCAATGCACCTTATAAATGAAAAATACAACTCCCAATCCAAAACGTTTGATCGAATCATATAGACTCTAACAATTCCTAAATTATTTTGTATTCACTTTGTCCAAAATATTTCTAAGCATTTGTTACGTGTTTAATATTTTGCAAGGGCAAAGAGTTTAGGTCGTGCTTTTCTAACTCGCATCCGATTACAAGCGTCTATGGTAGTATATTGCGCATAACAGCTGGAAGTGGCGTTGCTGAAGGCGAAATTTGCCGAGATCCATCAGGTAGAAATTAAGAGGTTGAAATCAATATTTCGAGCAATGTTTCATTACTATAAGTATCACAGTAGTTTTACAAAGAGTTATCTGTACACATTGTTCCTCTACATGCGCAATTAGTGTTACTGTTTAGGGTGTGTGTGGGGGATGTGTGTGTGTTGGTTTGCTTAAATGAACAAATATTTAATTAAGTCTTGCATTCGATTATCATGTTTTGTTGTTGATGTTGGTGTTTGTGGTGGTGGTGGCGATGATGTCATGATTTGTTTCGTTTTTCGGTATTTTTAAAGAAGAAGAAGAAGAAAGAAGAAGAAGAAGAAGAAGAAGAAGAAGAAGAAGAAGAAGAAGAAGAAGAAGAAGAAGAAGAAGAAGGGGGCTTAGAAAAATAAGGAAACCATGACGATGACAATGAATTTAGTTTTCGATTATATTCGCCACCTACGTAGGAGGGTGGTGAGGATGATGATGATGATGGTGGCAAGAAGTTGTAAACAAAATGCTTTCTCGCCATTAATTTTTGTGATGCATACATTCATACATATCAGTTATGTGCCTTTTAAATGTGATAGCGTTACTAAGCACTCATTTGCTTTTCCTTATGCTAGTAAATATCACTAGGTCGCATTTCTTAGCTTGGTTCTAATCATGCAATGTGTCATTATTTTTTTTACTAGCTTGGTTCTAATCATGCAATGTGTCATTATTTTTTTTACTATTACCGATTTTGTCTATAAGTATAATTATGTCTGTATCCAACTTTATAGTACGCCTATTTCTCCTTGTCGATCGTGACAGTGTTCAACAGAACTCTGACCATGTCAGGCTGCACTAGACTAGTTCATGCTGCATCAATCTGCTCAAGGCGTATATCAAACTAGTTCAGACTTATTGAAACCAACGCAGACTGTATTAAACTAGTCATCAGCCTGCTTAAATCTACTACCGGCTGCATCAGACTGGTTCAGACCGCAGCAAATTAGCTCAGGCTGCATCAAACTAGTTCAGATTCCATCAGATTAGATCAGTATGCTTCAGGATTAGTTCAGGTGTGTATACCTCGGGAGTCTCTGACTTCTCGGGATCATCGTTTTGAGTAACCCACAGTTGATTCCTTGTTATATTGTTTTTTACAGGAAGATACTATTATTATTATTATTATTATTATTATTATTATTATTATTATTATTATTATTATTATTATTAATGGGAATATATTCAACTGTTGTGAAAAAGATGGTGTATTTCGTCACTAATCTTTTCTTGCATATATATATGCAAATGTCTTTTGTTTTGAAATAATGCATCTTAAAATAAAATAATACATTGGCCGTGCGTTCATGGGTGTTCATACGTGTGCCTGACAGAGAGAGAGAGAGAGAGAGAGAGAGAGAGAGAGAGAGAGAGAGAGAGAGAGAGCACTTTCAAATTCAAGGAGTTTTTCAATGACTTTTCCAGGAAACTCATAAATTTCAAGGACGATCAGAACAATATTATACACATTGACAACATTCAAATAACAGCAATCCATAACCTTAACACAAAGAGGCAAATACTTAATGCATGGTGGATATTATTATGCAAAAGGCAAAATGTGCAGTCTAATATCAAGTTGCATTCTTTGTTTCTCAATATTCCAGTTAGTGACTTAACAAGAGACTACTCATATTGATCAAAGTAATCCAACAAAGTCAACTGTAGCAAAACAAAGGGAAAACAGTCCACGCAAAAGCTTTTGGTGTTAAAGAAAGGAACAAGTTGAATTCAATTCAATTCAAGAAATCTTTATGACCTCTTACAAGGGCTTATGGCTGGTGTTAAAACATTGCTGGAATAAATAAAATACATTGAAATTTCAAAACCATAAGGTATAAAATGTAAAAATTGCATGCACGCATCTAAAGCACTCGCATCTTCCCTCACTTACATTCATTTGACGTTATAAAACTGACATTATGTAACATAAAAGAGCATCACATGCAAACATATATTTCAGTATAAAATAGGTGTCATAAACTAGAGTGCATCAAGCATGCAACCCTTCCATAAACACACACACGCGCACACACATACTTGAACGCTTACACAGACTGGGGACTATGATTCTAGACCTCGGTTGTGGGGACTATTAGAAATAATAGGTATTTTTGAAATTCGATACTGCAAGCATTGTCTCTTGGCTCCCGAAAGCAGTCGTACGTTTCAAAATAGTAACTACTCTTTGAGCTATTATACTTGGTATGTTGCGTGATAAGTGAAGACTGGCGGGGGTGTATTGTGAGGACCTAATACACACATTCACAAATAGCATTCATGTTGAGGACTTCCGTACACACTTGCTTACACACTCTTAAACCGTATTAAGACCGAGGACCATGATTCGGGGGTGTATTGTGAGGACCTAATACACACATTCACAAATAGCATTCATGTTGAGGACTTCCGTACACACTTCCTTACACACTCTTAAACCGTATTAAGACCGAGGACCATGATTCTAGACCAACGTTTTCGGGACCGTTAGCAAGTCCTCAAGATGAATGTTGAATGGAATAAAGTGCATTATGATAATAATATTAATAATAATAATACAGGATGCTATATACACGCCATTTCCCAAATCAATCAGGCTCAAAGCGCGGCGATCTATACCAACATACACGCTCACCTGTCTCATTCACCCTCACACACACCAAATACACATACATCACTCAAACAGGTGGTGTAAAGGCAAGGAGATCGCTATTAGAAGATGGAAAGAAATTTGAATTTTTATTTTTTAAAATTTTTATATTGGAGCTCCTATCGTATCACCCATCCCATAACTTGGGGCTCGTTTTGATTCTTGGCGTACTATAGGATGTGTCTAGGAATCAGCATCAGGGGATACCAGATACAAGATACAACAGAGCTTTATTATCTGACTGTGAGACATGAACTTGATCAATACACACAACCCATAACACATGGACCCTACTCTGGTTGCACTTTACATTCTTCCTGGACATCTATCTATCAATAGAGATCAAGCTATCACCAATCCCATAACTCGGGGGTCGTATCCCATCACCCATCCCATAACTATCTTAATCTTAATCAAACAGTCACCTCTCCTTCAACCCAAAGAGCTAGGCTATTGCTTATTCCTATGTAGACAGTGGCTGTGATGCTGGTTTAGGGTTAGGGGTTTGGGTTGTGATCCACCAACTCTTCTTGAGATAGGTGAAGCATTCAGGGGGTCCTCTTGGGGATGAGCCTAATATGGACCGCCTGACTTGATGGGTTGAGGAGAAACTTCAGGTTCTTCGATTTCTGTACTTTGAAAGGGTTCCAATCTCCCAATAACGGCCGGACATTTGGGTGGGAAACCGTCTGGCGCCCAAAATACTGCCAAATGCACCGTTCAGGTGCACGAAGTGGGTACAGCACACATACCCTGGGTCCATGCTTCGCAAGCATATAGGAAGATGGAGATGACAAGGGAGCGCAGCAGTCTTACTTTGGAATGTAGACTGATGGTCCTGTCTTTCCAAATGGGCTTCAACTTTGTCAGGGCAGCAGTTGTTTGTGCGATCCTGGAGAGGACTTCCTGTCGGGACCCATTGTCTGATACAATGGCTCATAAATATTTGAAGTGATTGGCCTTGGACTTTGATGTCCATGTTGATGCCATTGGTGTTGTTGGTCATCATTTTGGTCTTCTCTGCACGTATTTCCATTCCATAGGCTCTGGAGGTGGTGTCAAGCCTCTGTACCAGCTGTTCAAGTTCTTGTTTCTCTCCAGCCAATCCATTAATGTCATCCGCAAAACGAAGATTGGAGATTGCTCTACCCCCTATGCTGACTGTGCCTTCATGATCTGCAAGAGCATCTGCCATTATGCGCTCTAGTAAGATGTTGAAGAAAAAAAAAGAAAAGTGATGTGTACGTTAATTTAGTACAAGCACATCAAAATAAACAACCTTAAATAAATACGTTTTCTTTAATGAAACGAATAAGGAACAATGAAACAGAATGAACAAGCAGGGAAAACAAATAATTACTTAATTTAAAACGTTATATACAATAAGTAAAATACTCAGCAAACAACCAATTTTAACAGCAAACAACCAATTTTAACAGCAAACAACCAATTTTAACAACAGGAAACAACACACCTTTACCATGAGCAGCCCTTTGCTGCTGAATGCGCACTGTGACATAGAGTGAGGGTAAAACTTAAAATCAGCATGCAACACTGGGTGACGACTGGCAAACAACAGCCCAGAGTTCAGCAAAAAGTAGTTACTGGCAAACGACGATATACCAACATCATGCACAACATACGGAAACACCTGCAAGCACACAAAATAAATATTAAAACAAAATGCATGTGCACAGTTACATCATCGTACCTTTATCATCAGCATTCCTTTACTTATGAACACATCCTGGTTTATGCGCCTTTGGAAAGGCTTGAAATCCAATGTCAGCACTGGATGGCGACTGGCAAAGAGCAGCCCAGAGTTTAGCAGGCAGAAGTTGTTCCTTAAGGTGGTCACACCCACATCATGAATAATATAGGGGAACACCTGTAACATTCAACTGTTAACATCCTATACTCTTGTCACAATATTTCACAATTATCTATGATGTCCAGTGATACAGCATTTACTTCAAATTAATCTATTTGTCCTTTAACTGACATTGATCATGCAGAGAATACAAGCAGCAATAAGTCATACACACAATAATCTAGGTCTATTGATAAATAAAAGTAATTTTAAAAAAAATATCTGAGAAACTTTTATTTAAATAAGAAATCTTTAAACCCTTGTGGAAATGAAATACACATGTTCTGTAATAAGTTTCACATACTCATATTATCACTACCCTCATGGTCAAACAAAACTAAAGATTTCATTTGAAAAAAATAAAATCTGACCTTATTCAACTCTGCTCTCAGGTATTTGTTGTAGTTCCAGTCAAAGACTTCTTGCATGCACAGAAAATCTAGACGAGGGAAGTGTGCAGACAGGCCTCCAAAGAAACTGCCCTCTTTATGAATTTCCAAGTGATTCTTGGTGGCATCAAGCATTCCAAAGATATTAGGCTTTGTCAAATCACAATAGAAAAACTGATCAATAATGATTTTTTCACCAATACACTTTGCCCTTTTCCCAGAGTGAGACAGGTTGTTGTAGCGAGAGAAAAACTCAGGCAAGAGACAAACATTGATTGAGGCAATTCCAAAATGATAGTCTTTCAAGCCAGAGCCTGACAGCGACTGCAACATTAATTCTTCTTCAGCGGTCGTGTGTTCTTTATAACATACAGAGTACTCATATGGTTTCCTCAGTAGAAACAGCAAGCATCTTATCATTATCAGGATCAATGCTGGAGGCAGAGTTATGAGAAACAATATACAATAGAACGGTCCTAATGTAAGTCGCTTCAGGCTTAAAGTCACTGGGGCATCCCTTTCTACAGTTGTTGCCAGGACCAAAGAGACCAAGCCACTGAGAGCAGCCTGGCAGGGCCATATGAGAGATACTGTTAAGTCCAACACCTTGTTCAGTGGGAATGGCAGACTGTGGGAAGGTTTCATGACAGAAGTATTCACTGCCATTTTGAACAGAGAAGATGGATTCTACTAAACAAATTAGGCCTATAGTTTACAGAACAACATGAAACAACACTATATAGATGATATGTAGGCAGTTCCAACTCATCACTTCATGCATTTTCCATTGATACGGTGCCCCGTGCAGTGTCTGTGAATTTCATTTTGTGAATATGATGCTTGCGTTTTGTGCAACTCATCAATTACTCACACCTGAAACAATTATGTGTCTGTGTAAATATAAAAATAAATAAAATCAAGCATCCATTGGTAACACTAAAGCGACAGTCCAACTTTATTTCGACCTAGGCCTACTCAAAATTAAAGCCAAATGTCAAAAGTGAGATTTGACACCCTTAAAACATGGCAATGACCTTTCTGTCTGCCAAAAGTGCTTCACGTCTGTTATACCGTTCTTACACGGTGATAACAATGGTATTGCCCTGCATTATATTGTGTGTATAATATTCTAACAGACGCCCTGGACTTTGCCCATACGAACAGTATTAACTATTATGAGTAAGTATATATATTTTCACGCCGGGGGAAACAGTTCCAATAGGTTTTGCAACATTTTGGCAAATATTTTATTCACGAAGACGTAAAATATATATTGTAGTATTTTGACAGGAACATGCGTCAGACTAGATTCATAAGATTATTTTAAATTGTATTCAACACATACCTCTCAAATTTCGTAATCTAGCTCTCACTACCATATCTGCAACAACCAACGCCGCCGCGTGCAGCTAGAGCTACCCGTTCGAACCATTCCGAGATATAACTGAATGAACTAAAGCTAATTGTTCAACCAAATCAGTAATTTTATAAGAATAAAAGGATTGATACACGTTAATTAAGTAACTTACTATAAAAGAACATTGAGTAAAGAGAGCGAAGATCAGAATATTATGACGGCCTAGCGCCAAAATCTTATAATTACAAATATCATGAGATAATTACAAATATCATGAAATAATTACAATTCTCAAGGGATAAATAAAATTATCATTGAAAAAAAAATAAATATCTTTGCGTGATCATGTTTAAATTTCAGTTTCAGCTCTAGTAATCCGTCTGGAAATGCGCCCAAAATTTTTACTTCATAATTACAATTTTTACGTGATCATGCTTAATTCTGAAAAAGGCGACTTACTAGCAACAAAACGTATATGTATCAGTGATAATAGGGTAATAGTAATTAACACTGTGTAATTCACATTGTGATGTGTTTATAATTAAGTGCTAGGGACAGAACCCTGATATTGAAGTTTTACTGCAATCTTATGACGACCTACTAGCGCCCAAACCTGATAATTACAAATATCATATGATAATTACATAATATCAACGACGCAATTTCTTTTGAAAGATTTATTAATTGAACAAACCAATAATCGATTTCAATGATAACTGTAGGGATCCCTTGAAAATTGTACTTAGTCCATAATATTCATGATATTCATGATATTTGTAATTATCAGGTTTGGGCGTTAGTAGGTCGTCATAAGATTGCAGTAAAACTTCAATATCAGGGTTCTGTCCCTAGCACTTAATTTTTTGTTTTGTTTTGGTTTGTGTTCAATGACATCATATTCAATACATTCTACATTGGGCGCTAGTAGGTCGTCATAAGATTGCAGTAAAACTTCAATATCAGGGTTCTGTCCCTAGCACTTAATTTTTTGTTTTGTTTTGGTTTGTGTTCAATGACATCATATTCAATACATTCTATATTAATTTGGAATTTAAAAAGCTTAGCGTAGTTTCACTTATCAGGCTTGGTATGACTGACATAAATCGTTTACTCTCTGGTAAACTTACGTTACTCTCCATGCATTCCTCCATCCCACAATGTTTAGGCTTGAATTAGCAAAACGCAAAAGTGACTGTTATATGTGACCTAATAATCGTTTATACTGTTTTAACAGCTTACAGAAGCAGAATTTGGAAGGGAGCGATTGAGAGGGGAAAAGAAGAAAAAAAGAATGAATGAATGAATCATAACTAACAATACAATTCAGTATAAACACATCAATGACAGACTACTGAAATTGTTTTTGTTACACACAACCTGTAAACATCAGAACTATATTAATTTTGACATGGGATATAATTTCATTAGACTTACAAGCTTTAATAATACTGACTTTCTATTAGATGACAATAATTCTTGAAATGTGATGGCATTGGGATATCTATAATAATATGATTTTAATAATTCTCTTCTCGAGTTACAAAAATGTGAACACAAAAATAAATAATGAAACTCGTCACCAAGATCGCCACTATGACATTTTTGACATACACGTTCGTGTCTAGGATTCTGTGGTTAAGTGTCCTAAACTTTAGAACAGATATTGCAAGATATTGGTAGAACATGCAAATATTTTTGAAATTCAAAATGTAGCTTAAACATTCGATAATTATAGTAAAATTCATTATTGTTTATTTCCTCGACATCTTCTTGTCCAGAAACCAGAACGAGGGCGAAACCTTCGACGTTTTCGTAACTGACCTCAAGCTGAAAGCGGAGTCACTGATTACCAACAGAATCGTCCGAGGAGTCCTTAGCGACCACTTGAGAACAAGACCTCTCAGCCTCGCTAAGGCGGAAGGTGGACACTTCTATAAACAGTTTGTCCTAAGCGACTTGAGCAGCTGTTACAACAGATAAGTGCGCTGTGACAGAACAATTGAAATATCTAATTGAACAATCTAATTTAGCCCTACACACATACACACAATACCAAAAGTTAGCGAAACATTTTCTTTCAGAAAACATCATTCCAGATGTTGTGTTTTGAAATAAAGCTAGAGAGGAGACACAGTTGATAAAGAAATAAATAAGTCAGATTTATCTTTTTCAGATTCACAGTGAGTGTTTTAAAATAAGGCCGCTATCTTCATAAAACAGAATGTACGTTGTTTTTTTTTTGTTGTTTTTTGTTGTTGTTTTTTTTAAAGAAATATGCTATATATCAATAAGAAACACTACAAATAATGGCAATAACAAATGCTACAAAATAACGTACAAATCGCGAAAAACATAACAGAAGAACATGATGTTACATAATGAAAACTATTTTTAAAACTTACAGAACTTTGTTGTTAATCAAAATAAATGCTCCAAAATGTGGCACTGGATAGCGGATTAAAAGTTGAGAAAGAAAACATTTTGCCAGATTTTCCGACTTGGACCATACGACTCCCCACCGAGGCACTCGCACCCCTCCCTGACCCTCGTCTCAATGCTACGGGCAGCCGCAACACCCACCGACTACCGGGTGTTGCGACGTCCCGCAACACTGATCCGGGGGTCAGGGAGGTAGTACGAGTGTCCGGTTTAGGGAGTAGTGATGTGTCGCAAGCGGGAAATCTGGGGAGAGTTCGCCTGGATTACAAAACCCTCGCCATCCCTGCCCAAGTCCTGGCCAGAGACGGCAAGGGATGCTATACAGTTCCAGGGAACACTCCATTTTGAATTTGTTTGTATGTAGATTATAGTCACACGACACTTTCGCATATAGGTGACTACTGGACCGATTTATACTGACACCAGCGGGCCAGTTGTTGGTAAAGGGGAAAATAATATGATCACACATTGACCAATCCGGGATTCGAACCAGCGACCTTTCGGTTACTAGCAAGACGCTCTTACCAACTGAGCTACCCGGCCCCTCCCATTTTGAATGTTATGTTATGTTATGTTTATCAGTTTATAGTCCCCTCTCTTCCCGTAAGGATTTTCAGAGAGGAGACTCTTCCATTTTGAATGCTACATTTGCTCACTTATATACCCCCGATTCGTAATCAGTGTTACATAACAGGCCTAGGTAAAGAGCATGCATCAAACAATAACAAATTATTGCTTCAGACAAAATCATAGGCATTCTTAAAAGGTCGAATAGATCCGGTGCACTCTGAACAGTTTTGTGCTAAAAAAATAACAAAAAAACAAACAGTAGTACAATTATTATTTTTGATTTTGTTGTACACCTTTCAAAATAATTAGTATCCATAACATTAGCAAACCATTCCCATCAGGCAATTTTGTTTCAAGGAGTAATTTATCTTTTCCACAAACTAGCCAAGTTCAAAAATGCAGGCAAACATCGTGACAACAAGAACAGGGTAAGTGAACACTGCTTACTAGACACCAGACTCAAGCGATCAAACCATAATACAACGACATTATTATAATGTTCAGTAACTATTAAATTATAATATAAGCAGTAACTTTTATCAATGCCTCAAGAAAAAGAATTTCCACTATCTCGTTGCCTTATGCACTCTCTGCAACATAAAGTGTTGCGCTATACAAATTGCATGACGTGGACATTGGAGTGGATTGGATGACATAGGTGATTTGGTCTGGAATACTTTACACTAACCTGAACAGAACGACCACTACTGACAGTGACGCTAAAACAATTTCTTTTCCTGTTTTTTTTTAATCTTACACACACACACACACACACA
>CM072524.1:44411628-44441628 GCA_036898135.1 Oncomelania hupensis
TTTTCTGATGTAAACGTAGTTAGTTTTATGTTGTTGTTTTTATTTTAAAGGAAAATAAAGTGCTGAACCCTAAAGGATGCAGAGTTCCCTCTAGAGCACACACACACACACACACACACACACACACCCTATCCAATTAAACAGTGAAAAGTCACAGTAACCTTCTAAATAAATTTTACAAAACACACAATTGCTGTTGTTTAATCAATAATAATAATAATAATAATAATAATAATAATAATAATAATAATAATAATAATAATAATAATAATAATAATAATAATAATTTTTTCCTGTTGTGTGTTTTGTAAAATTTATTTAGTTATTTAGAATATACAGTTATTATTACTTTCGTTTTTTTTAAATGGACATGGTTGCTGTTGACGTGGGCGCATGTGCGTGTGCTTGTATGTGTATGCGTTTGCATGTGTGTGTGTGTGTGTGCACGCGAGTGAACTGTGCACCCATTAGGGGCCCAGCACTTTTCATTATTTATTTATTTTTTTTTATTTTTTTTTGTTATTTTTTTTATTTTGTGGTCAAAGTCAGTCGCATTCGCAGTCGCACCACCACCATGTAGATTGATGCCGATAGTAAAGTTTTCAATCGCAGGTGTTGCTTATTTTTATACCACAATTTCCCTCACACTGCATAGCAGCGATGGCCGAAGTTATTACGTCATCGCTCTGCCCCCGGAAAGGCGAGCGACGTAAATAGCCACGGCCATCTTTGCTACGCAATGTGCATTTGGCTAAGGAGTGAACCTTTTTATGAAATAACATTTTCATTTTTTTTTTATAAATGTGTAATAATATGTTAGTAGCCACTTTCTAAGCATATCCTTGTTCCAAACTACCCTGACTTGCAACCCTAGATTTTAGTACTACTTTGGGCAATGAATTTCTCTTTTAAACAGTTAGTTTCCTTCCTATTTCCTTTGCCCACTAGCCAAATTGTGGGTAACGTTTTCACATGAAGATGGTTTCTTTTTTCCCTAAGGACTTCATTGGGGCGTCTTCTCATGTTTTGGAAAATCTGTCCCTTGGTTTTTCCACAAAGCCCAGCTCCTTCACTGGCAAGCTGAGAACACAGCAAAGTGGTCCTCTGTATCAACGGTATAAATCCACTAATGCAAACCATTGACTGCAAAAAATGTGGGATAGATTTTATCCAAGCAACCAATGAACTTGAGTCTCATCTGTTTTGCACAAACTTCTGGTCTCCCTTAAATTGAGGGGCCGGGTAGCTCAGTTGGTAAGAGCGTCTTGGTAGTAACCGAAAGGTCGCTGGTTCGAATCCCGGATTGGTCAACGTGTGATCATATTATTTTCCCCTTTACCAACTGGCCCACTGGTGTCAGTATAAATCGGTCCAGTAGTCACCTATATGCGAAAGTGTCGTGTGACTATAATCTACAAACAACAACAACAACAACAACAACAACAACAACAACAACAACAACAACAACAACAACAGAGTTAATGTAATATGTACCTTGGAATGTAACAAAGCCACAACGTAGGCTGTGACAAGGCGTGCAATAGCACCTCTGAGCTAGGCTGCAAGCATTCCACCCCCACGCTCAGCCAGCCATCATTTCTCCTTAACCAGCCATCTCTAGCAGGCTCGCTCGCCAATTCGCTTAAGCCCCGCCCCCCGGGGCATCGCCTTAAAGCCTGCCACAGAACCTGACCTAGTGTCAGTCCCAAGCCTTCCAGCCTTGAAGTCACAACCTGTCCGAAGACACGTCTCCATCACCGAGTGACCTCTGAGCTTCGACAGTACCCGTGTGCTTCCACCCGTCTTAAGTCAAGGTAAGAGAGGGAACTTACCCTTTGTCATATAGCAGACCCATCACCCGTCGTTCGCCCATCATGTTCATGCGTCCTGTCGATATGTATGTTCATGTTTATAGTTTTGCCTTGATGTGTTGCTGTGACTTGTATTTATCCCTTGCACATATTTTCTACCTTGTATATGACCCATGACATGTTTGGATTTATGCTTGTATGCTCCGTTAGCCCCATGTGTAAATACCCCATGCCCTGCTGCCACCTCCACATAGATTAAAGTCCCCACTACAACCCCTTTGCCCTGTACCCTTACATTTGCTTTCCACCATGCTCCCAATGTATAAATATTTGCCCTGTTGCCAATCCCATCCTAATGCGCCGAAGGTATCATATACTAGCGGCTGCCAATAAACTCCACTTTGGCCCAGTAAATCTAGTTGCATTGTTTGACTGTTGGTATATGCGCCAGCTCAAACCTTGACCGGTCAACCAATTTGAATTCTGAGAAGGGCGACTGTACCACAGGCCCTGAATCCACACTATCCCGATCCCCCGCTGATACAGAGTCTGTATTACATTACAGACGGGTTCCTGTACCGGGCGAATCACCCCGGCCTGGTATCATCTCCCAGTCGCTGACCCGCTGCAGGCCCCGACAACCCCGGGGGTCAATGAGAAGCGTGACTCGGGACTTCGCCATTTTCCAGACGGCTAGCTACGAAAGCCGAATTCCAGCCCTGTACCATATCACAAGACAATCACTCGTGATCGATGCGTCACCGCGTGACCAACTGACCTGCATCATCGCACCCACGCCACCGTGGTAAACAAGCCACCCAGAGTATCCTGGACCAATCGCCGCTCTGCAGTACCGAGCTAAGTGATTAGCCTACGAGAATCCCCACTCGCCAGATTATCAGAGAGACTCTGAAACCACACAGATACACTCTCGCCCTGTGATGAAATCAGTCTACAGTAGCTCTAGTACCCCCGATATTGACTACCCAGAATATCACCGAACTACTCCTTACTGAAAGACGCTTTGCCAATGACTCACGTTAGAATAATTTGACCTACAATACCCACTTCAAATTAATAAAAGTAAATAGTTATAGAAATTGCAATTATCCTGACTGGCCTTTGAATTTGAATTTCTTAACTAGGGTAGCCCTACTATCCATCTCGTCTATTCCCTGTCTGTCTGTCTCACTTAATTAAGTTGGCCTAGCATTAATCTCTTGAATGTCATCGCACCATTAGCCTATCAAAGGAGGTAATACAGCGCGAGAGATTAAGAGCTTACCCCCATCCCCCAACCCCTCTCTTCGTGACATAGGCAGTAAATTATAATTATAACGTTTACCAAGTAAAATTTAGGTGTCTCTTAAAGAAAGTTTGCATGTTTAAAATTCAGTTATTTATTTATTATTATTATTTTATTTCTTTATTTGTTTTTACATGTTGCGGAAAGGGGGGCCACTGGTTCAAGCTTGGGAGAGAAGTTGTCTACCTTACATTTTTTTTGGTTAGACTAGCCTTTGGGTGGCTCCTGCTGTGCAGAATCGTTTGGAGTGGCCATTGGGTTATGCGGGACAAGGCGACATTCTCCCCTGTTGACCATTTGTCTTCCGTTTTGGTAGTGAACAGGACTACATTGTCGGCAGACATTTTATGCAAGTCAGTGGCAGTGACTTGTATGGAGTGTCGTGGCACTAGTAGCCGGCAACTCGGTTTAATATCAACACGCTTCCCCGCCTTGCAAGGTAAAAATATTTTTGTGTCTCTCTTAAGAAGGATAATAGAAAATAACAGCTCGGGTTGAGTTGTGCTCTCAAGGTGGTGGCCAAAAGACGGGAGTCAAATACGCCGCTCGGCTACATACAAATAAGAATAACAATTATACTTCTTGAAACAGCAAGGTAGCGTTTGAAACCAAAGACCAAGGAAAAGAATAATTAAAACGATTACCAAATAACATAGATATCTCTTACATAACATTTGTGCCATTATTATAAAACAAATACAAGATTAAAAAAAATAAAAAAAATATTACCTCTGTTTTGCAGGCAGTTAGAATAATAAGAATAACAATTATTTATTTATTTATTTAATAACTTTGATATAGCGCTTTTCCTGCTCAAGAGCCGTTCAAGGCGCTGGCCGATAACGGATCTAACTCGAGCCGACAGAGGCTCCCACTTGCAGCCTTTTGGCTCATAGTCTGACGCCCAGAGGACTGAGCACAAACCTGGACCGGGGATGGAGAGAAAGGACCTAGTGCGTGCTGGGTGTATTTGTGTAGCCGGCACTTACCCGTCTAGGACATGAGCGTCAGGATCTTTAAAGATTATACGATGGAATGCGTGCGTGCACTGACTAGACCTCGGTTTATACTCTCATCCTGGAGCAAGGCAAGGCAAGGCAAGGCAAAAGTTTTATTCCAGGCCCTCCGGGGGGAGGGGGAGGGGGGTAAACATAACAAAAAACCCAACAAATGACAAAGCGACAATCGAACAGGAAAACAAAAAAAAACATGAATAATGAAATTTCAGGACAATACTAAAAACTAAATTAACAAAACCAAAGCTATAACAAGGGTAGGAGGGGGTGGGGGTGGGGGTGGAGATAAGAGAGAGAGAAGAGAGAGAATATATTACAAACTGTTTGACACGTTTAGTAGAAAATTAGTAACCAGCAACAACGATAATCCTTTATTTATGTATTTATTTATTTTCACATATATTACTCATTACTTTGTAATCTTATCTTACATCAATCAGGGAATGAAAAAAAAAGAAGAAAACTGCAGTCATATGCATGTGAGCTAACTTACCCAAGTGACGGTGGAAAGGGAAGGAAACATAAATAAATATTTAAATTTGGGAACTGACATAAACAAATCAATAACTTTAGCTGTAGCAATAGTTTTATCCAAACCAAAATGAACTAACTGTTGTTTCACACTTGTTTGTTTGTTTGTTTATTTCACTTAACGTCTATTCACCGAAGTGATTTTAGACAAGAAAATAAAAGGAAGGTGGGGGAAAAGGATATGCGCTACATGGATGGGGGAAAGGAAATAACATTTAAACAAAATGGTAAAGTAACATAACATGAAATAAAATTAAATAAACATTAAGTATTCAAACAATATTTTAAAACTCTTTAAAAAAATTAAATAAAATAAAATAAACTTACTATGGAACATGTCAAACTTGCGAAATGTGCATTGACAGAAAAGTCAATTTTGTGAGATTGTCATATACGAAGTAATCAGAATAAACTTGCATTTTTTATAACAAATGTCCTACAGGACTATAAATTATAGATTTAGCGATGGTTATCCAATATTTACTATTTTTATTTTGAACATTATGAATGTTCTGTGGAATATATTGTTTTATTACACTGCAGTCATGAATGATATGATTTATAGTTAAATTTTCATTGCAAATGCAAACAATATCCTTGCAATATTTTGTCCTCCAAGAATTTAAAGCAAGACGATGTGCTAAAGAGGTTATTGTTCGAGGATATTGTGAATTATCACTATATATTATTTTTAAAGGAAATTTATTTTTTATTTTCTTTTCAATTATACTATAAATTTCTTTTGTTGATAAGGGGATGTCAATATGGCTAACGTTGTGTTGATTTTTCGCCCCTTCTTTTGCTTTCCTGTCAGCCCAATCATTATTATCTAAACCACAATGAGATGGTATCCAACAAAATTGAACATTTGTGCCATTGATAATTAAGCAATGTATAAGATATTTTATTTCATATATACTATCACCTCTGCTTTTATAAATATTAGAGTCAAGACTCTGAAGAACAGATTTGGAGTCTACACATAATAAGATATTAAAAAAGGTCTTTTGTTGACTCAAGATTTTATGTAATGCCATAAGAATTGCGGTAAGTTCTGCAGTATAAATTGAGCGATCTTTACCTAAATACTTGTTTCATACTCAAACGAGCACAATGATCAAAGTTCGTCTAATCCGACCAACAAATTAACGTCCTTTCACAGCCCCAAAACAACTGTTCAATAGTTTGTTCATCACGGTAGCAGACACTGCATAAAGGGGAGATGGCAAGTTTTCTTAAAAACAAGTAACGTTGCGTCGGTAGTAACCTGTGGAGCAATCTACACTGAAACCACCTTTAAGCGTGAATCAGCAATACTTTTAACAGCATATGAAGGAATTTGGACATGATATTTGTAAATTTTTTATACACTGTAAAGGAGGGGCATTTGAGCTGCTCGCGTTAATTGCCGGCTCCCCAGAGAGAAAGGGTCTGGCATCAAAGAAACTCTGTAAAGTCACGACTGCGGGTGCCTCAAAAGAAAAGAAAAAAAGAGCAATTTGGGAGGGAGGGGGTTGAAAGTGGAATAGGTAGGGGGTGTTTACGGTTTAGGTAAGAAACTGGGGAAATATTTGAGAGAATTAACTATTGCAAAAAATCTAACAGCATTAAATCTACAACATAGCATCTTCTAATTAAAGGATGTATACAAAGGTGGGGAATGGGGTGGGAGAGTCCTAAACACGGATCATGGTCAGCCAACCTGACCACAGTTATACTGGAAGTCGGCTCGAAAATGACGCTGACCCAAATCTGTCCATGAATTTGTTTTCAGGAAAACAAAAAGTTTTAATACCGAAATATTGAATTTTAAAATAACAACGTCATGTTTGAGTGTCTGACTTTTATTTGTATCTTGTCATTTTCCAAATCTAAGTGTCAGAGGCTGTTGAGTGCATACACCATCCTGCAAGGCACGGTGCCAGGAGGCAGAAGAAGAGGGAGACAGAAAAAAAAGAGTTGGGAGAACAACATTCGAGAATGGACTGGTTTGACACTGAACGAAGCATTACATTACATTACATTACATGATTATTGCTTTAGGTCCAGCGGACTCTTTCGAGCCAAGTCAGGACCGGACAACCCCCGATCCGCATAAAAGATCTGCTGAAACAACTCTAGTGGTAAAACTGAATGCTCTCCACTAGCCAGTCACTTTACAATAAACACATCCCACGCAGGGTACGCTGAGGCTATAGGCTTACTCTAATTTATCGAACCCCCGTTTACAAAAACAAATAAGGATACAAACATTATTATACATTATCAACAAAATACATACATATAAAATGCCTACATTGCTACATAATAACATCATAGGAAGCCCTAGTGACCACCTGGCAGAAAGCGTCCAATATTCCCAAGCTGATCCAACAGACCTCACACACAAATAAAGATTCTTGTCCCGGAAGAGTTTTTAAGAAAAAAAGTAGGTGACTGGTCTTGCGAAGAAGAAGATAGTATAGCAGATTGATAGAACAGAGCAGGAATGACAAAGAACAAATGAGAAAGACAGCAACTGTTACAGTGGGAATTTAAAGCACTAAATTTCCAGAAAGTGGGGATATTATTTATACTGAAACCCCCGGCACCCCAACGGGGGAACTGAACGAAGCCATGAGGGTTGCTGAGAACAGCTGGTTAAACGATCATCTGTGGTGCCCCAACGACCTTTGAGTTACGGAATATGATAGGACAGCATAGGACCTACACACAACCTATCTTTGATAGATCTCTGACTCCCAGCAAGCGTCAAGATCGCCTGTTTAGTTCGAACCCGGCCTCTCCAAATAATGCTCTTGGGTTGTGTTTGTATCCGTTTTCAGTCTGCTGGACCTAAAGCAATAACCATGTAATGTAATGTATCCGTTTTCGCCTGCCGTCCTCTGAGGAGTCAAACAAAAAGAGATCTGGTGCCCGATCTCTACAGAATGCAGTCCCTAAGTTAATGAATACGCTACCTGAGACTGTCAAAAGGGCAGAGTCGTTCAATGAGAAGACAGAAGACTCACTTGTTTACATCGCAGTAACTTGGTGAACCAAGCACCTCTCTCACTTCTGGCTGTCCACCTCCACCTCCATCCCCTTCCCCCTCCCCCCTTTCTCACCGGACTTTTATGTCGGATTTTAATTTTTTTTATTTCTCTTTATCGCGCACTAAGCATTTAACAAAGGATAGAGACACGCGCGTTATAAATGGTCATCATCATCATAATTCGTTTCTAGTTTTGATTATTAGCAAGGGTTGGTTAAAGTTTCAATGTTGTGCCCTTTAGGGTGCTATTTTGAGTTGATTCGGCTGCAGACTGCCCTTTATGGTTTAGTCACCGACACACAGCGTAGCTGAGAGCCGCCGATGCTTAACGTTCAGGCGAGAGGCCCCCTCTTGTAGTTGTAGTACTAATTCTAGTGGAGAGTGGGACGTAAGCCTCCACTATATATATATATAGTCACAGCTACGCAGTGTGATTTGGCGAGTCTCAGCTATGCTGTGTAAGTCACCCTGGGGGAATTTCCTCAGCATAAGCAGGAGCAGTCCGGCAGAAAATGAATTTCGTTCAGTGGATGGATCGTCAGCTTCATGCAGTCGGTAGAATGTCTGTAAACGGAAGATGAGTAATATAATTCAAATAATAAAACCTACCAGCACACCCGCGCTCAAAAAACGCACACGCCGACACACAATCCTGTTTTCTCTACATATTATTATTTAAGCGCACGCACGCACACATCACATTAAAGGCCCCGAATTCAAAGGCTTTGTTCACTTTTGGCGAACACGGGCTTCATCTAATTTCGTGTGTTATTACATTAAATAATAATAATGTGGCGGAATGCGAGGCGACTGGTTCACGCTTGGGAGAGACAATCTACCTTCCATTGGTTGGTTAGTCTAGCCTTGGGTGGCTCCTGCTGTGCAGAAACCTTAGGTGTGGCCATTGGGTTATGCGGGACAAGGCGACACGACATATGTTCTCCCCGCCTGACCATTCGTCTTCAGCGGGACTACCTTGTCGGTAGGCATTTTATGCAAGTCAGTGGCAGTGGCAGTGACTTGTAGAGAGTGTCGTGGTACTAGTAGCCGGCAAACTGGTTTACTCTCAACACGCTCTACCGCCTTGCATGGCAAATACTTGTATGTCCCTCTTACGAGGGATACATGAAAATAACAGTTCGGGTCGGGCCGTGTTCCCAATGTGGTGGCCAAGAGGCGGGAGTCCAATACTCAGCTCGGGTACAATAAAGTGGGTTTTGTAGCTCAAAGCAAACGTCAAAAGTTTAAATTTTCCATTTCTGTCCTGACAGAGAGCCATTTCCCATGTTTAACACCAATACCATAGCGGTGTGACCTTTCACCAAGCGGCTTCAAGAGTGCGTCTTTGGTGCCTGGGATAGGGTAAGGTCTGCTGTGTCAAACCTAAAACGAAACAACCTTCCCAAACAACTTTTGTTATGGGTTGTGCCTCATGCGGGCTTTTAAAAATCATTCCTCTCTCTTACCATGCTGACATATGTAAGCGAAGTGTTCGAAGAAGGTGTTGCAAGGGTAGTCGTACCAATATCCATCCAGCTTCATCACTGCACAGTCGTCCACAAACCCGAAGAACCCACCAGGGGAACCCGAAGCCCAATGGCGGAATTGCGAATGGGACCCTGGTAAATACATGTACAGAGGTTCGACTGACTTGTGAGGTTTGAGTTAGAACAGAGAACTTAATTAGTACACTACACAGTAAATTCTCTGGTAGATCCTTGTTTTGACCATGTACCAGTGCCTGCCTTGTGCAGCTCATTGAACTGGTAAATGCGCTATAAAAAGAACATATTCATTTTATGTTATTATGTTATTATAGGCCTACCTGAGTCCCAGACCCACGTGCCTTCGGTGTCCTTGTCCTGAAGGCCTATCCATACGCCTGAGACTGCGTCATCCAAAGTCGACAGGTAGCTGTACAAGTAAATAAAGAGTATAACATTGTTTTAAGCAAAATGGCATCACATAAGCTGGGAGCCTATAAATAGAGGACCATCTACATTTAAGTAAATTAATAGAGGACTCATAAACGAGCTCTCATATACGCTCGAGCCACAGGCGCTTGTATCTGGACACGCGAGTGCCTATATCTGTGATGTGACGCGTCTCCCATTGGTTATGTATCCTAGATAACCAAAGGGAGACGCGTCACAGGCATAGGCGCTCGCGTGTCCAGATACAAGCGCCTGTGGCTCGAGCTATGTGCGCCAGGGAAGCGCATCGCATGAAAATCGTGGTTGGATCGGAACATTTCACCACAGGTAGCTTATTGAAAAATTCATATTACATAGTTGCATACTCTTGTGGAGAAATAAATATAGGCCGCGCCTGTATGATCACATATACGCAGATTCACTTTTCTTTGATTCGCCGGAACAAGGAGGGTAATAGTTTCGGACAAAACATCGATCGGCTAACGAACAGGATGACCAGCCTCTCAATAAGGCCTACATTTCAGTCACAGTGGATGTCGCAGTAGTGTCATTGTTTGGGCACAAGCTACCAAATGTTTCTTGTTAAGCAACGTCGAGAGGGGTTAGTACTTTGCATGGGCAGACATCCTTCGAAGGTAACCACCCAACGACTCAATAAAAGATGGAAACAAGCGCACTACAAACTAGTGGGGCCGAGTAGCTCAGTGGGTAGAACTGCTTACTAGTAACCTAAAGGGACCTGGTTCGAATCCCGAATTGGCAAACGTGTGACCGAGTTATTTTCTCCTAACCCATCTGATTCGCTGGTGTCAGGGTAACGTGACCAGTAGTCGCCAATTATACGCTCCGGTGTCGGGTGACTATAATTTACAATTAACCTTTGAACTTATTGTGAGGGAGAGAAGACGGCACCACTCACTTTAAGCTGGCTACAAACTACTACTACTACTACTACTACTACTACTACTACTACTACTACTACTACTACTACTACTACTACTACTACTACTACTACTACTACTACTACTAGATGCTAAAATTCGTGGATAGTGAATGGTGTAATGAATGAACAAGACGTTTGAGGTTTGTCTTACCTGGCTAGGAAACTCTGGGTACTACTGTCCTCAATCTCTGCCATTCGCCCATGGTTGCAACTGCAGTGCTGCTTCGCGTCTTCCCACGTCACGGGGGAATACGTCACTACCTCGTAGCACCTGTTGCCATGTACCACCAGGTGCCCACCGCGGTTGAGATGCGGCGGGCATATGTCCAGCTTCGCCTCCATCAACAGGCCTGTGTACAGAATGGTACAGACATCATGATAAAACATACTACTACTACTACTACTACTACTACTACTACTACTACTACTACTACTACTACTACTACTACTACTACTACTACACTACTAATACTACTATTAAAAAGGTAAAAAAGGTAAAGGTAGGGGAGCGTGATGTTGGAGATCACACTTATCTTGGGCCAGCGTAATGAGGGTGATGCCCATCTCTCTCCCTCGCTGCTTTACCTTCCCCACCCTTAAGAGAGTAAGTACTCAGTCACAGTTGAGTCAACTGGGGGCGCTGTTATTTGTCGCTTCACGTTTTTGCGGTCACCCATCCAAGTGCTAACCGCACTGGACGGTGCTTAACTTGTGACACAGTAGCGAGTGCTCCAACCACTGCGCTATCCGACACCCCTATGTCTACTACTATTACTTCTACTATTTCCACCATCACCACTATTTTTGCTACTTCTACTACTACTACTACTACTACTACTACTACTACTACTACTACTACTACTACTACTACTACTGTTGTTGTTGCTATTAGGAAGAAGAAAAACAACAAGACCAACATCAGCAACAACAATTACAGCCGAATGCTATAATTCAGTCGTCGTTGTGGTTGTCGTGTTCGCCGTTATCATCATATTGACGACGAAGGCAACAGCAGCAAAAAAAGGATACGAATAACAACCACTGTTCATCATCATCATCATCATCATCATCATCATCATCATCATCATCATCATCATCATCATCATCATCATCATCATCATCATCATCATCGTCGTCGTCGTCGTCGTCGTCATCATCATCATCATCATCACCGTCTTCGTCTTCTTCTTTTCTTAGACAATGTGGACCCTATTGTTAAAGAAAAGAAAATACAATCAAAGAAACAAATAAGCAAATGGACGAACACACAAATAAAATTAAAATTTAAAATTTAAAAAAGAAGACATTCATAACTTACCATCAACATAAAGACTACATAACAAGACACAGATAAAAACGCCGCAACACGATAATTGCAGTGTTTTTAAATACCAAAGCGCCATTTTTCTCCTAATGTACCCTGGACTGTCCTCTTCTTAGGATAAATGATCTGCAAAACATATAAAACTTATATGATATCTGCAGCTCCCAAGTAAATGGTGCCCCAAGCACCAGGCAACGCTTAAGCGTTCTCTGTATGTGATAGGGGAAAATAAAGAGCATGTTGAAATAGAATATTTTGCACACAAATCTGAGGATAATCCTTATACTTCAGTTTAAAGTGTCTCTGAAGCTTTTAAAAAAAAGTTACACTATAGATAATATGATCATAGAAAGAGTGTAATAAATCCCCATTATTGAGGTGAAAGCTCTCAGATAAACGTGTACGCAACTTTAAAAAGGGGCATTCAGTCCCTCGATACCGTCACCTCGCGCAATTCTTGCAATTAAAGGGCTCCTTCTATTGCAGTCACTATACGCGTTACTCGATACAACAGGCCCATAATCAGTCGCATAGACACAGCCCATAGACAAAGCCCTCCAACACACGCTGGTAGCGCTGAGTCACGCACCGGAAATTCCATGTGTTGGCGCCTGTATACGAGGGTAGTCTTTGGGAGATTAAGTTGATCACCCAGCGCCTAACTCAGACAACCTTTGGAATGGTTGGACACCAAGTTAAGATTCAATTTTCGCAAATGTTAGACACAGAAAGTACGAATATAAGCAAATAGATCTCTCTTAGCGTGGATAAGAAATTGTACAAGTTTTGGGGCAATTTTCATCTCGCTCTCAAAGAACTTTAAGAATCCGGTGTAACATGCGCCAGGTCAAGTCGGACCGACCTTTTCACAATGTTCTTAGGCGTCGTAACCCTAACCCTAATCCTTACTAAGACTACGATAGCACTGTGCGCATGCGTCGAATTTTCTAATGCGTCGAACAATCAGAATGCTCCCAGTCGCTCCCAGTCCAAATAAGATACTAAGAACTTTGACGATGTCACACCGGTGTGACATCGTCACAGTTCCTAGTATCTTAGCTGGGCTGGGAGCGACTGGGAGCATTCTGATTGGTCGACGCGTTACAAAATTCGGCGCATGCGCACAGTGTTATCGTAGTCTTAGTAAGGATTAGGGTTAGGGTTAGAGTTTGGGTTAGAGTTAGGGTTTGGGTTAGGGTTTAGGGTTAGGGTTTGGGTTAGGGTTAGGGTTACGACGCCTAAGAACATCGTAAAAAAGCCGGCCCGACATAAACTGGCGCATGCGCAAAGACGCCCAGATAAACTAGGAGACCCGGAACTTGGAGGATGTGACACCGGGTCTCAAAGATTTGTTGTTTTCGTTTGTTTCTTTACTTGTTGTTGTTTTTATTTTTTCTAACAATGAGTTTGCCGAAAACTTCACATTGTTTGTTTGTTGGTTGGTTGGTTGGTTGTTTGGTTGTTGTTGTTCTTGTTTTTCGTAAAAATGAGTTTGCCAAAACCTTCGCATTGTTGTCAATGTCACATTTTTTAAAAAATAAGAAAAAAAAAAGAAGAAAAGATCTAGTGGTCAAATTTGCTAAACCGACCGCTAAGCTTTGATTTTATGTGGCACACTGATCTTCCATGGTATGTAGACCTAAACAAATCACTGTACGTGCTGTGCCATGCACTTCGCTACGATGATATCGTTAGAATCAACCTTCATTGATATTGCTAATAAGCACACACACACAGGCGTGTACGAGGTAAAAATGGGGTAAATTGACCTTCTTCGCGCTTCTTAGGCGGCGAATTAGGTCAAGTTTGTTAAAAAACACGGCTAGGATAAGGAATTTTACTCGACGATTAGGGTAAGGCACCCGCCTCGACGGGTAGGGTAAGGCACCCCTTCCAAGAAAAGGGTTAGGGTCAGGGCTAGTTGCAGCGCTGCAACTAGCCCTGACCCTAACCCTTTTCTTAAACAGGTGCCTTAACCTACCCGTCGAGGCGGGTGCCTTACCCTAATCGTCGAGGAAAGTTCCTTATCCTACCCGTCTGGAAGATGCACTACAACTACACTTGGTCAAGTGTACTTGTAGTGCATGTGCACTGCAACTACACTTGGCCAAGTGTAGTTGTAGTGCACATGCACTACAACTTCACTTCATGAAGTGTAGTTGTAGTGCACATGCACTTAAAGTACACTTCGTGAAGTGTAGTTGTAGTGCACATGCACTACAACTACACTGCCATGTACTTAGAACAAATGAGGAACGGCAGACAAACGGGGAACGACAAAATTACCTCATTTTGTACTAAAAAAAAAAAAAGGCAAATTCCGTTCCTCATTCGTGCCGTTTTACAGGTACACACACACACACACACACACACACACACACACACACACACACACACACACACACACACACACTGTGAGTGAAGAAACGGAAACTCCGATGGTATGGCCACGTCACCAGATCATCAGGCCTTGCAAAGACCATTCTGCAAGGCACAGTGCAAGGAGGTAAAAGAAGAGGGAGACCGAAAAAGAGGTGGGAGGACAACATTCGAGAATGGACTGGTTTGACACTGAGCGAAGCCATCAGGGCTGCTGAGGACAGAGAAAGATGGAGTATGCTGGTTAAACGATCATCTGTGGTGCCCCTACGACCTCCGGGTTACGGGACAGGATAGGATAGGATAGGACACACACACATACACACGCACACAAACACACACACACACACAAACAGATGTATATCAAACTTGTACTTTTGAAAGAAACTTGTTTATTTTTTTTTGTACTGTTCCCCCCTCCCCCCCTCCCTCTCAGTGGGAACAACACTCTCCTTGTAAATGTTAACAGGTCCATGACGCTGATATGTATGGGTAAAAGTATTGCAGTTAGTCCCTTTAAACCTGTCTCTTACATTAAATCTTCCCGTTCCCCAAGGTTGTGTGTGAAAGTCTTATAGTTCATCATTTTTAACATTTCCATAGTTAAGTAGATCATATGTATGCTACTTAAATAATGCATGAATCAATTTATATATCTGTTATTGTCCCCCTCTTAAGTTTGTATATAAACACGAATTGTTTCCAAAAATTACGTTTTATTTTTAAAATGTATTACTGTCAACGCCGTGGTTTTGTGTGTGCGTGTGTGTATGCGTGTGTGTGTGTGTTTTAAAATAACTCAACCATAGTTAGTAATCTTTATCTGATATTTTTCTTTCCGCATGAATGAAACGGTGCATAGCTTCAAATATTTAGAAGCCATTGTATCAGACAATGGGTCCCGACAGGAAGTCGTCTCCAGGATCGCACAAACAACTGCCAACTGACAAGGTTGAAGCCCATTTGGAAAGACAGTACCATCAGTTTACTCTCCAAGGTAAAGCTGCTGCACTCCATTGTCATCGCCATCTTAATATACGCTTGCGAAACATAGACACTCACAGCAGACCTACAACGAAGAATACTAAGCATGGAGATGAGGTACTACAGAAGACTTCTGGGCACACAAGCCATTGGACAACACGATGACATGCTCACATTGTGAAGGAACTGAAACTCCGATGGTATGGCCACGTCACCATAGCATCAGGTCTTGCAAAGACCATTCTGCAAGGCACGGTGCAAGGAGACAGAAGAGGGCGACAGAAAAAGGGGTGGGAGGACAACACTCAAGAATGGACTGGCTTGACACTGAGCAAAACCATCAGGGCTGCTGAGGACAGAGACAGATATACGCTGGTTAAACGATCATCTGTGGTGCCCCAAGCACCTTCGAGTTACGGGATAAGATAGGACAGGATAGGAACAACATATCTTCCCTTCTAACATGTTGAGCATGTTAATTGTTTCGTGTTTGAGTTGCTTAGGAGAACAGAGATGTATCTACAGCTTTGCACTTATACTGCTAGAGAGACCTCTGCTTTACTTTTCGGGGCAGGGCCTCAAATTAACGAAGAAACTGTGGACTGCTCGCTTAGTCAACGCAGGCAGTATTTTGTTATTTTTAAATAAAATAAATAACCCAGATAGGTACCTTTTAAGAATTTTGCCATTCCGCAAACAATTGGAAGAGTTGCCATGGTAAATTAAAAAAAAAAAAATCTAAATGTATAAATTAGCTGTGACTATTTGCTACAAGAGAATGACTGCTCTTGCATTATTACTATTTTTTTAAATACATAAATATGAAACACACGCACGCACACATATTATATAAAGCACATATTATATATTAAAAGCACTTAATTTCCAGAAAGTGGGGATACTATTTATACTGAAACCCCCGGCACCCCCATATGTCCCCGTGGGGGTGCCGGGAGTTTCAGTATAAATAGTATCCCCACTTTCTGGAAATTTAGTGCTTTTAAATTCCCACTGTCGTTGTCTTTCTCCTTTGTTCTTTCTCATTCCTTCTCTGTTCTATCAATCTACTATACTATTTATCTTCTTCTTCGCTAGACCAGTCACCTATCTTTTTTCTTGAAAACTCTTCTGGGACAAAACTCCTCATTTGTGTGTGAGGTCTGTTGGATCAGCTTGGGAATATTGGACGCTTTCTGCCAAATGGTCACTGGGGCATCCAATGATGTTATTATTTAGCAATGTAGGCATTTTCTATGTATGTGTTTTGTTAATATTTTATAATGATGTTTGTATTCTATTTTGTTTTTGTAAACGGGGGTTTGATGCCTCAGCGTCCCCTGCGTGAGATGTCTTTGTTGTAATGTGACCGGCTGGCGGAGTGTCTTCAGTGTTACCACTAGGGTTGTTTCAGTAGATCTTTTATGCGGATCAAGGGCTAGACCTCTTTCAGCGAAGTTATAGTCTTGATTTTGTGGTCCTGATTCGTCTCTTTTTATATATATATATATATATATATATATATATATATATATATATATATATATATATATATATATATATATATATATATATATATATATATAATATATATATATATATATATATATATATATATATATATATATATATATATAATGTTTGCGCGCGTGTGTTTCCTATTTGTTGGGACGGGTAATGGCGGGGGGTATAGGCAGATTTTCTTTTTATTGAAATCAATCTGGAGATAAGAGCTAACTTTCATCAAACGATAGACGAAGTATTTAAAGGGACGCAACCCATACTTTTAGCAATTTGTAACCAGGAAAACATAAACAGTTGTCTTCCTTGCATCATTTTCCACCCGATGTAAGTCTACATGGATGGGAGACCGTTTCTTTCCCCCAACTTCGTAATGTGTCTAAATGGTCTTAACTTAACATCTGTCGCAATTATTTGCCACTTACATAGTCAACTAACAAAATTTTAGTTTATATATAGGAGGCCTCCACTGTAGAATCAGAGCACTTGTGACTTCGTGTACCCTCTCTTATCATCCAACTGTATCTCTTTGTCAGCCTAAGACAGTATCCCTCGAGGCTATACAAGAGAGCAATAAAGTAAGCACATAGCTTGTTCCTCTCATGTTTACAGTCTGAAGATAACCTAATACTCTAAAGGCGTTGTTTACAATTACATTCATGGGCATCTTTATCACGTGGATCTGTGTATCATATGATTTTCGGAAATGGTCCAATGGGCAAGAGCGAAAGAACAACGAAATCAGTTTCGAACGTCCTTGACGAGAGGTTTGTCAGTTCAGTTGTGGGTCTTAAAGGGACAAGGTTGTGTAGCACATTCTTCCTACAAAGTTTGGATATATTTGGTTACTATCAATTGAAAACAGACGTTGAAAACTACTTGATATTTTTATTCTCCGAAACTAACTCTAAACACGAAGTTGACAGCGAAGCAGATCCATCTGACTGAAAACAAACCTGTAAGAAACTAAACGTGGAGCCAAGAAAACGAAAATGAACCAATTTTTACAGCGTAAAAAGAAAGGTATGTAGAGTTATTCATGGGTGCTGCATTTAACGGTTTGCGATCGCATCTCTTTCTGTGATGATGGATGAACCATTTCCAGTTCTTGATTCGCGTTGCCATACTGGAACAGAAAGCATGTGTATTACATAACAGTTCAGCGTGTTGTTTTGTGACGCGTGTGCACGAGAGAGGACATTCTCATACGTGTACTTTGAACAGTTGTAGGATGAATGGATTAAATATTTTAAATGAACAGAGTATCCCGATTTGCATCTAGATTCTTGTAAACTTGTGTGAAACTGAAAGTGTTTGAGTGTGGTAAATTTTATCATGTTTTATTTATTTTGTGATTGTTTTAACACTTTTATTTATTATTAAAATTTATTTTATTTGTTTCTATATATTTTGGTGTGTATGACGGTGTGGTTGCGTGATGGCATAGACTTATAGTATGTTTTGTGTGATGCCTGCTTGGGTTTTACACCATAGAATTGTGGTTTAATTCAGAGTACCAGCAATGCAACCAGACCATGCAACACAAGGAAGAGAAGGAGCAGTTGACACAGCATTTCCATCGCAGCCTCAAATGTCTGCAGCAGAAAGAACATGTGGATGGAGCTACCATTGTCAGGTAGGAGGGAAAAAATCTTTTATTTACTTTCATCTTCATCAACCTCAATCACCATTTTCTACCTTTAAAAAAATCCTGTTAGTCCTCCTCCTCCTACTCCTCATCAACATCAATATCAGTTTTGCCTTTATTACTGACTCTTAAAATGTAATGCTGTACAGTGTGCTGCTTCTAGATTTAAATTTGGGGGAGCAGTTGGCTCAGTGAGTATGCCACTACAGAACCCTCAATTGAAACATTAAATGTTAAGTGTTTGAGACAGGCTGCCAGTCTCACACACACTGAACACAAAGTCCTGGCACTTGTTTTTCAGTGTTTTAATGGAATTCATTGCCCATCAGTGCCTCGTTGACCTAGTACAAGTATGTAAAGGCAACCCAGCCACGTGTACTATGTTCAGCAACACCTTCCCGCCTGCGAATTCCAAGTTCATCTGAATGCACGAAAAAAAGCGTCTTGGCTTTAGGTCATTTTTAAATTGTGCTCCTAGTCCTACCCTCTGGAAAGCCCTTTTCCTCAAGAACTAAAAGAGGCTGACACTCTTCTGTATTTTGGCCATCACCTAGACACACTTGTTTTTAGCCCTTAGCAGTGATGAAGAAAGTTTTTAAGCTAGGGGTCTTTATACCCTCAACCAAAACATGTGGGGGTTTTCATACCCTCATTGCAAACATAAGGGGGTTTTTATACCCCGTTTAAGTTTTTTAGGGGTACACCAACATACGTAATAAACACTTTGCGTGGAAAGTCTTTTCATCAGTTTGAGTTTCTTCAGCCGGGCCCGGTTGCGGCGCACCTTTTTCTTCTCTTACCGAGCACTCAAAGCCAAAGGCTGACAAAAAAGTTTGTTTTTCTTTTCCTTCATCTTGTTTTAATTTTTTTTAGCAATTATTTTTGTCTGCTTTATTTTTCCTTTTCTTCGGCTTCCCCTCAGATCGCTGCTTGTCGGCCATGTTTAATGCTGGGTTGTTGTCAGTCTTATATGGCCAATCAAAAGCGTCGAGAAAAAATAGTGAATATTATCGTGCATATGATTGGCTGTTTCTCGGAAGCGACAGAATGAATAGGAGGGGGAGAGAGGGTGGTAGGCGGTCGTGCAGGACGCACAGGCACACGATCCAAATCGAGGGAAAGCTGTACGCACAACCGAAATAGTTGTACCTGATGATACCTCCCAGCAACTTAGCTTTACGTTTTCATACCCCTTTGGCACTGACTTTGTGCGTGTTTATACCCTTTCATCACATTTTCATTACATGATTTCCCAACTCAGTACGTGAAACACGTACGATTGTACGTGATCTCCATCACTGCCTTAGTTAATACATGTGTGAAGTGACTCTTTATTTAAAAAAAAAAATAGTTGTGTCGTTTCCATGTTTTAGCATACTTCTTCCTCAAAGGCCATTACATGTTTTTATTTTTGTTAGTCGTCAGTTGTGTCTATTATATATTGCTCGCTTCGAGCATGATCTTCATGGATTAAGCTCTCCACGGCACAACTCTCCATCATCATTTGTTTAAACAATGTTTTATTCAGTTAAATTTCTGGTCTGACAAATACATAAATACAGTAACAGGAATACACAAAAGGCAAAGCTTAAGTGAGTGCATACCTGGATAAGTTACAATAATCTGTTTCAGTTTAGGCAGAATAATTACATCATTGAGATACAAATACATTGCCATCATCATTATTTAAGTGATAACATTGCAGCTGTTCAGACAGTGGTTTGAAGCTGATTGAGAGGGCCTGGTGTATCCAAACAAAATTGACATGACCCTGCAACGCAGGCTATATAAGAACAATGACATTATATGTATTATACTTTATATTAAATAAGTATGTGTAGTCTCGCAAAAACTGAGAGTGACTAGTACTGTACTAGTTCTTCTTCTTCCTCTTCTTCTTCTCTCATTTCATGCTTACAGCTCACATTATTTTACTGGTGATTTGGTCATTGCTGTTGGTTAATATCCTAACACCAAACACCTGTTGATCATCATCATCATTATCTTCTTCTTCTTCTCTTTCTCACATTTCATGCTCACAGCTCACATTATTTTATTGGTGGTTCTGACACTACTGTTAGTGTTAACTTCCTTGAACACACACACTCACACACACACACATTTGATTTATCTTTTTTCTTCTTCTCTCATTTCATGCTTGTTGTGAAGTCTGTGAAGTGCTGGTCAGCTGATAGTATTGCTTGTTTGCAGGGATGTTTTGATTGTACTGAATGGAGTGTGTTTCATGATGCGTGTGACAGTTTGGAAGAATTAGTGGATGTGATTTCGTCTTATATTTCCTTTTGTGTTGAAACTGTTATTCCTGTGAAGGAATGTGTGGTTTTCCCAAACAATAAGCCTTGGGTGTCCAAAGATTTAAAGTCAGTTTTAAATAAAAAGAAACGTGTGTTTTTCAATGGAAGTGACCATGACAAAAAGATGATCAACAGGGAAGTCCGTGATGCTATCAAGAAAGCCAAAAGGGTTTACAAAGAGAAAGTAGAATCCCAGTACAGTGGTGGCAACCTTAGGGGTGCCTGGAAGGGGATTATGTCCATGGTATCTGTCAATCAGAAAACGGATTGTCCTAAGAAGTCTGTAAAACTTGAAGGTGTTGTTGATGCTGATGTGCCCAACGTTTTAAACCATTTTTATTCTCGCTTTGAAAAGCATGACTTTTCTGCCAACATCTCTGATATTAGGACTTCACTTGTACCTGACCATAATATTATTATTTCAGAGGAGACTGTGACCAAAATGTTTAAGTCTATGAATGTTAACAAAGCACCTGGCCCTGATGGGATTTGCGGTAAAACACTGCGTTATTGTGCTGATCATCAGCTTGGCGCCGTCTTCCAGCCTCTCTTCCAACAGTCTGTCGATTCTGGGAAAATACCATCTCTTTGGAAATTTTCTAATGTTGTCCCATTACCCAAAAGGTCTAACCCTAAACAACCCAACAACTTTAGGCCTGTTGCTCTCACATCTCTTGTGATGAAAACTCTTGAAAAAATTATCAAGGCTCTGGTTTTGAGTGCGACTGAAAAGTTTCTTGACCCGCTGCAGTTTGCTTACCGGGCTGGTAGGGGGGTGGAGGACGCCAAGCTGTTCATCTTAAATACTCTGTACAAGCATCTAGAAAAACCAAAGGCACACGCACGCCTCGTTTTTTGCAGATTTTTCTTCTGCATTTAATACCATGCAACCACATATTCTGGCGAAAAGATTGATTGAGGATTTTAGGCTTTCTGACCAACTTGTTTTGTGGATCTTGGATTTTCTGGTTGATAGACAGCAGAGAGTTTGTGTTAATGGTTGTTTTTCTGATATTGCTGTTACATATACAGGGAGTCCTCAGGGATGTGTGTTATCTCCCCTGCTTTTTATTTTGTACACTGACAGCTGTAGAAGTACCCAAGAGTGTAGGTTTTTAGTTAAATTTTCAGATGACTCTGCCTTGTTGTCTCTTTTTCAGGGCCCGGAAAACGATCATGGTCTTGCCCTTTCTGATTTTGTTAACTGGTGCGATAATAATTTTTTGGAAATGAACGTGTCTAAAACAAAAGAAATGCTTTTTGATTTTAGGACAGTGAAGGATGATGTCCGTCCATGTGTTATTCATGGTGAAGATGTGGAAGTTGTTGACACATATAATTATTTGGGTACAGTTTTTGATAGTCAGCTGAAATTTGATGTCAACACCCACAGTCTTGTCAAACGTGGTCAGCAAAGAATGTATCTTCTTAGGAAACTAAAATCCTTCTCTGTAAACACAAAGATCCACAGTTTGTTTTACCATCTTTTATAGAAAGTTTGCTGACTTTTTCTTTTATCTGTTGGTTTCACGGTCTGACTGTGAAGGATAGGAACAGCCTGAATAGCATAGTCAATGTCTGCTCAAAGATTATTGGAGTTAGGCAGAGAGATCTTTCTTCTTTCTGTGATCAGCAGATCTTACGGAAAACCGGGAGCATCCTTCATAGTCATCAGGAACATTGTTTGAAACCCGAGTTCACACTGTTGCCATCCAGACGCCGATATGCTATGCCCATCTGTAAGGGAAATCGGCGTTCTAAATCTTTTATTCCCAGTGCAATCCGACTGCTTAATAGTACTAACCGCTTTTAGTTTTCTGCACTTTGGGGATCTTATTTGTTATATAGTGAGAGTCTCCCTTTAGTGTCTATGTGTACTGGCTGAACTTTTTAATCAACTTGTTGAATTTTGTTGACTTTTGTGATATCACTTGTGATCTTGATTCGCGTGTGTGTGCTTGTGTGATGTTTTTTTAAATTTATGTATTTCTTGTTTGTTTTTTTTTTTGTTTTTTTTTTTTAAAAATTGGTTTATGATACATTTTTTGAGTTTCTTTATGCTGCCTCATAAACTTATAATGTAATTGCCCTTTGGGATGAATAAAGTTGTATTGTATTGTATTGTATTGTATTGTATTGTATGCTTATACTTATAGCTCACATTATTTTACTGGTGATTCTGACATTGCTGTTAGTTAACATCCATCATCATCATCATTATCTTCTTCTTCTTCTTCTTCTTCTTCTTCTTCTTCTTCTTCTTTTTCTTCTTCTCCTTCTTCTTGCATTTCATGCTCACGGCTCACATTATTTTACTGATGATTCTGTGAAAATTACTGCACTGTCAGCCTCTTCAGCCATCCCAGCAAGGTCCTCCTGAAAATAATATTCAACAGGTTGAAACCCAAGCTGAACAAATCATAGCTGAAGAACTAGCAGGGTTCAGGGCAGGGTGAAGTACCTCTAAACAGATTTTCAATCTCAGAATAATCTGTGAGAAATACCTACAGCACCAACATCTATATAATGTGTTTGTAGACTTCAAGAAAGCATTTGACCGAGTCTGGCATGCAGCTCTGTGAGCAACCATGAGAGTGTACAACATCAGCCCTAAAATTATTGAAGTCATCAGAAGGCTGTATGACAAGGCTACCAGTGCAGTCCTCCACAACAGAGCCATTGGGAACTGGTTCAGATCAACAATCGGTGTGCATCAAGGATGCCTACTTTCTCCAACACTCTTCAACATCTTCCTAGAGCACATCATGTCAGATGCCTTTGCAGATCATGAAGGCACAGTCAGCATAGGAGGTAGGGCAATCTCCAACTTTTGTTTTGCGGATAACATTGATGGATTGGCTGGAGAGGGTCAAGAACTTGAACAGCTGGTACAGAGGCTTGACACCCCCTCCAGAGCCTATGAAATGTAAATAAGTGCAGAGAAAACCAAAGACATCAACATGGACATCAAAGTCCAAGGTCAATCCCTCAACACAGTGCATAACTTCAAATATTTAGGAGCTATTATATCAGACAATGGGTTCCGACAGGATGTCCTCTCCAGGATCGCGGCCCTGACAAGGTTGAAGCCCATTCGGAAGGACAGGACCGTCAGTCTACATTCCAAGGCAAGGCTGCTGCGCTCCTTTGTCATCTCCACCCTCCTTTACATTTGCGAAACATCTACATTGAAGAATACAAAGCATGGAGATGCGGTGTACAGAACACTTCTGGGCATTTCCTATACCTAGCATAGCACCAACAAGAAGATCCTACAAGATCACACAAGCCCTTGAAGTCGGACAACACGATGACATGCTAACACTACAGTGGTGAAAAAACGGAAACTCCAATGGTATTGCCACGTCATCAGAGCATCAGGCCTTGCAAAGACCATCCTGCATGGCACAGTGCAAAGAGGCAGAAGAAGAGGGAGACGGAAAAAAAAGAGGTGGGAGGACAACTTTCGAGAATGCACTGGCTTGACACTGAGCGATGCCATGAGGGTTGCTGAGGACATAGACAGACGGAGTACGCTGGTTAAATGATCATCTGTGGTGCCCCAACGACCTTTGAGTTACGGGATAGAATATGATAGGATAGGATTGTGACACTGCTGTTTGTGAAATCTTTCTTTCACACACACATATACCCTCTCCCCAGCCACCCTTACTCTTTAAAAAAAATAATAAAAAAAAGAAAGAACAAAGGGGAGGGGGGGGGGGTGGAAGGGGGTGGGAGGAAAGAAGAACAAAAGACATCCACTATCAGTGTTTGACAATAGTTATTAAGATGTATTATTATATCAGAACTGCTTACATAACTGGTCTAGAAAGTTATGCAGCTGGGAACCAGGACAACCACTGCTCGCTATCAAAAGCAAACACAAGAAATACTTGAAGTCATTCTCACAGTCACTATCAAAAATGCAGATAGCACACATCTGACCCTCTGAAATCTAAACAGATGACGATGTGCTTATGTTCCACTTCCTGAGGGAAGGGGAGATGAGGATAAGGTAGGGTGGAGTGGGAGCTTTATTAGGAAATTTCTAACTTCTTTCAAATTACTTGCATAAGGTTGCAGGAGTACCATAGCGAAAGGATGTACTAAAAAAAAAAGAAATATTATATCAGTATCACACACACACAAAGGATTTGTACAGATCAAATTTTAAGTTCCTTGGTTTTAGTAATGTTGCAAATGTGAGGGGAGGGAAGAAAGGGTGGTGGTCTCCATAGCGCATTGGATGTATTAAAGAAATATAATATCACAAAAAAGGAATTTTTACACAGTATAAACATATATATTTGTACAGATGAAATTTTCCCTCTCTTGGTGTTAGTAATGGTTGTGAATGTGTGCAAGGACCATTCCACTGTTCATTATATATTCTTGTCTGTTGTAGCTCAATAAACGTTTAATAGCACAGGGTTATTGTTTTATCATCAAGTCCAAACAAGGAGTTGTGGTTTTTTTCCCCTCCAGTTCTGTTATTTTCCAAAGGTTTAGTTTTGCAAAAGACACAACGACAAAATACCTTTAATTTTAACAAAATGGTGGAATGAAATAAGCACTGAAATATACAACATATAACCCATACTAACTGACAATAACAATCTTTCATTCTTACAGATTCTCAAAAGCATATCAAAATTCTGTAAGTATCACATAATACTAGTTCTGACTAAAAGAGTATGTTAACATTACTAGAACATAACTACAAACTATATCATTACCACTACAGCGAACAATATGATGCTCAGTCAAACTCGGAATCAAAGAACAGTGAAAAAGGTACATGTCCCAATAACGTAAAAGGCAATTGTATTTTACATTGCAACAATATTAATAACGCCCCACAATATTTTGTCAGAAGGAAAATAATAGGCACAGGGGAAAAAAAGTCAGAAAGAGTCTCACATATAAGGATTATGTTATATGTATAAAGATAAGTATGTGGCTCATTATCTGTGTGGTGTGTTTATATGTCTCATTGTGTGTGTGTGTGTGTGTGTGGGTGGGTGTGTGTGGGTGTGTTTGCATGGATGCAAGAGGGCTGGGGGGGGGGGAGGGGGTTTGGTTGTATGTATGTGTATGTATGCTGTGAAACCTTTTGTTTAGCTAGGCGATATTAATAGAAAGTTGATAAAGATTAAAGGGATAAATTTAATAACAGATTACGTTATAATCTTTTTAAAAAAATCAAAAAAAATCAGAAGCTCTTTTTTAATGGAACTGAAAGTAGAATTCAAGAGTCGAGTCAGTAGAACAGTTGGTTTTTTTTTTCAGTAAAGTTTTTAGTTGAAGTAAAGAAAAGAATCAAGAATAACAGAACCTTTTTTATTGAAACTGATTGCAGAATTCAAGAGCCTTTAGGAGATCAAATCTCAATAGTTTTTTCAATTATTAAAACGTTCAGTTGAAATGAAGGAAAAATCAAGAAGAGCAGTTTTGAGTATCTGAAGACATTTTAAACATCCTGGTCAAAATCAACTTCTTTAGTTTGTTATGAGAAAGTAACACAGCAGTGTGATCTCACTAAATTAGAATGTCAACGCAATTTCTGCAGCAGTGTAATCTCTGCCTATGTAGAACAATGCAGTGTAGCAGCTTTATGATCTCAGTGAATTATTTCCCTTCTCGTGCCAAAAAAGCTAATGTGTGTATATTTATTGTGTACATATTATGAATTACCATTGGAGTTTAACATCTGCAATCAGTGTTGGCAATGCGGCAGACAGAGATAGCCATCCCAACACTGAAACGCCAGAGCAATCATACAGTTAAGATGGACAGTGAAAATTGCCTCATTTATCTTGCCCATCACAGCATTCAAACCTGGTTCATAGGTGTGCCAGCGAACGCTCAACCACTGATCTACGGCAGTGAGTTGAACTTCGTATCCTAAATGGCTGACGTGATTTTGAAGAACAAACCCACAAAATATTAGTTTTATTTGATCAGCCTTAAAACAAGAGGCTATTATCTTCTACAGCAAGTGTGGGCAAATGGGCATTGCCTTTGGGGAGTCTGACCCTTTATATTTTTAAAGATGCTTTATAACGTTTATAATTTTGGTGTAATATAATCTAATGTCTAACCCATGTGTGTGTGGATGTGTGTGTGTGTTTGTGGGTAGGTGTTTTATTTATTTATGTTGAAGTGCAATAAGGACATGTAGTGTGATATGTATTTTAAGTTTTACAATGTGTCGGAAATGTTCTTGTTAATATGTACATAAGCGTGAGTACACGTACATGCTTACATGTTTATAGTACTGTTACATTTTATTACCTTTTGCTGACAGCAAATCCATGTTAGAATTTCTCCTTGGAGATAATAAAGTTTTCTGAATCTGAATCTGAATATAAAGGGATATTTCTAACTTTTCAACTTTACTGCACAAAGTTACAGGAATACTTTTTACCTTACCTTTAGTCCCTGTCTTCTACACTGTCAAACAGTACAGTATAGCTGAGGGTTGCCGAGGTTTAAGTTTGTCTCCCCAAACGTCTCCGGTACTATTTGAACTCAGCAGCAAGGTGTACTGTAGTTAAACAACCTGGTGACCCACCCCCATTCCTTTGCACACTGCTTGTTAAACAACCTGGTGACCCACCCCCATTCCTTTGCACACTGCTTGTTAAACAACCTGGTGACCCACCCCCATTCCTTTGCACACTGCGTGTTAAACAACCTGGTGACCCACCCCCATTCCTTTGCACACTGTGTGTTAAACAACCTGGTGACCCACCCCCATTCCTTTGCACACTGCTTGTTAAACAACCTGGTGACCCACCCACATTCCTTTGCATATTGTGTGTTAAACAACCTGGTGACCCACACACATTCCTTTGCACACTGCGTGTTAAACAACCTGGTGACCCACCCCCATTCCTTTGCACACTGCTTGTTAAACAACCTGGTGACCCACCCCCATTCCTTTGCACACTGCGTGTTAAACAACCTGGTGACCCACCCCCATTCCTTTGCACACTGCTGTTAAACAACCTGGTGACCCACCCCCATTCCTTTGCACACTGCTTGTTAAACAACCTGGTGACCCACCCCCATTCCTTTGCACACTGCTTGTTAAACAACCTGGTGACCCACCCCCATTCCTTCGCACACTGCTTGTTAAACAACCTGGTGACCCACCCACATTCCTTTGCACACTGCTTGTTAAACAACCTGGTGACCCACACCCATTCCTTTGCACACTGCGTATTAAACAACCTGGTGACCCACCCCCATTCCTTTGCACACTGCTTGTTAAACAACCTGGTGACCCACCCCCATTCCTTTGCACACTGCGTGTTAAACAACCTGGTGACCCACCCCCATTCCTTTGCACACTGCGTGTTAAACAACCTGGTGACCCACCCCCATTCCTTTGCACACTGCTTGTTAAACAACCTGGTGACCCACCCCCATTCCTTTGCACACTGCTTGTTAAACAACCTGGTGACCCACCCCCATTCCTTCGCACACTGCGTGTTAAACAACCTGGTGACCCACCCCCATTCCTTTGCACACTGTATGTTAAACAACCTGGTGACCAACACCCATTCCTTTGCACACTGCGTGTTAAACAACCTGGTGACCCACCCACATTCCTTTGCACATTGCGTGTTTAAACAACCTGGTGACACCCCCATTCCTTCGCACACTGCGTGTTTAAACAACCTGGTGACCACCCCCATTCCTTTGCACACTGCGTATTAAACAACCTGGTGACCCACCCCCATTCCTTTGCACACTGCTTGTTAAACAACCTGGTGACCCACCCCCATTCCTTTGCACACTGCATATTAAACAACCTGGTGACCCACCCCCATTCCTTTGCACACTGCTTGTTTCAACTGGTGACCCACGCATTCCTTTGCACACTGCTTGTTAAACAACCTGGTGACCCACACCCATTCCTTTGCACACTGCGTGTTAAACAATGGTGACCCACCCCATTCCTTTGCACACTGCGTGTTAACAACCTGGTGACCCACCCCCATTCCTTTGCACACTGCGTGTTAAACAAACTTTTGAGTGACACACCTTCTTTCCTTTGCACACTGCGTGTTAAACAACCTGGTGACCCACCCCATTCCTTTGCACACTGCGTGTTAAACAACCTGGTGACCCACACGGGCCCTTCCTTTGCACACTGCGTGTTAAATCAACTTTGCGGGTTTTTGGCCCCCCCCGCCTTTGCACACTGCTTGTTAAACAACCTGGTGACCCACACCCATTCCTTTGCACACTGCATGTCTTGGACTCTTCCAGGCTTGTGCTTGCCTCTCTCACTTCCGCTACCGTGGCCAGTCTCGGTTGCACTGCCTGCTGTGAAAAGTAACCCCATTACTCTTATCTCTTCCTGTCTCCTCCGCTGTCCCTGTCATATAGTTCTTAACATTATGTGAAAAAATGAGTGCTTTTGTTTTTGCTTGTTTTTTTTTTTCCATAAATTTCAATGCTTTACCTTCCATTCTAGGTTAGTCTCATACTTCTGAATAGCTAAACAGTAATTTAAAAAACAACAAAAAAAAAAAAAACAACTACTAAATGGCAAATGTTCGAAGACCGTTATTGACCTGAAATGCGGAAACGAATTTGACCTGACCATGAGAAAGTGCTGTACTCAAAAAAGGACCCCAAAATCCCTGAGACACTGCCCACCTACTCCTTCGGATGAGAAATATAAACCGGGGTCTAGTTCATGCACACACACCTCTACTATAAGGATCCTGAGGCTCATGTCCTAGACGAGTAAATGCCAACTACTCAAAAACACCCAGCAAGCAACAGGTCCCTTTTTCCCTACCCCCGGCTGCTCCCAAGATGGTGCTCAGCCTTCTGGGCGTCTTACTATGCACCCCAACTCTTGCATTAGATCCTGCATCGACCAGCACCTTGAGCAGCTCTTGAGCGGGAAATGCTATAAATAAATAAATGAATCATAAATCAGGATTGTAGCCAAACCTCAAAATCCTGTAACCAGCCACAGAGGCGAAAGGCCGGCGTAAGCCTAGGTGGGTCTCAGCTATGCAGTGTGTCAATAGATGACAGCTTTGTTCTCACTGAGCCAAACTGCTTGCTTGCTATCTGTCACTGTCTCTGTAATCAGTTGTGTGTGTAATAATTACAGTTACAGCACTCTCCCTCTAGGGGGATTTATGGCTTTTGATATTGCATTTCCACTATAGAAGGTTGAGAGTGTTTTGATGAATGGTTGTCATGATAATCTTGATAATTTGTAC
>CM072524.1:44444128-44509128 GCA_036898135.1 Oncomelania hupensis
ATGATATTGTACCCTTATGAGAGCTTGAAAAGAATGAGTGATTTAATGGCCTTACTTCATGGTCAATCTTACAGGATCCACAAACAGCAATACATAATATGACTTGAAAAAAAAAAAAAAAAACAAATTTACTTTTTTGTTCCAAGTTATTAATAGTGGACTTATTGTTTGATGCATGAGAGATATCGAATGAGAAATTTGTAGTTTGCAAATATGTTGGAGGATTTACAAATTGTTTAGAATGTATGTTAAAAAAGATTGTTGATGTGTCTGTGCTTTCTTTGTGCTTTGTAAATGTTGTGTACATCTATACATACATAATTCAGTGGTGACGGGGCTGGTCTAGAAGCCACGTCGTTAGCTTTTGATTGAATTTCTTTTTCACCGGATTTTCTGTCACCCTTGGGCATATTTGCTTAACTGCCTTATGTTTTGTTTGAATTACGCAGAATTTCTGGATGGTGGTGAAGAAATTCACTCATAAAGATGTCATCACCCAGATTAAAGAACTGTCACAGATCACCACTGACATCGGACTGTGCAGGGTTAGTGGTTGTGAGTGTGTTGAGGGCTCATTTACGTGTTTGTGTATATTTGTATGACGCTTATTATGCGTGGTTGTGTGCACTCCTCAAATGCAAAGCATGTCTAATTATCTCAGTGTTAATAGATAGCCAAAGGACAAAGCGAGCTGTGGAGCATTTTCTAAATCTGTCCTCATCAAAATGTAACTTTAATCTAGTCTGTTATGTACGAGTTGTTCAAAATGCTTTCTTCATCCTAGCAACAGAATTAGGCATGGGCTCGTGTCCTAGAAGAAGGGCCTAGGGGATCATTCACAGTACTAAGAAAAAGAAGAAGAATTTCTTATATTTTAGAGGATCATCCAAGGGGATTTGTAATGAATTTATTGAACGCTTCCTTTGAAGTAGTAGGTTCATGAGTCTTTGTTAGCAGTCTTGTTAGAAATGACACATTTTGTCGGGGGTTGTTAACATGTGGACTAACTTCTTGTATGTGTGTGTGTGTGTTTCTCCACGACTTGTAACCTTTTTCATGTGTATCTGAAAATGTTATAAATAATTTATATCGTTTTAAAATAAATGTTAACATTTATGTGAGTGTGCAAGTTCGTTTTTCTGTCTTTGAGTGCATATGCATAGACGAGAAGTTTTAATTAAATCATTTTCCCTTTGTATTTTTTTTTTAAACAGGCATGGGTGCGATTAGCTATAAACGATGGGCTCATGGCTTCCTATTTGGCTTCAATGACTGCTGACAAAAGGGCTTTAGAGTATGTTTGTTGTTTGTTTTAGTTAGTTAGATAGTTTCGTAACTAATTAAATAAATAAATAAATTACATTAATAAAATGCACAAACCAAACTAGAAGTCTGTTTGAGGCACATATACACAAATTAAAGCATTTATATACATACAATATGCTACATGTAGCAAAAAGGTTCGTCACTTCATTAGTAACACTCAATTTGAGAGTATCTTTGGCTAAAAACATTTAATCAGGACAGACATTAAATAATTCGTTTTAGTTGGTTTTAATTTTGGATTAATTTAAGAACTTCTTGATTTTGTTTTTCGAAGGACATTCTATCATCCTTGGGCATATTTGCTGGACTATGAACAGCCGGAAATTCTCAGAAACCATTTGACAGGTAATGGAGAGTTTTGTTTAAGTACCACTCTCTCTGTGCCTCCTGATTGCTTTTATATTTTGTTTGTAGGCTCATGTGTAAAAGTTTTAGTTTTATTCATTTATTTATGTATGTATTTATTTATTTGCTTATGTATGTATGTATTTATTTATTTATGTTGTTTTTAATACATATTAATTATTCAACCATGACACAGAAAATATAATTACTTAATGCATGCTGTGAAGTTAATGCAAGTTTCCCTGCCTGTAAGGTGGAAGGATATAATAATAATGATGACTATTGATGATGATGATGATGATGATGATGGTGGCAAGGATGATGATGCGATAATGAAGGTGATGATGGTGATGAGGGTCTTTTGTATCCCGTATATTCCTTGTCTGCCCGCAGGGTTGATGGGCCTGAACTTCAACTTGTCAAGTAACTCGAGCATTCTGAACAAGTGGAGTAGCACCACCATCACCTTTGCTGGCCTGGCTGTGGACCTGCTAGTGCCACCTCCTGTCATTGGCTCCCGCTCTCGATCAGGTGAGACTTTACAGTGCTAACCTCCCAACTGTGGATGTACATTATTACTACTTAAAATTTGAAGACTGCTAGTTTTGGATTACACATGTTGTTTTTTTGTGTTTTTTTTTTGGTTGCATTTCCCATTGAGCTTGTCTAAGTGGATTGCACTGTACAAGACGCAGCAGCAACATAATATGTTTCCTTATATTTTACATTTTATTTTCAGTGGTAGAGCATTCACCTGGCACATGAATGACCCAGGTTCGAATCCTGGAGTGGGCAAGATAAAAGTTGCCATTTTTCACTGTCCATCTAAGCAATACCATTGCTCTGGTGGTTCAGTGTTGATTTAGGTCCCTACCTTGTCTTTCCTAGGATGGTTATCCATGTCTGCTGTATGGCCAATGGCCGATGTGGACGTTACATTTCAGTGTTCATTCTTCACCACATTTAATGTGATTTTATTTATTTGATGTTTTTTTAACCTATTTTCCTTAAACAACATTTATTTATCTACTGTGTTCGCCTGCTACATTATTTATCTACTTTCTTATATGTCAAGGATATATGTGTTAATGTGCAAAAGTGTTGGTATGAGTAGAGTAGACTGTTTTTGCCTAGAGTGGCAGTTAATGGCGTTATATAAATGTTCGTTTTATTATTATTATTATTATTATTATTATTATTATTATTATTATTATTATTATTATTATTATTATTATTATATAGCCTCTCCATCACCGAGCTCGTCGCGGAAGAACTCGGTGGGTTCTGTGGACTCCATGGAGTCTTTGGGGGTCACGCCGCCTACGGTCATCGACCTAGGTTCCAGCACCATTGCTGTGCCAAAGGACACTCTCCTGCAGACAGCCCCGGCGCATACCGCCCACGTGTACTTGACCACCACCCCTCCCAACACCCCAGCGAACTGTTTCTTCAACAATGCCCAAGAGGTTGAGGCCTTGAAACGTCTTGTAGGAGGTATGTCCCACGGCTGTTTGATTACAGGTGGCGCGTCGGTGTAGTGGTGTGGGCACATGATCCATGTTAAGCAACATCGGGCAGGGTTAGTACTTCAATGGGTGATCTTTCTTGAAAGCCAACCAACCACCAAGCGACACAAAAAGATCCAAACAAGCGCACCACTCAACCCAGTCCACCCAGCTGTGATTAGGTAGCTGGATCTGTGTACAACTGGAGAAAGGAAAGCAGCGAGGGAGAGGAGATAGGTATCGCTCTCATCAAGCTGGCCTGAAGAAAAGGGAAACTCCTCTCTCTCTCCATAGAACGAAAGGTTACGGGAACACCTGTACCTATCTTAATTCAAGCCGCCAAAGATGCCCACTATGATATATATGAACATTTAAAAAAAAAAAAAAAAGAAAGTACTCTTATTGAGCTTGGTATACCATTCTCTGTTAGTCGCCTCTTACGACACGCTGGTAAATGTTGAGTCTGTTCTGGTTAGTGCTCGAACCCACAGGGCACCAAGTGCTCGGGCCCAAGGCGAGCCACACCGTACTCGTGGATTTCAGCTGTGGCCAACAGCCTGGAGAGGATTGGGCCCTGCCAGGTCTTTCTTGCCCAAGACAACACCGTATGATGAAAAAAAAACTCCATATCGGATCGGTCATAGCCTGGGTCACCAATGACCGCGCCTTCCTTTGGCCACCAGGAATGAGGTGATAAGTGTGTTACTGATGGACGACTTTGCAAGATCTGCATGAGAGTCAACATCATCATGGGAACCACAAATGTCAGGACACTGAATGTGGAGAGAACATTAGAAGAACTGGCCCATGACCTGGACCACTATTGATAGAATATTTTAGGTATCAGCAAACTGGGTCCATGTTTTGCAAGCGTATAGGAAGATGGAGATGACAAGTGAGCGCAGCAGCCTTACCTTGGAATGTGGACTGATGGTCCTGTCTTTCCAAATGAGCTTCAACCTTGTCAGGGCAGCAGTTGTTTGGGCAATCCTGGAGAGGACTTCCCACGGCTGTTCATAAGCGGTACGTTCAGGTCATGGCTAAAAATAACCCTTGTGCTGTCCCTTATCACTGGCTGAACTGCTTTTAGCCAGATCCGAGATGCTGGCTGTGCATGGGTGTCGAACGGCATGGCCTGCTGGTGTGGCTAAAAATAGCTTACAGCTGGTGGCTGAACGTTTACTTTCAGTAAAGGAAGTTTAAACTGTGTTCCTGGTCTGGACCCGTCTGATACAATGGCTTCTAAATATTTGAAGCTATGCACTGTGTTGAGGGATTGGCCTTGGACTTTAATGTCCATGTTGATGCGTTTGGTGTTGTTGGTCATCATTTTGGTCTTCTCTGCACTTATTTCCATTCCGTAGGCTCTAGAGGTGGTGTCAAGCCTCTGTACCAGTGGTTCAAGTCCTTGTTCCCCTCCAGCCAATCCATCAATGTCATCCGCAAAAGGGAGGTTGGAGACAGCTCTACCCTCTATGCTGACTGTGCCTTCATGATCTGCAAGGGCATCTGACATGAAGCACAATAATATTCATAACAATGAATGAATTTAAAATAAAATAAATTTACACTTGTTTGTTGAATAGCTGTCTTCTCAAACTCTCAAACTCTCCCACATCCTATTGTACTGTCTTTATCTTACTCAAAGAGTTCAGCAGTCACTCTTTTTGACTCTCTTGCAATTGCTTTCAGTTTTATGGTGAACATGGGTGAGTGTGACGATTTGGGATTCCAACGTTTTGTTTCTTTTTGGCCTGCATTTCAGCAGACACTGTGCTGGAAGAAAGTACAGGTCTGATAAGATAGTAATATATACTATTAAAAACAGTTCAGCCAGGCAGTTAGGCCACCCCCCCCCCCCTGTCCCCCTCCCTATGCACTCATGAATAAAAGGGATATTTTTTGTGTTCACCTCCCTAAATCAAAGGTTTTATGGCAGGTTGCTTTTCATGTACTTGCCCATTTTGCTAAGTTAATCAGGTTCCCACCACACCCTACCTCCAGGTTTAATCAGTGATAATCTATGTACTCGTCAAAATAAAATCCGTTTGTGCATGCTGTTATTCTGTTTCTCTGTTATACTACTTCCTCATTTTCTTAACTTATTCTGAATTTTGAATTTAATCTGACTTTTTTTTTTCAGCATTATGATTTTGTTCCCAATTGTTTTATGAATTCTTAATTTATTCTGAATTCTGAAATTATTCTTCATTGTATTTCAGATTTAAGGTCAAGGTCAGACAGTACAGGGTCATCTAGCGTGGCCTCTTCCTGTCCTGACCCCAGTGACCTGAATGTTTCCTCCATGGACGGCCATTTGAGCCTGACATCTAGTCGTAACACCAGTCCCTTTGACAGGCTATCCGGGTCAGTACAAGCAGTTATATATTGCTTTTGATGCTAGTGCTTATAATAATAATTTTAAGAATAATTTATTTTCTAAATCCCAGAACCAAAATTGTTGTAAGTGCTGAAACTTGTGCACACCCAATACACACTTACACACACTAGCAAAAACAATATTTGTAAACAATACGATGCAACATTATGAGATAAAACTTGTTAAACATTGTAAGATACAATGACAAACTTCACATCTAAGTGTAGCAGTAGTACAAAAAATAATAATAATAATGAGACTGATTTTTTAAATCGTTAGAACCTTTCTCACAATTTGACGCACGAGTTTTGCTTGTGCAGGCATCCATACCATCAAGAGGCGACCGCTTATCACAAGCAGACCCGCGAGGATCGCAAGATGGAAGAACAGGCCAAGCTGAAAGCCATCTTGAGTCACCTCGACCGCAAAGAGCTCGAGCGGGAGGAGAACGAAAGGAGGCAGAAAGAGAAAGCCAACCAGGAGAGGCAGGAACAGAAGGAGAGAGAGAAGAGGGAAGCGGAGAAAACCGCTCAGGAGCACTACAAGAAGTGGCAGACGGAGAAGGAAGAGAGGAACGCTTTGAAAAAGAGGGAGGAGGAGGAAAGACTGAAGAGCGCTCAGGCTAGACTCCGGGCGAAAGACAGCGCTGTCAGTTCTGCTCCTCAGACAACTGCTACTTCTGACGTGAGCTCACGAACAACAAACAGTAAACCATCTTCACCATCATCGTCATCATCGCCGTCACATATCTCTCCACCTTCCGTGAACATTTCAGCATCATCTGCTTATCATCATTTAAGCGTGGACAAGCCTGTGAGAAAGTCACACTCGTCAAACTCTGTCGGGCGCAGCTTGTCTGGAGACCTGCACCACTCGGCAGCCAGCGCACCTCAGATCGCTGACTCGCTCGTCTATTCTTCACCGTCGCACAAATTCTTGTGCCACAAAGCGGGGCATCATCACGACCGTCACGCTGACAGCAAAGGACATGCTCGGCCGCATGACTCAGTTGTTAAGTCCCATCCCAGCTCCCTCCCTTCTCACGCAGAACCGTTTCACAGTGGCGATGTCCATGATGGAGCTCAGCTGATGTCTTCCACTGACAACATGGAGAAGAGCATCGAAGATGCCATGACCACCCTTGATGGTAAGTTCTGCTTTCAGTCCATAACCCTTTCCTGCCTGCCAACCATGCCCATACGACCCCAAATTGAGTTAGTGGGCCCCACTTTCCTCTGGTGGGCAAAATTCATCACATATCTGATGCCTGAAAGCCTGCCAGTGTGAAAAGTAACTCGTGTGCTCTTAAATGCACATCTCTCTAGAGGGCAAAAGGCTGATGATAGTCGATACTATGCTGCTGTACTATACTATACTAAGTGTAATTTTCAGTTAGCCTGGAAAAGAAAGGGAAGTAACTCTTGTTTATTTCAGCATTGTTTATGCTTTTGGTCGTTTCAATATGAGGCAATTTCTGTTTGGATTGATGCAGCATATTATGTGCCCGTGGCTGAGAAAGGGAAACATTATCTTTTAGACACCTTTTTTTTATCAAACTGACTGATGTGATTTGCAGACATTCATTGAGCACACAGCGAAGAACACACAATGTGAGTGTGAAGTAAGAACTGGTAGACTAGTTTTTGCTGTATAAATAAAACTTGTAGTAATATCTGTGTGTGACAGATAAGGCCCATTACGGGGTACTGAGCGAGAGAGGGGCTAGCTACGGCAATAGTCTGAACGCTTTGGATGGGTGGACCACAGCTTCTCCTGTGCAGTTTCACCACCACGGTGGTAAGACAGTAGTATATAGATTTCACCAAGTGGCGTGGTATCTTAACTCATTCTATCCCAGGCATGAAGACAGTGCTATTGAATTCATCCTTATTCGGTTCTACTTCTAATCTGCACACAATTGTCTTTGAAGTTTTGAATCCATTAGCTGATTTACAGCGAACAACAAACACATGTGGTTCACTGATTCTGCTTCAGTTTATATAAGATTTTCATAAATTTCATTGACAATGGCAAATCTGAAACGGTTCTATTTTGCCAGAAAAGTTGCAGAGCCGGTTATGGAATACGTTAGTAATGATTCTGATGATCCTGACAGATCATTCTAGAAAACACCTTTAAACTGTTTTGAAAATGTCAGTAGTTCCAAATTTACTGTTTTTTTTGTGCAGTACCGTGGATTGTAGGAAAAGGACTCTGCTTAGCTGGGTCAGAGGTACAGTGGCTGCGTTGCATAGCTGGGATAGAATTAGTTAATTATGAAACACGTGGAGCATTTTGTCATGTTGGTAAAATAATCATACCTGGCGTTTCATTGTTTCTTTTGGAGTGACTCCCATAAATGCAGCAATGTTAAATTTTGTATTGTATTTTTTTTTGCAAATCTGTATAAGGTGAGTCCTGTTTTATTTTTTTGTTTTTTGGGGCAAATCTGCACAAGATGAAACATTATTTTTGTGGCAAATCTGCACAAGATGAGACCTGATTTTTGTGGCAGATCTGCACAGGATGAATCCTGTTTTGGGTTGCATACCTGGGCACAATTAGTCCTACAAAATCTTAAAATGATGTCTTATTTATTTATGTTTCTATTTCAGAGCAGAGCTATGAAACACTTCTGAGAGGGTACCATGCAGAGAATGCAAGTACCGCTGGCATTGCCTCAGTGCAAGAGGTGATTGTGGGCTTGCCAGGTTCAGAGAACATCCTTCCGCTTCGGAAAGATTCCAAACCATCAGCACAGCTCTCTCCAGCCAAAACCGAGGAGGCTTTTGAGGCCCTGGATGTGGTAAGTTCACAATTGGCATAAAAGTTAGCTTTTTTGGCTAAGTGTAATTTTGCTTGTTCCGAACTGAACGATTCACTTTTTGCCGAACTGAACATAAATTATGGTTTTCTAAACTGAACATGTTTGGTCTGGAGTGATTGTAAATAATGTGTGTTGTTAATTTTTATATAAATTTCTTTATCATTGCATTTGACAGGCATATAATTTGTATTACTTGTAAACTTGTTTTAGTCTAAAACTACAGGATTTCAACTAACAGTGCTTTCTGGCAAGTCGAGTATCAACCTTGTTTGTTAGCCTGTATATTATTTTCTTGTACGATGTAATAATTTACCAATTTCCATCTATACCTTGTAACATAAACCACAGCATTCTTTCCTTTACAACTCTGATTTTGAATGGTGAGTTGCTTGGGTGTTTGTTGTTTTGATTGAGAGGGAAAAAAATGTGCACAACGTCTCAGATATTTCAGGTCTTTTTCATGTTAAAAAACATGATATTTATTACTTGTAAACTTGTTTTAGTCTAAAACTACAGGATTTCAACTAACAGTGCTTTGTGGCAAGTCGAGTATGAACCTTGTTTGTTAGCCTGTATATTATTTTCTTGTACAATGTAATAATTTACCAATTTCCATCTATACCTTGTAACATAAACCACAGCATTCTTTCCTTTACAACTTTGATTTTGAATGGTGAGTTGCTTGGGTGTTTGTTGTTTTGATTGAGAGGGAAAAAAATGTGCACAATGTCTCAGATATTTCAGGTCTTTTTCATGTTAATCAGACAGTTGTAAATGTATAAATGTGGAAAATAAACTGTTGAATTTATAATATAATGTAAACTGTTACGGTATTAGAAATTATTCTATTCTAGGGTTTATCTGACCTAATGAACTGCATATCTTTATGGACATTTTCATTTCTTGTATAGTTCATTCAACACAAAAATAGTGATTAAATAAAAATACTAGTTCTTGTTTAGAATATTCTGTCCATATATATGATCAAATTGTCATGATCTCTGGATCTGTATGATAATATCACAGGGACTCTTTCATGGTTATTGTAGTGACGGACTTGATTGTGATCGGCATGTACAGATGTACGGTATCATTTTCTGAAGTAGTCTGATATAACGATCGTCAGGTATTTAATATGTTGAAAGTCGCCACGCTGCTATCATGTTCACATGTTTTACAATGCTGTTTCTCTGTCTGTGAATGCTTACATTGGAAGCTGTGGCCCATGTTTTGGCAGGTACATAATTGATCAGGGTTGGGGCAATATCCTAGCGAGCATTACGGCTGCAGGGTCTAAGGCGGGACAAACTTGCCTTGTCCACAGGCTAGAAACTAACAGAGCTGCCTACTGTCCCTGATAATTTCGAAATTGTATGGTTGTCCCGATTTTCCGATTTATGAAAGTGCATCCCGGAAAATCGTCTCTGCTGAATGCACACGTGTTTCGGTACATTTGTACTCATTGAACATAAGAACTGCTATTTTCCCGCCAATGTTTGCTCTCGGTCGGCTTGGTTCAGCTCTGAGCAGGACCTGCAGCAACAGCCCCTTGCAGGATTTGAAGAGTGCCTATTATAGGTCTCTTCAGCCTTCCATCTAATTGAATTGCAGTTAGACCCTGTAAATAGTGTAAATATCGTAAGTTTAAGTTTATATTTATTTTGACATTTATTATGGTCTTAATTCATAAGGTATTCAAGCCATGTTTCTGATTTTTATTTGACGTGTCCCTGAAACTGACAAATGAGGGTAGGCAGCCCTGAATTAATGGCGCCTGACAGGTGTGGGTTCCATCCAGCCTAAAGGTGTTATGTTTCTCCGAATATTATTTGCTTTCGACTAGTGCAATGTCTCGGGGTTTTCTCTGGATATTCCAGTTTGCTCCCCCCAGCAACATTTCAAAAACACAACTAATATTAGGTAGGTTGGGTTTGGGCATGCCACAGGCTGCGACTATGCCTTCCCCATGGAAGTCCGCCCAGAATTTCCCAATAAAAAGGGACAATAAAGTGTCAACAATAAAAAAAAATCTAAATCTAGACTAGTTTTTGATCTATAACCTCCCTTGCACCAGTCTTCTCAGAAGTTAAGCTGAAGATTAAAGCTTGTATGTTTGTAGTAGGGTTATAAACCATATGCTGCTAGGGTATATAACCCAATGTTGCACATTTCTGGATAGCAAAGGTGTATGTATTAGCCTCCAATGAAAAAATGAGGAATTTTCATAACCCTGACTACAGCTTTTAAGGGTGGTGATTTTATGGTGTACGGTTTTACCCTGAAGAAGCCTTTATAATATAAAGGAAAATTGTTATACGATTGTTTTTATGTTTATTTTCCTTGTCTTCTGCTAACTTTAAAAAGAGGATTCATACCTCCAGGAAAAATTCCTTTAAATGATGACTACTGCCCTCATTTGTATGTGTTTGTGCAACCCTGTTGATTATAATTATTAGCCATTACTGATAATTGCCAACGGTGGGGGTAAATGTTAAACTTCATTGTTCATTCTAACAAACTCCTGTGTTAAAAGCTTCAAATTTTAGATGTGTTAAAATTTTTCTCACAACTGACTCGTTACCGATAATTGTAAGGAAATGTATTACCTGTCATGTGTAATGGGGGAACACAAATATTGGTAGTATTTTTAATTACTGATAATTATGAAGAGATCACAAAACCAAAACCATGTGTTAATAGCGTTTACAAAAAATTTTTTAAATAAGAATCTTTCTCAAGTAAAAGATTTACTGATTTGACTAGTTATTGATAATTTTGAAGAAATGTATGACCTGTGGTGTTCAGGAGAAAAAACTAAAAATATTGGTAGAATTAAATTGTGTCCGGAAAAATATTTGTGTAGTGCATTTCTCTCAACAATAATTTCTTTTATTTTTTATTTTTAAGAAAAGCTATTAGTAGTAGGAATAATATAATGATTCTTTTGTAAAAAAAAAAAAAAAAACCACCTCAAAACACACAAACAGTGAGTTTGAGTTTAAAATCATCTGAAACTCAAACTTTTATGAAAGATTTTCTGCAACAGTTAATACTGATTATTTCAGTTACTCAACGCCTGGGTTTCAAATATTTGCTTCTTATACTGCTTGGGTATACATGCTACTGAGTTGATCATAGAGCTTACACTTGCGGTATTGAAGATTTTAGCTTTGAATAATATTTGTTTCTCTAATAGGATATTAACTTTTAGCGGTAAATTTTTTTTTCCTGATAGGATTTTATCGTTTTCTGTTAACTTGTCATGTATTGTACAGTTCCCTTGCAATAGAAGATTTAGCATTGACTAATATTTGTTTCTCATTTAAAAGGTCAGCGTTTCTGTCTTTTTGTCCTGTATTATAACAGCATTCTTTTATAAGCAATTTCCTCGTTTCTCTCCTAGGATGAAGTTGATGCCGAGTTTGCCGATTATGAAATCATTCCTTCCTCTGCCGAAGCTGCTGATGTAAATTTTCTAGATTTATTCTTTTTTCTGTCTGCATTGGCTGGATTGCTATTTGTTTGTGCTTTGCCTTTTGACTTGCTGCATGTTCTAAGTTGGTGGTAGTGTGTGTATAGTAACAGCTATTTGTTTTTTGCGTCAACACTGACAAATTACGTGACGTAGGTACGAGACTTTTGAGGTCACTCAGGGTGCTCGGGTTTCCTTACTCCTTTCAATAATGGTGTTGCATCCTATCCTATATCCTATCCTATCCCGAAACTCTAAGGTCATTGGGGTACCACAGACGATCGTTTAACCAGTGTACTCCATCTGTCTCTGTCCTCAGCAACCCTCATGGCTTCGCTAAGTGTCAAGCCAGTCCATTCTTGAATGTTGTCCTCCCACCTCTTCTTCTGTCTCCCTCTTCTTCTGCCTCCTTGCACCGTGCCTTACAGGATGGTTTTTGCAAGGCCTGATGCTCTGGTGGCGTGGCCATACCAACAGAGTTTCTTTTTCTTCACCATTGTGAGCATGTCATCATGTCCAATTGCTTGTTTGATGGTCTGTCAGACTTCGTCGTTGGAGATGTGCTAAGTATAGGAAATGCCCAGAAGTCTTCATGCTTTGTATTCTTCATTGTACATCTGCTGTGAGGGTCCATGATTCGCAAGCGTATAGGAAGATGGTGATGACAAGGGAGTGCAGCAGCTTTACCTTACTGATGGTCCGGTCCTTCCAAATGGGCTTCGACCTTGTCAGGGCAGCAGTTGTTTGTGCAATCCTGGGGAGGACTTCCTGTTGGGACCCATTGTCTGATACAATGGTTCCTAAATATTTGAAGCTATGCACTGTGTTGAGGGATTATCCTTGGACTTTGATGCCCATGTTGATACCATTGGTATTGTTGGTCATCATTTTGGTCTTCTCTGCACTTATTTCCATTCCAAAGGCTCTGGAGGTGGTGTTAAGCCTCTGTACCAGTTGTTCAAGTCCTTGTTCCTCCAGCCAATCCATCAGTGTCATCCGCAAAACGGAGGTTGGAGATTGCTCTACCCCCTATGCTGACTGTGCCTTTATGATCTGCAAGGGCATCTGACATGATGCACTGTAAGAAGATGATGCAGAGTGTTGGGGAGAGTAGGCCTCCTTCAAATGAAAGGAAAGGAAGGATGGGGTTGTATGCAGCCAGTCTAAAATTGAAAAAAAGAAGTGTTTGCCTTTCCATCTTCAAACGGCGATCTCCCTGCCTTTACACCCCGTGTTAGAGTGATAGATGTGTGTTTGTTGTGTATGTGAGAGTGGGTGGAACATGCGAGTATGTTGGTACAGATCTCGGCGCTTTGAGCCTGATTGATGATTTGGGAAAAGCGCGTGTATAGAACCCATTCAATCAGTCCAGTTCAGTTCAATGGAATTCAGCAAATCTTTGTTACCATCAGAGGAATTTTACACAGCCATCTGTATCGCATGTGAATAAATAAAAGCATGGAAAATAAACCACAATTCTTAAAACAAACTAACACGTCAAAAAATATTAAATTTAGAGAGTGATTCATTTTTGTTTCACACACACACACACATACACATACATTATTAAACAGATATGCTATAATATAAACATTAAAACAAACTTCATTAGTAATAAATTCATTAGAATGCAATATCAGAAATACATTAATTATTGTTATTATTATTATTTTTTTAATTTCTTATTTTTGTGTTATTTTTTTGTGTTATTATTATTTTTTAGAGGCACGAAAACATTTTTTTTAATAGTAAAAACAACCACTTTATCTTACTACATTCACAAAATCTGTAGTTGTTAGCTTATGATTATAGTGGTACACTTTGTGGACCCACCACAGGATCTTGGAGGTCAAGCATTTGTCTGGCATACTGATGTGCCCAGGTTTAAATCTCACGGTTAGCAAAAAAAAAAGTGGCCTTTTCTTTTTTTTACGGTTCATTTGAACAGTATGATTGCTCTGGTGGTTCATTGTTGCTTTCGTTCCCTACCCCTCTTTTCTCTGGGATGGCTATCCCCATCTGCCATATCCAGATGGTGGGAACTGTGTAGACGTTAAATCTCAACGTTCCTCTTCAGTGACGCACTGGTTGATACAACATTGACTGTAACGCGAAACCCCCATAATCTACAGATTCATCGTCAGTGTCGATTTTGTGATATGTTAGAAGTTTTCTCTCGTTAGTTTTGAGAGACAGGTGTTTGGCTTTTTTGTGTTTTATGTATTTTGTACAATTGTTTATTCTTTAGTTTATTCATTACTTTTGTCAGCTACTTTTTCTTTTTGCCAGCTGCTTTTGGCGAAGGCTTATTTGTTTTGAGTTAGATTAGTTTTGTAGTAAATACACTTTATTGACTCACATACTTAGCAATGTGAGTATATGTACTCACTCCCCTCCCCCTTCCTTCCCCTTCACCTCCACCCCCCCCAAAAAAAAAAAAAATAATTTCCAGATTTTTGCAAGACTGTGTGACATGAGTCGTAAATAGTCCATAAATGACATTAAAGAGAAAACCAGTGTCCATCCACCATCTGTCTGCCCCTGCCTTCTGGACATGCAAAACTCGCAAGTGGATTGATATCTAAGAACCTATTTCAACAATCACAACCAAACTTGGTAAGACGGTGTTTATCCATGAGACCTCATAAATGATCATGGAATGAATTATTTCACTTCGAGGTCAAGGTCACAGGATCAACAAATGTAAGTTTTAAAAAAAAATTGTTTTAGTTAAATTTTACTTTTTTGTCTAAGTGATTAGTATTGAACTTACGATTCTTTGATGCATGATAGATATCAATGAGACACACATACAATGCAAATTTGGTCAACCTAACTCCAAGGTCAAGGTAACTGGAGCAGTCCAAAGTTGGTTTGTATAGGTACCTTAAACCCTTGACCTTAAACTATGAGAGATATAAAGCCCAAACTTGTTGTATTTAGGGATAATAATTTGATCTTTCATGAGTTGTTCCGTTTTTGCGTTGATCTTGAAGGTCAAGGTCATTTTAGGCCTTGCAAAAGCATTTTTTTAAAAATAGTTCATCGTACAGTGGAATAACTGTATATTTAACCCATAGTATGCAACAACATTGAGTTATTTGATCATGTATGAGCATGAAAGGACAAGTGAAGGTCAAGGTCATCCCAATGTCACTTTTTGGGGGCATAATAAAATATTTGCTGTAGTTTATTTGCTATTACATGAGTGTATTTTGGAGGCGGAGGTCAAGGTCATTTCAAGGTCAAGAGCATAGAAAGATCTAAATCGATATTACTTTGCATTTTAATGCCACCGTTTCTTTTTTTTTGTCTTTCTGGGCAGCCATTTTCATGTTAAACATTGCAGGTTCCATAAAGAGCATGGGTTTTGCCATTCTAGCTCTAGGTTTAACATTCTTCTTCTTCTTCTTCTTCTTCTTCTTCTTCTTCTTCTTTTTATTATTATTATTATCATTATTATTATTATTATTATTATTATTATTATTATTATTATTATTATTATTATAACTATCAGTTATTTTTATTTTAATTTGTTGTTGTTGTTCTTGCAGCTGAGCTGTAACTTACATTGTTAATAATACTTTGTTGTATGTAAAGTGTCACGTGGGGTTTATGGGCTCTGCACAATGGAATTATGGACCCTCACGTTTATTCGGTGGGAACTGCTAGTAAGTCACCCTATGAACTACTTTAATAAATTTATTTGTTTAGCTCGTTCTGTGTTAAGGTTGGGGTACAGAAATAGATAGACAAATGGTAAAAGATTACTGTCACACTAGCTTTCACACGGCTATGAATCATAAGTAGTCCAGCCACTTGATAACAGTTAAAATCACACATTTATTTCTTCTACTCTATACAAGGTTCTCTAAGTACTAATCTAACTTAAGAAGTCTCTTTCAATGCTAATAGTTCGATCGCTGATAGTCTAGGCAGCTGTTATTTCTTCCTCGGGCACTTGCTATTATATCTCATGTAGATTTGGACTACTGTGGTCCGTTTTATAGTTTCTGAAGAGTTGGACTACTGTGGTCCTGGTTTGATCAGTTTAAGTGCACTTTGAAGATCACACTTAACTGGCGGGTGGTGCGGTCGAAGTCCTTCTGTGAGGTAGCTTCTGGTGCACCTGGGTAGTTGTGTAGTTGGGTTCCCTTGCCACGCTGTGGGGTCTGACAGGGTGTTTTTCAAGGTAGCTCTTTCCGACTTGTGCGGTCGAGTCTCCTCAACCAACTCGTTTCTGTGGAGTGGGATTCACAGGATAGCTCGGGATAGCTCGGGATAGCTCGCCTGCTCGTCTGTAATATAAGAGACGAAATTCTGCACAACCCTGAATAATCGGTTTGTGCAGAGCGTCTCACTGAAAGCCAAGTAGCCCTCAGTGATAGCTCCACATCTCTATACATAAGCGACGAACATTCTGCTACTTCCGGGGTCACTGGAATCTCACTCTAAATTCCTATACATACATAAATATAAATCGTGTCTAACTATACACATACAGAATTAATAATAATATTAACATTCAGTGGTACAGCCACTGGTCTGCAAACATACATATAAGTTAAACAACAGAGGTTCCGTACGGGATACAACATGGCGGCGCAACCGGTCGTGTTTCGGCTCGTGGTCGGCTCTTCCACGTGGTACGGCAAATTCGGATTAATAATTCACATTTATGCATAGCAAATTCCACAAACATAATTTCAACAATAATACAAATATATCACGATGAAACAGAAGGGTGTTCATTTACCTGTTTGACAAGTTCAGGCCCGTGATGACTTGAGAGAATTCTAAGATTCCTAAGTCCTGCTTCCTGGTCTATGAGTGTAGAGATTTCTCTAGCTGTGGAGATGTTGACTCTACCTCTTCTCACACACGACTGACCAAAGCTGTGTTAGGCTCTGACACAGTCAAAACTGCTCTACCCACTTAGCCTGCTTCTGATTGGTTAAAACGGTCCGATTCAAAGCTCTCATTGGGTAAAATGTTTACGACTCTCGCACACAGTGCTGAGTCACTAAGCTGTGTGGGGGTCTGGCTCGCTGTGTGTACTTTTATTGCTACTGTGTAATTTACTGACTCTCTACTGTTACAAAGACTACACAAGGCTAAATAGTCAATGTGCAGAGTTAAAGCTAGCCAGTTCGTGACAGGCTCCCTCAACTGAAAAAAGGCGATGACTACTGGATTCGACCTTTTTCTACTACAGGGCCTAGTTTAACACTGCACTATCCTAGGGTCCTAATTACAAACTAATTAAGTTGCTCGACCTGAGCTGCAATGCTGTGCCAGGTAGCTGTGGACACTAGTGACAGGGTATTACTGGGCGGGGACGAATTCTGGTGCTGTGGCCCTTAGTTGTGTTGGGTGGGCGACAGCTGCTGTGTCCTCCACGAGATGGCGACTGAGGTAGTCGGCTCCGTGGTTCTCTTTGCCGGGGATGTACTCGATTTGGAATGAGTACGCCTGAAGGGTGAGTGCCCATCTCATCAGGCGAGAGTTCAAAGACTTGGAGGCTGCCAGGAACGATAGTGGTTGGTGGTCCACCTGAACTGTGAAGTGGGTCCCATACAGGTAGAGTTGAAACTTCTGTATGGCCCAGACTAGTCCAAGACATTCTTTCTCCGACGTGGCGTAGTGGGTCTCGGCGGGTCTCAATTTTCTGCTGGCGTAGGCGACAGGGAATAGCGTCTCTGCATTCTTGGGGTCGCGCTGTAGCAGTACTGCTCCGAGGCCTAAGTCGCTTGCGTCGGTGCGAAGAACGAATGGCTGAGTCAAATCGGGTAGGTGGAGTACTGGCGCCGATGTCATTCTGTCCTTGAGTGTTTGGAATGCTGTCTCGCATTCGGCTGTCCATACGACTTTGTCCGGGGCGATTTTCCGGGTTCCATTTGTCAGTGGTACGGCGATGCTGTTGTAGTTGGGGATGAACTTCTGGTAGAAGCCGCAGAGTCCTAGAAACGACTGCACTTCCTTCTTTGTCTTGGGCCTAGGAGCGTCGAGTAGGCGTTTCACTGTCTTCTCTACCGGTCGCAGGCTTCCTTGACTGATGGTGTGTCCCAGAAATTCTAGCTCTGTGAATCCAATCTGACATTTGGTGGGTCTTGCCGTCAATCCTGTGTCTCTGAGGCGTGCGAGTAGTTGTTGTAGGAGCGTGACATGTTCCTCCCACGTAGGTGTTGCGATGAGGATGTCGTCCATAAACGAGTGTAGGTGCTCGCTGCTCAGGGGTGCCAGGAGTTTTCGCATCATTGCACTGAAGATGCTGGGTGCGTTGTGGAGTCCGAATGGAAGCACGTTGAATTCGAAGTGTCCTTCCATAGTGCTGAAAGCTAGGTACTTTCGGACTTGTGGTTGTACTGGTATCTGATAGTATCCTTTGCTGAGGTCGATGCGTGAGAAGTACTTCGCTCGCTGTAGCTTGGCAAATAGGTCTGTCTGGTCCGGGAGTGGCTCTGGCTGGAACTGCGTTACCGCATTCAGGAGTCTGAAGTCGATGCACAGTCGATGCTCTCCGTTGGGTTTTCGCAACAATACCGTGCCCGCGCTGTAGGGTGAAGTAGACTCTGAGATGATTCCGGCTGCCAGTAAAGTGTCTATCTCTTCCTTGATGGCTCGCTGCTGCGACAGTGGCATCGGGTAGAGCTTCTGGCGGACGGGTGTCGGGTCGGTCACCGTTAAGGTTACTTCGACGAGGTCTGTCCTCCCTGGTCGGTCTGTTAGCACAGTCTGATGTTGTCGAATGACCTGTAGTACTTGCTGTCGCTGTTTGGCGGCTAGGTCTCCGTTGAGTATCACGTCTTTGTAGGTTTCTTTGGAGTGCAGGGGATACTCTACTGCATTGGTCTCCATGCTTTCTCCTTCTTCCGCGATGGCGATGGCTAACAAGTTGTGAGTGCTGGGGGTCGCTGGTCGGTCCGTATACTTCTTAAGGAGATTGATGTGGTGGTATCGGGCTCTCCCGTTCACCTCTACTTGGTAGACTGTCTTGGATTTCTGGGCAGTCACCCGGTACGGTCCTCTCCAAGCGATGTCCAGCTTGTTGGTTCCACTTGGAAGTAAGAGTAGCACTTGATCGCCGACTTGCAGTTCTCTGTCCTTCGCGTGGCGGTTGTAGTACTTCGCCTGACGGGCTCTTGCCTTCTTCAGTGCTTCACCAGCTTTCTTCCACGTTGCTTTGAGGGTTTCCTGCAGGTCTGCGACGTACTTGGTGGCACCTCTTGGTGTGTCGTCTATCTTGGCCTCCGTCCAACTTCTGCGTAGGGCTTCTAGCGGTCCTGCTAGAGGTCTGCCGAATAGCAAAGTTGACGGGGTGTAGCCTGTGGCTGCATGGGGCGTTTCTCTGTATGCGAACAGTGCCGCATTCACGTAGGTGTCCCACGCTTCTGGATTGTCGTCGGCGACTTTCCTGAGTATGGTGAGAAGGGTTCATTCAGTCTTTCTACTTGTCCGTTGCTGGCGGGGTGGTATGGTGGTGTGCGAATGTGATGAACTTGTATCAACTCGAACACGTCTTGCATCAGGCGGCCGGTGAACTGAGATCCGTTGTCCGTTCTAATGCTGTCCGGGAATCCGACTCTGGTAAAGATGGCGATGAGTGCATCTGCGATCTTCTTGGTGTCTATCGCTGGCAACGGGACTGCTTCGCACCACATCGTACATGCGTCGACGAGTGTGAGTAGAAATCTGTTCCTCTTCTTGGTCATGGGCAGTGGTCCTACTATGTCTACTGAGACTTGTTGTAATGGCACGCCGACTACTACCGATGGTCCTAAGGTAACTGGTACGGTGTGATGTCGCGGGGAATATCGTTGACATTGGTGGCAAGATTTCACGTAGCGCTTGACATCCTCCGTGATTCCTGGCCAATAGTAGTGTGCGCTGATTCTCTGCACTGTGGCTCCAATTCCCATGTGTCCGCTGAGTGGCATGCTGTGGCCTAGTTCTAGTACTTGGGCTCGAAGGGTGGCTGGTAGTACTAGTTGGGTGTGATCTCCATCTCCTTGACGATGTAGAACTCCCTCTTCCATGTAGAAGTCTCCCTTGTGCGGGGGTGTGTGCGCCTTGGGTAGCTTCTGGAAGCACTTCGCTATCGAGGTGTCTTCTTTCTGTGCTGTTTTGATCTCTTCGAGTCCTGGATTCGGAGCGAACTCGGGCTGGGGTGGTTGGGTTTTAGCTTGGGCCCTGGTTTGCACTGCAGCTATCTCTACAGTTTTAGGGGGCGTGCCTAAGAACACATACCTACAACCTAGCACTAGATCATACAGGGGTTTCTGTAAAACAGCTGCTTGGATTCGTCCTGTGACGTACCTACTCTCTACTTCGATCCATGCTATTGGGCAAGTAGTCGTCGGTTTCGTCAAGTCTGCTCCTTGTAAGTCGACTGTCTTGTCTGTCAAGTCCGCGCGCGATACAAGAGATTCGCTAACTATCGCGTCGTATGATAGACCTGTGTCATACAGACAGTTCGCTTCTTTTCCGTTGACCTTGACCGTGTCTGTCACCGATGGGTGATCTCCGATAGTGTGTGGCTTGTTACCGCTGCTTTGAGTTAGAACTCTGTGCGCTGGCCGGCTTTCGCGCTCTTCCCTACGTTGTGCGGCCAACTTGAAACATTCTGCGGTGGAGTGATTGTTTCTATTGCAGAACGAACAATACCGTCTCTGTTCTGCGGGACCTCTTTTCCCGAATTCCGCGTTGGGTCCTTTATTTTGCCCAGGTCTGGGGTTATTCGGCTTATTCGCGGTGCGCTCTTCCCGGTTAGGGCTTCGTTTCTGTGCCTCTTTCCCGTTAGGCTTTAGGTCTCGCCTGAAGCTCTTGGCTTCTCCGTGTGCGGCCACGTACCTATCTGCGACCTTGACCAGATCTTCTAGTCTTTCCGCGCCCTGCTCTACTGAGAATGTTCTCAGCTCGGGGGTCATGGTTTCCCGTAGCTGTTCCCATACTAACAGTTCTGTCAGTCCATCATACGTTTTAGCCGTGGCTGACTGGCTAATCCACTTATCCAGCGTTGTGGACAACCGATCCGCGAACTGCGCATAGCTCTCTCCTTTCACTCTCCGGTTGGTGCGGAACTTTTGCCGGTAGCATTCTCCTGTCAGTTCGAATCCCGTTAGGAGTGCCTCTTTTACTTTGTGATAGTCAGTCACTCTGTCAGTCGGTAGCTTACTGTAGATGTCATAAGCCTTTCCTCTAAGCCCTTGACTAAGCTTAAAAGACCAATGAGTGGGATCTAGTTTGTACTCTGTTGCTAGACGCTCAAACCTAGTCAGATAGAGATCTAGACCTTCTTCTCTCTCATTGAATGTTCCCAGTGGAAATGACATTCCTTGTACAGGGTTGGATGCTACCTCTAGCTGATCTGAGTGGGAAGGGGTTGAGGAAGAACTTGAAGCTCCTGATCCCAATCTTCTTAGCTCTAACTCATGCTGTCTTTCTTTTTCCTTTTCTTCCCTCTCTTTTTCTTTTTCTGCCCGCTCTTTTTCTTTTTCTGCCCGCTCATACTCCCATCTCCTAACTTCTGCATCTCTCTCTGCTGCTAATGCTGCCTTCTTTTGTTCTACTTCTAACTCTGCTTTCTTTTGCTCTGCTTCTAATGCTAGTTTCTTCTGTTCTGCTTCTAGTTCTAATTTCTTTTGCTCTGCTTCTAAGGCTAGTTTCTTCGCCTCCCTTTCTGCTGCTCTCTCTGCCTTAGCCTCCTGTTTCTCTACCTCTGCATTGATATACGCAATTAGGTCTCCCCCTGCTAAGTGTAAAGCTTCCCCTAATTCCTTGAAACGCAATCTCAAGGCCACTGGGTCCGACATTGCCAAACGTGTCTATGAACACCCTCTGAATCAAGTGGAATACCAAAACACTAGCAATATTGCAATTCAATAAAAACAATGCAAAGACCATAAAATTCGTAATCAATAATAGAATAAAACAAGAGCAAATGGCATACAACAGTTATTTAAGCAAAACCTGCAAAAGAACAATGCAACATACAGGCACAAAAATATTTGAAGCAACAAAGTTTTTAACTAAAGAATAGTGCACCCAACTGATCAGTGTTATACCCTTACACTATTCTAAGTTATTCTACTTCTACTGTTATCTAATTTTATTGTACTTAGGTCCGGTTATACCCAATTCCTATTATACACAGATCCTAGCTAGGCTCGCCAATTAAAGTGTCACGTGGGGTTTATGGGCTCTGCACAATGGAATTATGGACCCTCACGTTTATTCGGTGGGAACTGCTAGTAAGTCACCCTATGAACTACTTTAATAAATTTATTTGTTTAGCTCGTTCTGTGTTAAGGTTGGGGTACAGAAATAGATAGACAAATGGTAAAAGATTACTGTCACACTAGCTTTCACACGGCTATGAATCATAAGTAGTCCAGCCACTTGATAACAGTTAAAATCACACATTTATTTCTTCTACTCTATACAAGGTTCTCTAAGTACTAATCTAACTTAAGAAGTCTCTTTCAATGCTAATAGTTCGATCGCTGATAGTCTAGGCAGCTGTTATTTCTTCCTCGGGCACTTGCTATTATATCTCATGTAGATTTGGACTACTGTGGTCCGTTTTATAGTTTCTGAAGAGTTGGACTAATGTGGTCCTGGTTTGATCAGTTTAAGTGCACTTTGAAGATCACACTTAACTGGCGGGTGGTGCGGTCGAAGTCCTTCTGTGAGGTAGCTTCTGGTGCACCTGGGTAGTTGTGTAGTTGGGTTCCCTTGCCACGCTGTGGGGTCTGACAGGGTGTTTTTCAAGGTAGCTCTTTCCGACTTGTGCGGTCGAGTCTCCTCAACCAACTCGTTTCTGTGGAGTGGGATTCACAGGATAGCTCGGGATAGCTCGGGATAGCTCGCCTGCTCGTCTGTAATATAAGAGACGAAATTCTGCACAACCCTGAATAATCGGTTTGTGCAGAGCGTCTCTGAAAGCCAAGTAGCCCTCAGTGATAGCTCCACATCTCTATACATAAGCGACGAACATTCTGCTACTTCCGGGGTCCACTGGAATCTCACTCTAAATTCCTATACATACATAAATATAAATCGTGTCTAACTATACACATACAGAATTAATAATAATATTAACATTCAGTGGTACAGCCACTGGTCTGCAAACATACATATAAGTTAAACAACAGAGGTTCCGTACGGGATACAACATGGCGGCGCAACCGGTCGTGTTTCGGCTCGTGGTCGGCTCTTCCACGTGGTACGGCAAATTCGGATTAATAATTCACATTTATGCATAGCAAATTCCACAAACATAATTTCAACAATAATACAAATATATCACGATGAAACAGAAGGGTGTTCATTTACCTGTTTGACAAGTTCAGGCCCGTGATGACTTGAGAGAATTCTAAGATTCCTAAGTCCTGCTTCCTGGTCTATGAGTGTAGAGATTTCTCTAGCTGTGGAGATGTGACTCTACCTCTTCTCACACACGACTGACCAAAGCTGTGTTAGGCTCTGACACAGTCAAAACTGCTCTACCCACTTAGCCTGCTTCTGATTGGTTAAAACGGTCCGATTCAAAGCTCTCATTGGGTAAAATGTTTACGACTCTCGCACACAGTGCTGAGTCACTAAGCTGTGTGGGGGTCTGGCTCGCTGTGTGTACTTTTATTGCTACTGTGTAATTTACTGACTCTCTACTGTTACAAAGACTACACAAGGCTAAATAGTCAATGTGCAGAGTTAAAGCTAGCCAGTTCGTGACATAACCAGCGTGTTTGTGTTGCATGCTGGTGGTGGGTTTTAATGGAAAGTTGATTGTAGTTTCTTTATTTGTTTTCCAACATCCTCCACCATCCTCTCCTTGTTTTTTGGTATTGATTTTTTTTAAATTTGATTATTGGTTGATAATTTTAGATCTGTTACACTCTGTTCGATGTTGGTGTTTTCTATCAGTATCTGATTCAGCCCCGATGCTTGAATTCCTGATAGTTGTGTAACTCAGATTCGTTTATTCACACAGCCCGTCCAAACAGCATACAAGTCACTAAGTCGACGTATGAAGTTTTCCACTTTTATTCAGCACACATCAACAACTGCATACAATTCTCAATTCAACTCAACAACTTTCACAGCAACTTTCCAAATCACTATCAACAACTTTTTTTTTCTAACAATCTCGGCACACGATTAAATAACCTCTCTCTCTTCCGGAAGAATTTCGAACAATGTAGAAATGACGCACTGCCACCAATCGAATAAAAGATCGTCATCACTGACTTACGTCATTACACATTTCTTCTCCTTCCGGATCGTTCCTTCAAATTTCTACAATTATCCCGAATCTTCGATCGATAATAAACAAGCCGATCCAGAAGATTCTACAACAATATCGACTAACGGAAATTATCAACGTTATACAAAGCCTTTCCTAACAACAATGCAAACTCAAATCAAAGGTAAATAAACTCTATTATTGAATACTTTGCAAATCGAAACGATTAGATCTATCGTACACGCTTCAGCCATACTATCATTCGCGTTTCAACGTAACATAACCCCCCACTCAAGAAGAAATTTACCCAATTTCTTTCAACAACGTTGAAACGTAATGCACAAACAAAGTCCTCAATTGAAACTAATTTAAGACTTTCTGAATACTGTAATTGCGCTCAGCTTATCTACACAGAGTCAATGGTTTTCATCTTCAAATCTGCCTGGATAATGACAATGTTCACAGTTCATTCACACAGAGTCAAAGTTTCTCATCTGCAAGTCTTTCTGGATACTGTCAATGTTCACAGATCATTTACCCAGTCAACATTTTTCATTTTCAAGTCTGTCATTACCAATATTCTTAGTTCGTCCACACAATCAATGTTCTTTCGTTCGCAAGGAATCGACGCCCTCGTCAGTTGCGGTCGTCATCGGCCCAGGGTCAAAGACGATGATCACGTGGGCTTTCCCCGAATCAGTGCGTCCTCCGTTGTCTCCTTCTCCCATCGTATGTCCGACGCAGTCGACGTTGTCAGCTCCCAGGATGCATTCGCTGGGTCTCACGGTCAGGTTGGCTTCTGCGGGACGGTGGAACAGCTCCCTCAAGGTCTGCAGATGCTCCTTCCAGGTCCGGGTGTGGATTTCATGTTCGACCAAAGTCGTAGAGCCTGGGACATCACTGGAGTTGTGGGGAAACTCGCCCATAAGATCCTTGAGCTCCATCTTTTGACCTTCCATCAAGCTTGGTCCTAGCTTAACATCATCGATGCCTTCTTTGCTATCGAAGTCTCCCAGTTCCAACAGTTCTTCCCTGTCAAAGCTGTCGTCGGTCACAGCTGCTGTTGCCGCATGTACAGTCTCTGGCGGCCTCTCCACGTACAGCTTAAGGAGGTTGGCGTGGTATATCTTGGAATGCTGGCCGACCTTCACCTTGTAGTCGTTGATCCCCACCACGGTCTCCACTTCGTAGGGCCTTTCCACTGCATCAGCAACTTATTGTGATCAGTAGGTAGCAGCACCAGCACTTTGTTGCCAGGTTTAACCTTCCTGTTCACAGCCCTACGATCATAATAGTGCTTTCCACAGTCCTGGGACTTCTTCAGGTTTTCTCTGGCTATCTCGAGAGTCTGCTCCAGCTTCTCCCGTAGCTCAAACACGTACTGGTAGCTGTTCTTCACCTCTGGGGTGTCCACTTCTTTCGTCCACAGTTCTTTCAGGATGTGCATCGGCCCTCGGATGGTTCTTCCGTACAGCAGCTCGAACGGAGAAAAGCCGGTGGACTCCTGCGGCACTTCTCTGTAGGCGAACAGTAAGGCGTTGATGTAACGATGCCATTGTCTGGGCTGCTCGCTGCACAGTTTCTTCAGGGTGGACTTCAACGTAGCATTGAACTTTTCGACAAGCCCGTTGCACATCGGATGGTAGGGTGTCGTAGTCAAATGCCGGATGCTCAGCAGTCTGTTCACCTCTTCATGCAGTCGGAGACGAACTGCGTCCCGAGGTCTGTCAGGATCTCTTCAGGCACTCCAAGTCTACTGAACATGTCCACTAGCGCCTCTGCGACAGTTTCAGTGTCAATCTTCTTCAGAGGCACTGCTTCTGGGTACCGAGTCGCATAGTCCACTAAAGTCAGTACCCATCGATGACCTTCTTCACTCGGAGGTCTTATTTCGCCGATTAAGTCTAAGGCCACCCTCTTGAAAGGTCGGTCGATCAGAGGCATCCTCTGCATAGGCACTTTCGGGACCCTTCCTCGAGGTATGGTCTTCTGGCAAATGTCACATGATCGGCAGAAACGGCTGACGCCCGCATGAAGTCCTGGCCAGTAGAACACCGCCTGGATTCTGTCCGACGTCTTCTTGATGCCTAGGTGACCTCCCATAATTGAGTCATGCGCTACTTCCATCACCTGGCGCCTTAAGGGTAATGGTACCAGTACTTGACGTAGTGGTTTACCTCCGTTGACCCTCGGGTGCTGGAAGATTCTGTACAGGATCTTGGCCTTCACCTCAAAATAGACCGTACCACTGCCTTTGGTCACTTGGTCGTGGCGGTTCCTGTACTTGTTTAAAGTGCTATCAACTTCCTGGAGCTGAATCAGCTTATCTCTGTCCACGATGGCAGCTTTAGAGTTGTCGGCGACCTTCAGTGGCGTAGACGTCTTGTCTCTCTTGGCCTGGGCCCTGGCAGTAACGGCACCGACGATCTCTGGTCGGCAGGGCTGAGCCGGAGTAACCACATTGTCCCGTAGCAGCTCTGTAAGGTCTCCATCGGGAAACGGCAATGGATCCTCCTCCACAACTTCGACGCGTTGGATTGAGGCAGGACTCCACTCTGGATCGGGGTCGTCGGGTCGTCTCGCGCCGTCGATATTCCCGATCATCAAATCATACAGCGGCTTCTTCAGGCAAACCGCTTCGACTTCGCCTATGTAGAAAGGGGTGTTGACATGAATCTTCGCAACTGGCGCTCTCACACATTTGCTGTCGGCCATAAGTGTCCATTTTGAATCGCCAGTGAACTGTTCTTTAGCGATTAGGTCTTCTCTGACGATGACCCCACTGCAGCCAGAGTCTCTTAAAACAGTCACTTCATGATTTCCGACGCGTCCCTTGGAAACAGGCATGTTCTGTACGGTCACCGCTGCGCTGGCGACGACGGGGATGGATTTTCCGTTGGCAAGGAGAAGTTGGCCATCGGTCATGCACTCTTGCACGTCCGCAGGAGTAGCTGCGCGCTCGGTCTCACTCGGAAGAATGACGCTCCCGCCGCACACTTGATGGTCAGATCTACTGGTTTGCCGTTGATTGGAGAACCGCCTCTGCCGGTTGCCCGCCGCTGAATTGTCCGTACTGCTCCGCTGTCCGCTACTTTTGTTTTGAGGACAGTTAGCCGCTCTGTGGTCTGTAGCGTTGCAGGTGAAACAGCCCCTTGAATGCCCTTCCCTGGGAGGAGGCGTGGAGTCTGTCTGTCTCTGGCTCGTCTGGCTTCCCTGGATCTGGTTCACATGGTTTCCAGTCTTCTGAAAATGTTTCGTCGCGCTGGGTGGCCCCAGGGTTTTCCCATGAGCGATGAGATATCTTTCAGCAGCCTCAGTCACATCTTTAAGCGTCTGCAGCTTTTGTTCTTCTAAGTGGATCGCGAGGTCCTTAGGGCAGGCGTTGAGTAATTGTTCCCTCACGATCAGCTCATGGAGACTCTCGTAAGTCTTCCCTTTGCCTGATAATTCCACCCACTTGTGTAGGTATGATGAAAGGCGCTCCACAAATTGCTTTGGTGTCTCGTCTGACAAAGGCCGGCATTCACGAAAGCGTTGACGGTAGCCCTTTTCTGTAAAGTTGTAGCACTGCAATAGGGCCGCTTTCAAAACGTCGTAGTCTTTGGCGTCATTATTCGACAGTCTACTGTAGACATCGAGCGCCTTCCCCGTCAGTAGTGCGCTGAGTATGATCGCCCAGTCTTGACGTTGCGCCATTTAGCGCTTTCGGCGAACCTTTCGAACCTCGCCAGATAGCTGTCGATCTGGTCCTTTTCGTCGACGAACACTGGCAATTTTGGAGCCTTGAAGTCACTGATAACTTGTGGCGCATGCTGCTGTTGCTGGATGCGCGCCAACTCTAGTTGGTGCTGACGCTCAGCTTCTCTTTCTTGCCGCTGCTCTTCTCTTTCTTCCCGGCGACGTTGCTCTTCTCTCTCTTGACGCCGCTGTTCAATTTCTAGACGCTTCTGTTCTAATTCTCTTTCTTCACGGCGACGCTGCTCTTCTAATTCTCGTTCTTCACGGCGACGCTGCTCTTCTAATTCTCGTTCTTCGCGCCGTCGCTGTTCTTCTCTTTCTTCACGCAATATTCTCTCCTGGCATTTGACGTACTCCGTCAGCTGTTTGCCTTTTAGATTTAGTTCAACCCCTTTCTGCCAGAAGTCAGCCATCTTGATGCTTCTGGAAAGTTCTTTTCTGGAAAGTTCTTTTTCTAGAAAGTTCTTGACTGTAGAGTTCTTTTTTTTCTGGAAAGTTCTTGACTGTGCTGTACCTTTCTAGACTGTTCTAGAACAGCACGCTTTCTGCAGTAGCGCTGATGCTTGCCACTAGTCGCTTTCGCTGACGCAGGCCCCGCTGTCCTCGTCGTATGCGACGCTGCACCACGCTGGTGTTGATGTACACGCTCCTGTGCTGAAGTAGACGCGACGTCCGCTCGACGCTCGCTGTAATACTGGCGATGTAGCTCCGAGACTGTCCCTCGACGTAGTCTTACGGTAGCCACGTAGTCCCGATCTGTTGTTCGCTCACGAAGCAACTCTTCAGCGACTACACGCCCTTGCAGTCAACCCGAACCTATCGGTGATGTAGTCCCAGTATGTTGGCCCCTCTCGACGCAACTCGTTGGCGGCTACCATCGATGACTGCCTCTCGTAACGTTGACTCGCTTGTTGTAGCAGTTGAACCCTTGGCTATGGCGTGAATCGCGGCTTGACCCCCAAAATGTTACACTCTGTTCGATGTTGGTGTTTTCTATCAGTATCTGATTCAGCCCCGATGCTTGAATTCCTGATAGTTGTGTAACTCAGATTCGTTTATTCACACAGCCCGTCCAAACAGCATACAAGTCACTAAGTCGACGTATGAAGTTTTCCACTTTTATTCAGCACACATCAACAACTGCATACAATTCTCAATTCAACTCAACAACTTTCACAGCAACTTTCCAAATCACTATCAACAACTTTTTTTTTCTAACAATCTCGGCACACGATTAAATAACCTCTCTCTCTCTTCCGGAAGAATTTCGAACAATGTAGAAATGACGCACTGCCACCAATCGAATAAAAGATCGTCATCACTGACTTACGTCATTACACATTTCTTCTCCTTCCGGATCGTTCCTTCAAATTTCTACAATTATCCCGAATCTTCGATCGATAATAAACAAGCCGATCCAGAAGATTCTACAACAATATCGACTAACGGAAATTATCAACGTTATACAAAGCCTTTCCTAACAACAATGCAAACTCAAATCAAAGGTAAATAAACTCTATTATTGAATACTTTGCAAATCGAAACGATTAGATCTATCGTACACGCTTCAGCCATACTATCATTCGCGTTTCAACGTAACAAGATCTTTTGATTTTTTTTTTTTGTTTTTTGTTTTTGTTTTTTACTTTTTTTGTTGTACCAATGTAAGTGTAACTTCTAAATATCTAATATAGTCCTTCTTGTTTGCTGTTGTGGTTTTGGTGTTGGTGTTGTTGTACTTGTTGTTGTTGTTGTTGTTGTTGTTGTTGTTCTTCTTCTTCTTCTTCTTCTTCTTCTTCTTCTTAACAACTTTAATAAAAACAAAATAAAAAATGTGTTATGGACACTCATATATTTCTTTCCTATGTTGTTGTTGTTGTTGTTGTTGTTGTTGTTGTTGTTGTTGTTGTTGTTCTTCTTCTTCTTCTTCTTCTTCTTCTTCTTCTTCTTCTTAACAACTTTAATAAAAACAAAATAAAAAATGTGTTATGGACACTCATATATTTCTTTCCTATGTTTACTGTAGCTTGTGGTAGCAGTATCTTGGCATCTTGTCATAGTTACAGGATCACAGTCTTAGGCTTGCAATATAATATAATATAGCATGTTAAATTTGCATTGAGGATGAATTGTGGAAAGGTTTTCAGGTCAAGATTTAACTTTCTGTTGTTTACTTCTCATATGTAATTCTAATGTTCCGTTTTGTTGGGGTTTTTAATTTGAAAGGAAAGTTTAAATAAGTGTTTGGGTTTTTTTAATTAATTTTTTTTTTACAGTGTGGTGTATATTTAAAATCAACCAAAAGAATTATTTATTAATACAAAACAAACCCAACAACACTGTCTAACCTTTCATGAGTTTTTATTGTACCAACTTCATCAGGAATGGTTACAAATAAAAGGAGAATTAAATGCTGAAATGCTTATTGAAGAAGTATAGAAACCAAAATAATGATTTACATGCTGGAGAGTTTGCAGCAAAGTTGGTTGTTGGTCAACTCCTGTGTGTCACTATAATGTTAGATTTTTTTAGGGATGTATGAGTAGATTTGTTACATTTTTAACAGGCTGTTTAGTCTCGTTATTCTGTAGCGATTGTTTTGTATTGTCATTGATACCATAGGCGCCCACAATTATTCTAGTTCATTAACCTGAGCTCTTGCACTGTCTAACAATTATCTTCAAACGTGAGTACAGCTGTTCTGTCATTTCATTATTTATAGTGGATTTACTGAATGCTTGAGCTTGTGAGATTTCTATGTAACTGTATTAGTAGTAATATCAATAAAGCTGATTTATACAGCACATTTTCCTGATCTAAGATCAGGCTCCTTGCGCTTAACAATAAATCCATTTTAAGCATTGAATAAAAGACACTAAAAATACCAATACATAACAATGACAATCAGCGAATTGAGCAGAACAAAACGGTCACAATTGTAATGCAGACTTGAGAGGGATTTTTTTTTTTTAACCAGATTATTTTAAGATCAATATCTAATCCTTATGCTGAAAATGTTGAGTTCTAGTTTTGTTGTTGTTTGGTTTTAAATTGTAAACAGGTCTGTACTCTCAACTTCATTGTATCATGTTGTTTTTTTATTGTTGCAGGCTGAACGACGGGAAACCCTGAAATCTCTGTGTCCCTATCTAGGCAGGAATCACCAGAACAATAAATGTGCTACTCCCAGATGCAGCAGTGGTGTTGGATTTTGTAAGTAAATTTTTGATTTCCTTTAAAAATGTAATATGCTAATTTTTTAAATGTTTTTTTCCAAAACATTTTAAAGATGCTCAAGGTAGTTTTGTTATTGTGCTTTACGTTTTTGGGGCTATGTTTGTGACTAACCTATGAGACACTTCCCCCCCCCCTCCCCCCCCCCCCCCCCCCCCCCCACCAAAAAAAAAAAAAAAAAAAAAGTTCTTAATACATGTATTTTCGCTAAAATGCTTATTAAAAGCCAACTTATCCCCGACATTTTTTACAACTTTCCAACTTTCTGGTAGTTATAGTGTGACAAAGGGAGGCAACCAATGTATTGTTTGAACCATCTCCAGAAGGCTTATGTTTATTATGCATTCGTTGATTAATTAAGTAATTGACCTATGTGTGACATCTGTAACCACTTTTATGCAGCTATGTAACTTCATTAACTTGAGCTCTGGCACTATCTAACAATATATATATATATATATATATATATATATATATATATATATATATATATATATATATATATATATATATATATATATATATATATATATATATATATATAGGCAGGAGCGATCTAAAGATTTTGTGTCATTCTCTACTAATGTGTCTTTGACAGGGAAATCATTCAAATCTGTCTTCATCTTTATGTTCTGATGGCCATGAGTGGCTCCTGAAAGGTGTTTCAGTGGGCTTTAATATTTATTTCATAGTCCACGGCCCTGGAGTCATCTGCAGTTTTGATGGCAAGACATACTGTGAGAACTGCCACCAGTCCCAGCTTGCCTACATACCGGCTGAAATCGTCTACAACTGGAACTTCAAGAAGAAGAAAGGTGAAAAAATGAAGCTAGATTTAGTCAGTGTAATCTTAATAATAATAATAATAATAATAATAATAATAATAATAATAATAATAATAATAATAAGGCTTTCCTATGGGGCGATTCCTCACAGAGTGAGCTCAAAGCACTCTGCTGATGCCTGCAAGCTAAAGAAAATGTAACAAAATGTAACGGAGTCAATAAAACACTAAGTTTCTATATGTGGTCTCTTAACTATGATGTACAATATAAACACAACATTTAATTTTTTTTACTGACATGCGTAGCATTGTTAGTCTGTGTACTCGCCCCCACCCCTCCCCCATCCTCACGCCTCCACCCTCATCCCTCCTCCCCATTTTTACTTTAAAGTGACCTTGACCCTAAACTATGAGAGACATAAAGTCCACATTTGTTGTATTTAGAGATGATAGATCGATCTTTCATATATGTTCCAGTTTTGCGTTGATCTTGAAGGTCAAGGTCATTTTACAACAAAAAAATAGGTCATTGTACAGTGGAATGGCTGTTTTTTTTTTAACCCATAGTATTCAACAATATTGGGTTATTTGATCAGAAATGCCTGAGAGGTCATGTGAGGTCAAGGTCATCTCAAGGTCACTGAAGGTCAAAGTCATCGCTGTTGTTTTGGCATAATACATTTTTTTCATAGAACATGAGTGTATTTGGAGCTGGAGGTCAAGGTCATCTTAAGATCAAGAGCAACGTCGGTATTTGCATTTTAATGCCACCGTTTCATTTTGTTTTTTCATGGAACTCATTTTCATATTAAATATTGCGAGTTCTATAAGGAGTCATATGTGAGTCGTATGGGCTTTGCCCTTCTAGTTTTCCTGAGACCGCCTTTTCCTCCAGCATCCCTGCACACAATTCAGACATATATACAGGGGACAGCATCTAAATAATATTCACTGTCAATTATTTAAGCAGAGGTGCCAACCAGTACGGATTGACCGTATTTAATTCCGGCGAAGTGAATTAAATACGGAAATACGGTAGCTTTTATAAAAATACGGAGGAAAAGTTGCCGATCGTTTATCTTTGCCAGCGGTGCTTCTGCGGCAACAGTACCCCCGTTGGAGTGCCGGGGGTTTCAGTATAAATAGTATCCCCACTTTATGGAAATTTAGTGCTTTAAATTCCCACTGTTGCTATCTTCCTCATTTACTCTTTCCCATTCCTGCTCTGTCCTATCACTCTGCTATACTATCTTCTTCTTCGCTAGATCAATGACTTACCTTTTTTCTTGAAAACTCTTCCTGGACAAGACTCCTTGTTTGTGTATGAGGTCTGTTGGATCAGCTTGGGAGTGTTGGACGCTTTCTGCTGGGTGGTCACTATGGCTTCCTATGATGTTAGTATTTAGCAATGTAGGCATTTTATATGTATGTGTTTTGTTGATAATTTATAATGATGTTTGTATTCTATTTTGTTTTTGTAACCGGGGGTTCGCGTAATTGAGGTAAACCCTCAGCCGTCCCCTGCGTGGGATGTCTTTATTGTAAAGTGACTGGCCGGTGGAGGGCATTCAATTTTCCCACTAGGGTTGTTTCAGCAGATCTTTTATGCGGATCAGGGGTTGTCTGGTCCTGATTTGGCTCGGAAGAGTCCGCTGGACCTAAAGCAACAATAAATCAATCAATCAATCAAGGTGCTTCTGTACCGGTTTCTGGTCTCATAATAGTACTCCTGCACTCACTGAACGTCGCTGTGTTCAACAAGCTGATTTTCATGGTGATTTTAGAGTAAAACAAGTGTGGTGTTCAACAAGCTGATTTTTATCGTGATTTCAGAGGATTGAAAATAGCCTTCTGTTTCAGAGGGAAGGCTGTCGTTACTTTATAGTGTCATAGGCTAGGTTTTGCAAGAAAAAAAATACTGACAAGTGTTAAAAAATACTGACAAACGGGTCCGGAAATACTGACAAGAAGATTAGGGGGTTGGCACCTCTGTTTAAGTAAAGTTTGTTGCCACTTCGTTCACTGTCAGTTATTTAAATATTTCCCTGCCAGGCATGTTTCCACGTTTGTGCCAGAACTTTTCTCTGGCACCGGAAAGAAAGTTCAGTGCCTTAGGCATTTAAGCTACTGTTCTTTGAATAATAGTTGTTAAATAGACATATTTCATATCAAATTAAAGGTAAAAGAGTGAAGAATAAGAAAAAAAAACCACAAAAATGTTAATTTGATTATGCTTTTGAAATATGTGTTTTGAAAGCATGTTGATCTTTTTGAAATGATAAAATAAAATAAAAATATTTCTACACACCACAGTGATAAAAAAAAATGTGGAGGAATAATTCCAATCACTGAATCAACTTCAAACACCAGAAAGAAAATTTATTTAGGATCAAAATACACTTTACAGTTTGAAATTATATTGATTATTAGCAGAGTTTGACACACTGTCGATTGTGCCCATCACAATGCTTAGTAAAATGCACAAAAAACACTCTAAAAACGAATCAATCTGAAGAAACCACGCATGTGTCGATCGAGAACGAAAGTAGAAAGAGTTATCTCTCTTTGGTTAAAATAAAACTTGGATTGGACTGCGCAAAAAACTGGAACGAAATGGAATACTGAAATCGACGATATATCGTCGATTGGCACAAACATGGCGGCTCAGATCGACGATATATCGTCGATTGGCAGGGAAAGAGTTAAGTAACGTTTGTTGCCATTTTGTTCACTTTCAGTCTCCGTGGAGAACTACAACTTTCTGCAGCGCATTCAGGACCAGCCAGCCATTGATCTGGAAGAAATGTCCATGCAAGTCTACAAGTCTGTGCCTGCCATGAAAACCATCAAGGTTTGTATTGAATAATAATAACTGGAAGTCTCCTTACTAGAAATCTAGTAGATAATAATAATAATAATACAGTGGAACCTCCGGTATACGACCGTCCAAAATCTGAGAAAAAACGGTCTTATAATAGAGGTGGTCATATACCGGAAACAAGGGGTAGGGTGGGGGGGAGGGGGGGTCAGGCTCGGAGAGTATGTAGTCATAATTTTCACACTCACCAGCATGTATTCTCTGACAAAGGAAACTGTAAAACATGTTTAATTTTTAGATTTGTCTTTTATTCACAACTTCAAAAATAGAAAACAGTCGAACCACTGCCAGACGCGTTCATCCAAGTCTGTCAGTGCAGAAGCTCTCAGTTTCGATGTTTCCCTTTTCGCCACTTTCTCCACTCTCCCATCGTAGTTTCACAGATTCCTTATCCTTTATGATGAGCTGAATTTGGGTCTTCCCAACGTCTAAACTTCTTGCAATAGACAAACAACTCTCCCCATTTTCACTACTTTCAATCACTTTCATTCTCTCTGCCAAACTCAAAAGTTCCTCTTGTGCGACACCATTTTGACAGCCAGTGTAGGCGAGTAATGTCCCTTATTTGCGAACTGGAAATAGCAGACAACAGCAGGCGTACACTAACATGAGAGAAAAAAACGAAAGGTACAGACAGCAAATTAACTGATATCTCTTTTAAATTGCCCTAAGACGGTCGTATAAAGGGCTTAAGACACGGTCGCTGGTCGCATAAACGAGGTTGTCGCATACCAGAGGTCATTTATTATTGGAAGTGAATCCGTCAGAAGTTTTCAGGTCACATAACGGAGGGAGTCGTATACCAGAGAGCCGGATACCGGAGGTTCCACTGTAATAATAAAAATAATAATAATAATAATAGGTTAGTTAGTTGTTCTTCTGGAAGCAGTTCAAAGCTTGCAATCTCCCAAGCCAACTACGGAGACATGGCATCTTTGCATTTATTTTCATTGGGATGAGCCACTGGCAAGGATGGTGTCCTGAATGTTTGGAACTCCAGTCATATCCACTGTGTGTTTTGCAAAGTTTTATTTCAAGTATTTATCATAAGCTTTCATTTCATACTCTTTTTTTTTTTCCTCCCTAGAGGATAGAGAGCGTCCAATAAGGAGTATACCAAAGACGCCATCACTTTAACTCCTGTCCCAACATATTTTGTCTCCCTTTCATTAATGGAAAGACTGCACATAATTATCATTGTGTTGTCTCTCTTTGCTGTATTTTGTGTACCTGATTGATATTTGCATTGTATGTTTAAAAGACTGTATCACAAGTATATCAACTAACAAGTTAGTATCTCTCTTCTATGTCTCTATCGACGTGCGCGTACAACCGATTGCTTCCCTTTACATGCTTTGAGCTCCATAGAGCAGAGGTGCCAACCAGTACGGATTGACCGTATTTAATTCCGGCGAAGTGAATTAAATACGGAAATACGGTAGCTTTTATAAAAATACGGAGGAGAAGTTGCCGATCATTTATCTTTGCCAGCCGTGCTTCTGTACCGGTTTCTGGTCTCATAATAGTACTCCTGCACAAGCTGATTTTTATGGTGATTTTAGACTAAAACAAGTGTGGTGTTCAACAGTCATGGTGATTTTAGAGGACTGAAAATAGCCTTCTGTTTCAGAGGGAAGCCTGTTGTTACTTTATAGTGTCATAGGCTGGGTTTTGCGAGAAAAAAAATACTGACCAGTGTTAAAAAATACTGACAAACGGGTCCGGAAATACGGACAAGAATATTAGGGGGTTGGCACCTCTGATAGAGCGTCGTCGGCCTGAAATAACTTTTTAGAAACTTCAAAACCCAGGGGAATTATGGGTAGAGAAATCCTTTTCTGAAATAACGTCGGCTAAATCCTTCTTTAGTTTCTTTGCTCGAGCAAAGGCAACCTCATAGGTAAGGAGCACTTCGTCCATTATAACTCCATCGCTGATAATACTGCTGACAAGTTTCTGCCTTTGTTCACTACCAGAAATATGCAGTTCCTCTCCCAACGTTCGTTTCATTTCAGCGAGCACATCTTCGCGAGAACAGATTTCCCAGAATTCTCTATTCTATTTTTAGGTTTGGGATATTCCCGTCTCAGCTTGTGGCTAAACGGGACCACCGCACGTCGACTGGGGGCAATACGAGATACTAACTTGTTAGTTGATATACTTGTGACTGTACCCATTGTTGCCTTGTATTTCATTGCTCTCTTCTTTCCTCTGCGTTTAGTGTCCTCTGGGACAATTGTCAATTTATTCGTTAGGGGAGAGGAAGTGGGGTGGGGTGGGGGTGGGGGGGAAGGAAAAGGGCATTTAAAGATATATTTATATCCTCGGCTGTGGCTATCGGCTAAAAATTAAATACCACATCAGGAGTTATAAAGAAATGTGTGACCAAATTAAAAGAGGCCATTTTTTAAAAAATAAGGGAAGAAAACTAGATCTTTATATCATGCTATAAAAGTGATTGCCTGTGATTCCTTCATAAAGGAGTACAACCATTTAAAAATAAAAACAAACTGAAAACAAAAATAAAAGCTTTTATAAAGTGTAGGCTACTGACGCTGTTAATAATAACAGTGCTATCTATTGAGAGAGTGTACGTATTGTTGCATTGTTTTTTTCCTTGATATACCAGTGTTTTATGTTCTTGATTTAGATTTGTCTGTTATGTTGGTCTTCTTATTTCCTCGTGCAGAGGCTTCGCTCCAAGCTGACTTCATTGAGGTCGTATATGTTCACCTGCTCAGAGGCCACCGCTCGACAGCTGAGGGACAAGGTTTGGCCCAGGGAGCACCTATACAATGCTTTACACACGTACTCCGTCAATGTAAGCCTATAGCAGTCCATCTGTACTCCGAAAGCAGTAATGCATGCAAGTCCAATAAACAAAATAAAAATAATCCTCAGACACTGCAGTTCTACTCCTTTGAATGAGAGTACAAACTGAGGTCTAGTCTGTGCACGCACGGGCTTTAAAGTTGATGACGCTCGTGTTCTAGATGGGTGAGTGCTGGTTACATCAATACACCCAGCAAGCAATAGGTCTCTTCTCCTCCCATACACCCCTTGGGGTCATGAGCAATCTTGCCACTGTAGATTGTTCTAACCCATAAAGGGAAAAGTGAAAGCCCCAGTTGAAAACATGTCTTGACTTTGTAGGCATGACCACTTCACTGCGGCAACAGTATTCCCGTTGGGGTGCCGGGGGTTTCAGTATAAATAGTATCCCCACTTTCTGGAAATTTAGTGCTTTAAATTCCCACTGTCGCTGTCTTCCTCATTTACTCTTTCCCATTCCTGCTTTGTCCTATCACTCTGCTATACTATCTTCTTCTTCGCTAGATCAATGACCTACCTTTTTTCTTGAAAACTCTTCCTGGACAAGACTCCTTGTTTGTGTATGAGGTCTGTTGGATCAGCTTGGGAGTGTTGGACGCTTTCTGCCGGGTGGTCACTAGGGCTTCCTATGATGTTATTATTTAGCAACATAGGCATTTTATATGTATATGTTTTGTTGATAATTTATAATGACCTTTGTATTCTATTTTGTTTTTGTAACCGGGGGTTCGAGTAGTTGGGGTAAAGCCTCAGCCGTCCCCTGCGTGGGATGTCTTTATTGTAAAGTGACTGGCCGGTGGAGGGCATTCAATTTTCCCACTAGGGTTGTTTCGGCAGATCTTTTATGCGGATCGGGGGTTGTCCGGTCCTGATTTGGCTCAGAAGAGTCCGCTGGACCTAAAGCAACAATCAATCAATCAATCAATCAATCCTCCCATACCCGGGGGTCCAGGTTTGTGCTCAGTTGTCTGGGTGTCCGACTATGCGCCCAAAGGCTGCACGTGGGTGCATCGGGGTGGCTTGAGTTAGATCCTGGCTCTCTCCAGCTAAAAAGGCGCTATATCCTATCCTATCCTGTCCCTTAACCCGGAGGTCGTAGGGGCACCACAGATGATCGTTTAACCAGCATACTCCATCTTTCTGTGTCCTCAGCAGCCCTGATGGCTTCGCTCAGTGTCAAACCAGTCCATTCTCGAATGTTGTCCTCCCACCTCTTTTTCGGTCTCCCTCTTCTTCTACCTCCTCGCACTGTGCCTTGCAGAATGGTCTTTGCAAGGCCTGATGATCTGGTGACGTGGCCATACCATCGGAGTTTCCGTTTCAACTATATAAGAATGGTGAAATAAAAATAAATGAAAATAGTACGGTAGTAAAGTAAGGGGCTAAAATCTTTTTTTTTGTTTTAATTTTTTATTGCTAGGACCTGCTAGACGTGAGGTCTGGCAAGATGGAGACTTATCTGAAGGAGCTGGTGGACCTGTGCTTGAAGCATGTCTACTCCTGCTCCCTGTGCCTGGCCAAAGGCTTCTACTGTGAGCTGTGCAAGGACCTCAAACCCATCTTCCCCTTTGAGCTGGACAGCACCGTCAAGGTTTGTACTTGCCCCGCTGCCTTAGCTCAGCGGTATGAACGTTTGCCTGGCAGACCAATGACCCAGATTCGAATCCCAAGGTGGGCTGGATAAAAGTGGCCATTTTCACTGTCTGTCATAGCAGTATGATTGCTCTGGTGGTTCAGTGTTGATTTAGGTCCATATCCCTTCCCCCTTCCCTACCTCTCCTCCCTGGGATGGTTATCCCCGTCTGCCATATCGCCAATGGTGGGTGTAGACGTTAAACTTCAATGTTCATTCAATTTTTTACAATACGAATACAGAAAACTGTTATTATCTCACTAAAAAGTGACCTCATGGTGCCGAGCACAAACCACAAGATGAAGCATAAAACAATATAATGAAAATATGATTACACAAGGGAACGCAGTTTTAAGTACAGCAATATTAGTCATCTACGCAAAGAAATTTGTTAGAACAACAAAAAACAATTCACCAAACAAAGGCAGATATAGCACAAGTATATATCACAATACACAGAGTGAATCATTGCTGAATAGAAACGTCTTTAATGAATGTAATTCAGCCATATTAAATTAAGGCCTATAGTGTTCAGTCAAGAAATTGCTGTTTGACTGGAAGGTATACAAACACTATAACAATAATAATTGTACAGGGTGCCATCACATGCCTTTTCTTCAATCAAATGCCGCGCTGCAAATGACTATACTGTGTTTACCTATCCTTTAGTGCTGTACGCATGTTGAATGCCAATGAAGTGTATGAAATGATGAATGCATGTGTGACTGTGCACGAAAGGATGTATTTCATTGTCTCCATGCCACACCAAAATCCTTGTTACGTTTTTACTTGGTGAATAAATATTCGTATCTATCTTATCTTGTGAGATGCGTGCTCATTATAAATTATTGTATCCTTATTTTTTAGTATTAAATTCAAAAGCTCAGCATTTTGAAGAAATCACTGCTGCAGAAGGCGGGTAAAAAGTCCTCCATTTTGACGTTTAGATGGACCGCATCCAAAGCCATTGTGAAAGGGAGGGAAGAAATGGGAATACCCAGAGAAAAACCTTCAGCGACCTGAAAAGTGTCATACCTAAATTACATAAGTTCGTCCCCTGCGGGATTTGACCCTGCAGCCTTTGACATAGGAGCCAAAGAAGAAGAACAAGAACGATAACTGCCCAAACAGTAGTAATGAATGCTGGTGTGCTGCTGCTGCAGACAATCTTCAACAGTGTTATCTCCCTGTATAATTGTAGTGTGTACCGACAGCGCTCAATAAGTCTTCACCTTCATCACTACAGTAACTTTTTGCTCTGCCTAAAGCCTTATTAAAGGTCGAGGATCTATCGGGAGACATTAATTTTAAACACCAGATGTTCTCCTTTCACGCTGCTTTTTAAAATAAATAATAGTACAAGGCAAAAGTGCGCCCGTAACCTTTGAGTCATTGGGGAGGGAAGCGCTTGGTACCTCTCTTTTCTCTAGTCCAGCTTAATGAGGGCGGTGCCTTATCTCCTCTCTCCCTCGCTGCTTTCCCTTTCCCGGTTCTGAACAGATCCAGGTGCAACCCTTTCACAGCTGGGTGGACTGGGGTTGGCCATGCTCTTGTTTCAGTCTTTTGTGTCCATGGTCACCCATCTAAGGACTTAACCCTTCCCGACGTCACTTAACATGAAACGTGGTGCTACCATGTGCACAACTCCACTACTGTGTCACCAAAAGTGATGTGTATAGTAATGATAATGTCAGATAATAATAATAATGAATGGAGTGGCCTCGTGGCGCAGTGGATTACATTACATTATTATTGCTTTAGGTCCAGCGGACTCTTCCGAGCCAAATCAGGACCGGACAACCCCCGATCCGCATAAAAGATCTGCTGAAACAACCCTAGTGGTAAAACCGAAAGCTCTCCACCAGCCAGTCACTTTACAATAAAGACATCCCACGCAGGGGACGGCTGAGGTTTCACCCCAACTTATCGAACCCCCGTTTACAAAAACAAAATAGAATACAAACATCATTATAAATTATCAACAAAACACATACATATAAAATGCCTACATTGCTAAATAATAACATCATAGGAAGCCCTAGTGACCACCTGGCAGAAAGCGTCCAATAGTCCCAAGCTGATCCAACAGACCTCATACACAAACAAGGAGTCTTGTCCCGGAAGAGTTTTCAAGAAAAAAGGTAGGAGACTGGTCTAGCGAAGAAGACGATAGTATAGCAGATTGATAGAAAAGAGCAGGAATGAGAAAGAGCAAATGAGAAAGACAGCGACAGTGGGAATTTAAAGTACTAAATTTCCAGAAAGTGGGGATACTATTTATACTGAAACCCCCGGCACCCCAACGGGGGTGCGCAGTGGATTAGTCGCCGGTTTTCTATGTCGAAGGTCGCTGGTTCGATTCCCACAAGGGGATAACTTATGTTACTTAGATACGAGACTATATTGAGGTCGCCAAGGGTTTGCTTTTGGCACTGCGGTTTCCTCCCTTCCGCCAATAATGGTAATAGATGCAGTCAATGTAAAGTTTCACAAATAAAAAAAATGTGTTTACCTTTCCGTCTTCAAATAGCACGTCGCTGTACACCACATGTTTGAGTGATGAATGTGTGTTTGTTGTGTATGCAGACCTGACTACCTTCCGTTTTTGGCGGAAGATTCTTCCGAATTTTAATGCTTTTTTCCGCCCTTCCGCCTCTGACAACTTTTTTCTGCTGAAGAAATCAAAAATCTTCTGCATTCCAATCTAGTCTTGAATCCGTAAGAGAGATCGTATTTTTTGTACAGAAAGGAGATAACCACTGTGCTGCACTCTTCTGTACTGAAGAACACAAAAGTAGTCTTTTTTTTTTCAAACATGGCGACGAAGCGCGTGGTTCCCGTTCATGAAACGGACGACGAAGAAACCATTCTCCTTGACAAAGATGAGAGTGAGACCGTAAAAAAGAAGAAGAAATATGAAATTATGAGAATTCTTCAGTGATGACTGCCTGTGTGTACAAAGAATTAAACTTACTGATGGGTAAAAAAAAAAAAAAATTTTTAAGTTGTAATGTTATGTTCAAGGATCTTTGTACAAGTGCGAGAGGCATATTCAGCGACAAATTTTTCTTCTGCTTTTGTGCTGGATTCTTCCGCTTTTTCCAGAGTGTTCTTCTGTCAAGGCAAAAAGGAGGTAGGCAGGTCTGTAGTATGTAGGAGTGTCTGTAACATGTGAGCGTGTATGTTGGTTACAGCTTGCCGCGCTTTGAGTCTGATTTAGGAATAAGGCGTATTATTATTAGTAGTAGTATTATTATTGTTATTATATTATTTTTATTATTATTATTATGATTTTCTCTGTTTCAGTGTGATTCATGCATGAATGTCTACCACTCCAAGTGCAAGACGGACAAGATCTCCTGCCCCAAGTGCGCGCGCTTTGCACAGCGTGGCCTTAAGAAACTTGAAGACAATGACTATGCTTGCTCTCCTGAGTGACTGACAATATAACTTCGTTTTACATACAGATTACTTTATTGTTACAGTCGTGATTACATGATGTTATAGCCGTGCTAACTTCATTGTACAGCCATAACTTCATGTTTATAGTCATGTTTACAGTCATGATAACTTCATGTCAGTGATGGTTCAATTGTATGGTCATAATAACATCCTTTTACAGTCATGATAACTTAATTTGTATAGTATTGATGACGTCATTTTACAATCATGATAACTATACACGTTTTTAGTAATGATAATGTCAATTTTACAGTCATGATAACTTCATTTTTACAGCCACCATCCAATCTGAAGATCATCATTTAGAGAGATACTATGACTAAGCCCACTGGTTTGGTTGGATGAGATAGCTTCATTTAACAGTCAAGATAACTTTATTTTACAGTCAAGATAACTTTGTATTTTACTGCCACAGATAACTTAATTTTTCAGCTGATAGAGATCAGAATACTTTACATTGTAGTAGATTATTCATTTTAGAGCCAATATTTCTTTTCAGTGGAGACCACCAAGCATATCTGACAACTGTATGCTTACTTTGATCATCTCGGTGAAAGAAAGATTACTCCTTTTTACATTCCTGATACCTTTGTAGTTTACAGGCGGGTAACTCTATCATCTTACAGTTAGATATTTTGTATCACAGTCGTACAACTTTATAGTGCAGTGATATAAATTTGTATTTATGTTCAGTTTGGCGAATAATTTTTTGTGAACAGTTGTGAAAGGCTTTAACGTTTTTAACGTGTTTCTCATGTTTATCCCTTTGAAGATGTTTGCTTGAAGTCAAGTCAAGTAAAGTCAATATATTCTTTGTTCCATCAAAAAGGAAAATTTTGTTTGCCACAAGGATCAATGTATAAACAAAATAAACCTGTTGTGAGAATAATTTAGCGTTTAACAGATTGTATTATTCTCCATATGATTTCGTGGGTATTATTCTATATGTAATTTCACGATGGTGCCTCTGAGGTACAACTGTGCAATTTTCTACTGCATTTAACTTTAACGAACAACTGCTGATCATTAGTTTATGACTATTATGCTTACATATGTACACATACAAGTGTATGTTCATTCATGTGTATGTTATTTATGTGACTGTTTCTTTTATTATTTTATTTTTGTGTTATTTATTTTACTAATGTTGTGGTATTTGTAGCATGTTTTACGTTTGTATAATTTTAAAAAATGTAAACTTGTGTGCAAGTTGAAATTTTTTAAAAATTATTTTTATAAATTACTTGAAATATATTGAACTAGTTTAGTGACCTCTTTATGGCTGGACTTTTTAATCATTTTCTATGTATTTTTATAAGAATAATAACTGAAAATGTGTTGTAAGACTTGAATATCCATTTTGTACTCACTTCTCACGCTAAATGTTATTTATTTATTTATTTATTTGTTTGTTTGTATTTATTTATGTAATTATTGATTTATGCATTTATTTTATTTTATAAATTTTACTACTCGATGTTTTAATGTTTGCGCATATTCTTATTTTATTTTATTTGTATTTTATTTTATTTACTTCCCTAGTATGTGTGTGTGTGTGTATGTATGTATGTGTGTGTCAGTGTGCTTCAACACAGACATTTGGAATGGATGACTTCAGCAGTTTGCTGGTGCATGTTCGATATCAGTGGCTTGCCCCGTTAGCCGCTGTTTGAGCTGGAATGAAGAGTACTAAATCTACTTGCACATCCTCTTATTTTATTCCGTTTGACATAGTGTATCGTGAACGTCCGTTCGTGAGTATGTGTGGCATAATAGGCCAAGTTTGCACTAAGCATTGGACTTTGGCGCTGGCTGCTTGTCAGAGATCCATAAAGCATTGGCTGTGTGTTATGTGTATGTCCTCAACACCCTCTGACATCTTAGATTGGGCAGGGTGGGGAACTCTCCTCGGATCCGCTGATTTCAGAGGAAATCGGCAGCCATTTCAGAGGGAAAAAAAAAGAGTTCAGAGGAAAAAAAATTTGTCCATTTCCGAATCCAGTAGACCTATTATTACAAGTACCCATCCGTGTCCACCTTTTACTTTCTCACTGCTAGAAGTAGTAGAACGGGCCCGCTAGAACTGAATGTGTGCAACATCTCCCCGCCCGCTCTTGTTGGTTCTTACGACCACATAAACGCGACTTGCTTAGAGCGGGCGAAATGGTGTTGAACGCGTTTTCGGCTGTTATTATGGCGTGTGTGTCCAGAATAGTTCAGCGCGGGGATATTTTTGAAGAGGGGACCATTGCCAATAAATGGAAGTGGGAGTGGATTAACAAAACAACAAAAATTGAGGTCGAGGACCAGCAAATCGGTGACTGCTTTCGGAAAATAGATAGGAGTGGCACAGCTCGATGCATCTTTTGCAACAAGGAGCTGAGCTACGCAAATCGTGGCTTGTCGACACTGGTCGAGCACATGCTGACCAAAATGCATCAACACGCAATGAAAGCCACAAAACAGCAGGGCCGACTTCCAGGTAGGCTTTTATTTTTAATTTACCCTGGACCCCCTACAAGGGCCCTGCCCCTTGACCCCGCCGGGGCCTAGGCGGCCCCTGGACCCCGGCCTTTTCAGAGTTTTTCTCAATGAGTTGTTCCCCACCCTGATTGGGGTCAAAGTCGCTTGCGGGATTCCCACGTTGGGGTGCCGGGGGTTTCAGTATAAATAGTATCCCCCACTTTCTGGAAATGTAGTGCTTTAAATTCCCACTGTCGCTGTCTTTCTCATTTATTCTTTCTCATTCCTTCTCTGTTCTATCAATCTGCTATACTAGCTTCTTCTTCTTCGCTAGACCAGTCACCTACCTTTTTTCTTGAAAACTCTTCCGGGACAAGACTCCTTATTTGTGTGTGAGGTCTGTTGGATCAGCTTGGGAATATTGGACGCTTTCTGCCAGGTGGTCACTAGGGCTTCCTATGATGTTATTATTTAGCAATGTAGGCATTTTATATGTATGTGTTTTGTTGATAATTTATAATGATGTTTGTATTCTATTTTGTTTTTGTAAACGGGGGTTCGATAAATTAGAGTACAGCCTCAGCGTCCCCCTGCGTGGGATGTCTTTATTGTAAAGTGACTGGCTAGTGGAGAGTATTCAGTTTTACCACTAGGGTTGTTTCAGCAGATCTTTTATGCAGATCAGGGGTTGTCCGGTCCTGATTTGGCTCGGAAGAGTCCGCTGGACCTAAAGCAATAATCATGTAATGTAATGTAATGCTTGTGGGATGGCTGCCTGTATTACCTTAGAAATAGTCCGTTAGAAGCAAAATGTCGTTAGAGGCAAGAGGTCTGTAGATTGCAGTTGTGTATGTGGGTGTGGGTTTGGGTGTGTTTATGTATGCATAGATGGGGTTGTTTTAACAAATACATTAAAAAATCCATCACATTCTTTTGACGGCCCTGGTTATGTTGACGGCAAAAGAGTGTTCTTTTAGAGTTATTTATTTATTTATTTATTTAATAGTTCTTATATAGCGCTTTTCCAGCTCAAGAGCTGCTCAAGGCGCTGGCCGATACAGGATCTAACTCAAGCCGCCCGAGGCGCCAACTTGCAGCCTTTGGGCGCATTGCAATAACGCTCCAGACAACTGAGCGCAATCCTGGGCAGCCAGAGGAGGGGGAGAAGGACCTAGGTGCATGCTGGGTGTGTTCTTGTCACCGGCACTCACCCGTCTAGGGACATGAGCGTCAGGATCTTTAAAGTCCGTTATGATGGAATGTATGCGACACAGACTAGACCTCGGTTTATACTCTCATCCGAAGGAGTAGGAAACGGGAGTAAAGTGTCTTTCCCAAAGGCACAACACAATGCCCCGGCCTGGGCTCGAACCCGGGACCTTCAGATCCGCAAGCCAAAGCTCTACCATTAGACCACTGTGCGTCAGGTTAGGGTAAGAGCTCGGGTTAGCGTAAGAGTTAGAAGATGTAAAAGTACTCTAAAAAAAGGGACAATGTAAAAAAAAAAAGGTGAGAAAAACGTAGGTGGCTTTACATGCGAGGCAAACAATGGTATCTTCGCAAGTTTGTGTGAATGTTGGTGTTTTTGAGTGGTTATTTTTTATTTGTTGTTTATGCTTTTTAGAGCGTTTTGTGTTTGCAAATGTTTATACATTTCCTCTGTTTTCTACTCTTGCAACAGCAATGCAATTTGGTGTTTTAATATTGGTCACTGACAGGCTTACTAACAATAATGATGTAATCTGTGAAGTTGAGCAGTATGTGATGCCGCATTTATGGTGACTGGGAGTTTCCTTGAATATTGCTACAATCGTAATCATCCATGTGATATTGGTTTTGTACAATGCTTGATTGTATCATTAATGGTACTGGCGAGGTTCACATACACGTTGAATTTATTCTGGTGAGTGGGTGATTCTTACTGTCGGTTGATTTAATGAACCTATTTTATCGATAGACTGCCACATTTTAATATGGCCTTATCATGATAGTCAGCACTTCTGCATGTGTGTGTCGGTGTGTGCTGTTGTGTGTTTACAGTCTGATAGATAAGAAAGGAAGACAGAGAGAAGGGGAGGGTGCATGGGAGTCAAAGTTGAACGTAATTAACGTGGGATAATCATAATACACCATTAGGTCCAGCGGACCTGTTGTACAGCTCCACACAGCAGCTGCTAGTCTTAACGTCGCAGAGGAAAAGGGAGAATGTTTTGGGTTTAGGAAAAAGGTGGTTTAGGGAGGATGCTTACTAGGTGTGCGGTTCAAGTTTTGCTGGTGCGAGGGATGTGTTTGTTAACTCCGGAGTGTTTGTTAACGATTCGCATAATTTATTTTGAATTCATAAAAAGCACTCCAGTGCGCTTGTGTGAACGAGTGAGTGTGTGTGAATGCGTGCACACCTATGATTGCAAGCTTATTGTCTGCATGCGTGTGTGTATGTGCATATGTGTGTTGGTTTGTTTGTACAAATAAAATGTTTCCCTGCTACATCTCGAGTAGTGTTTTAAAAGGTTATGAAAAAAGAACCCACACAAACAAAAAAACCAAAACAACCAAAAATGGCTACTAATAACGAGGTCAGCTACACAAAAATAAGTTTTAAAAACAAGTATGTTTAATAGGGACCAACGATTTTTGGAAAATTTCGTGTGCATTCTTGATAATTGGGTTTATTGTGCATGCTTGATCAATTGCGTTTGTTAAGTTAAGTCGATCGGAAAGTCGTGATCGGTATTCATTCTATGGATACTCTCTTATCTATTTTACTTTGAGTCTTAGGCAACATTTTATGCGCGTGTATGTTTCTTATTGCATTTGTATTATTGTTTTATGGAAATAAAGGATACTAGCTAGTATGATGAACAAAACAAGTTTTTATTGTATTTATTTTTTTAAAAATTATTTTATTTATGAAATATCTAGACTGCTTTGGGGTTTTATTCTCTCTCTCTCTCTCTCTCTCTCTCTCTCTCTCTCTCTCTCTCTCTCTCTCTCTCTCTCTCTCTCTCTCTCTCTCTCTCTCTCTCTCTCTCTCTCTCTCTCTCTCTCGGGATTACTGTATAAATAGTTTTCCCTATCCTATCCTATCCCGTAACTCGGAGGTCGTAGGGGCACCGCAGATGATCGTTTAACCAGCATACTCCATCTTTCCCTGTCCTCAGCAACCCTGATTGTTTCGCTCAGTGTCAAACCAGTCCATTCTCGAATGTTGTCCTCCCACCTCTTTTTTGGTCTCCCTCTTCTTCTACCTCCTTGCACTATGCCTTTCAGGATGGTCTTTGCAAGACCTGATGATCTGGTGATGTGGCCATACCATCGGAGTTTCATTTTTTTCAACATTTTGAGCAGGTCATCGTGTTGTCCAATGGCTTGTGTGATGGTCTGTCGGACGTCGTCGTCGGTGATGTGCTGGGTATAAGAAATGCCCAGAAGCCTTCTGTAGCACCTCATCTCCATGCTTTGTATTCTTCGTTGGAGATCTGCTGTAAGGGTCCATGTTTCACAAGCATATAGGAAGATGGAGATGACAAGGGAGCGCAGCAGCCTTACCTTGGAAAGTAGACTGATGGTCCTGTCTTTCCAAATTGGCTTCAACCTTGCCAGGGCAAGTATCCCCACTCTCTGGAAATTTTAGTGCTTTAAATTCCCACTGTCGCTGTCTTTCTCCTTTGTTCTTTCTCATTCCTATTCTGTTCTATCAGTTTACTTATCTTCTTCTCTAGACCAGTCACCTATCTTTTTTCTTGAAAACTCTCCCAAAACTGCTCATTTGTTTATGGGATGTGTTGGGATCAGCTTGGGGATATTGGACGCTTTCTGCCAAATGGTCAATAGGGTTTTCTATGGTATTATTTAGCAATGTAGGCATTGTATAGGTGTTTTGTTAATATTTTATATATGTTTATATTCTATTTTGGTTTTTGTAAACGGGGGTTCGATAAATTAGTGTACAGCCTCAGCGTCCCGTGCATGGGATTCCTTTATTGTAAAGTGACCGGCTGTTTCCATGCATTAGGGTTGTTTCAGCAGATCTTTTATACGGATCAGGGGTGAGTCCTCTTTCAACCAAGTTGTGGTCCTAATTCGTTATTTGTGCAGTCCGCTGGACACAGCGACTCAACCAAAGCTTTTTAGATTGTGAGGTTAGGTCAGCCAGGCTAGCTATAAATAGCTTCACCGATGCTTCGTTTCCTTTCCTTTCACTGGAAGGGAGGGTGCAGGCAAGCTATAAATAGCCCGCAGCAAGCAAAATGTGGAGGCACTAAACAGTGCTGCTCACATAGGCATTGAGCTGGTGTGTGGACCCTGTAAACAATGACTAACAATCTTTCTAAATCGACACACTGCGTAGCTGGGACTACGCGAGACTCACGTTTGCCTCTTTTCCACGCAATGTGCTGATTGATTGATTGATTGATTGTTGCTTTAGGTCCAGCGGACTCTTCCGAGCCAAATCAGGACCGGACAACCCCCGATCCGCATAAAAGATCTGCTGAAACAACCCTAGTGGGAAAATTGAATGCCCTCCCCCGGCCAGTCACTTTACAATAAAGACATCCCACGCAGGGGACGGCTGAGGCTTTACCCCAACTACTCGAACCCCCGGTTACAAAAACAAAATAGAATACAAACATCATTATAAATCATCAACAAAACACATACATATAAAATGCCTATATTGCTAAATAATAACATCATAGGAAGCCCTAGTGACCACCCGGCAGAAAGCGTCCAACACTCCCAAGCTGATCCAACAGACCTCATACACAAACAAGGAGTCTTGTCCAAGAAGAGTTTTCAAAAAAAAAAGGTAGGTCATTGATCTAGCGAAGAAGAAGATAGTATAGCAGAGTGATAGGACAGATCAGGAATGGGAAAGAGCAAATGAGGAAGACAGCGACAGTGGGAATTTAAAGCACTACATTTCCAGAAAGTGGGGATACTATTTATACTGAAAACCCCCCCCGCAGTGAATCGGTCTTGCCTACAAAGTCAAGACAGGTTTTCAACTGGGGCTTTCACTTTTCCCTTTATAGGTTAGAACAATCTACAGTGGCAAGATTGCTCATGACCCCAAGGGGTCGCAATGTGCTGAAACAAATGGCGGTCTTTCTGTTGTTTTCGGCCGCCTTTGGAAAACGTCACAATTGCTAATTTCTCGGAATATATTTTATCTATCACAGCTAAACAGTGGTACGTTGGTGAGTAATCGCATTGGGGTTCATTCTTAGAAAAGAGATTGAATGAACGCTGCTGATCTCCAGGGATGCAAGGGACTGTTTGGCAAGTTTGACAAATATAATGTTGGAAAGCAAATGTTTGTATAATATAGTGAGTATGGTCATAGGGTGACTTGCGTAAATCTTTTATTAATTTATCTTTGTAAATGTCGATCTTGCGCTTCGTATCATTTTTTTGTTGTTGTTCTGAGTTAGCAACATAGCACAGTATTGATTGTACTTTGTTGTATTTATTGTATTGTTTTGTATAGTATTGCACTGTACCTACGTATTGTATTGTATTGTATCGCATTGTATTGTACTGTATTGCACTGTATTGTGTTGTGTTGTATTGTATTGTGTTGTATTGTGTTGTTATGAGGAAAAAAATAAAAAGGGAAGGAAGTGTGCATGGTAACACTACAGTTATGTTCTGGAAGTCATTGGAACTGCCATCTTTCTCTGCGTCTGTCGGTGCTAGGTCATCGATGAAAAGGTCTCTTTCTGTCACTTTGCAAACTGTATATATTGATGTCCACCCCCACCCCGCTCCCTCTTTCCCTCCGCCGCCCACCCGTTCCAGAATAGGATACCAAACTGGATATTCTTCAAATAGTGTCGACTAAGATTTATGATGATGATGACGACGATGATGATGATGATCATCATCATCATCATCACCGTCGTCATCATCATGATAAGGGGGAGTGGGGCGTCGACAAAGTCGTATATAGAGCGCAGATCTCCACAAATGACAGTTCATATTCATTGCATTAGCCGGTCGGCCGATCATTTAGTAACAGGTAAATAGTGACTAAGCTTACTTATATGACTGTAGACCTATATATGATACAAAAATTATATGTAGCCAAAGCATTACACAAGGTATGAAGTGTATTGAAACTCAAAAGCAGTGGTGCAAGATCGTTTTAGAGCTATTTTCAGACTCGACATCAATCGGTGAGCCTGCTGAGCATTTTTGGCACGTCGCCGCCTTTCCTCTCTCGTTTCTCTTGATCTTCGCACCTCTTTTTCGCGTTTAGGCTCCTTGAGGGAGGATGACAGAAGGGCCGTAAACAAAAAACAACATCTTACGAGCAGCGGGAGGTTGTCGGAACAGCGAAAGGAAGCTCGGAAGCAGACGATCAGATTTTGACAGATTGTTCCAGTTGTAGGTGTTGCCTAACTTTACCTCTCGTGCACCCGGCTTTTATGGGGCGTGCTCTTCTATTCCTTTCTGCAAACTTCTTGACTGCAGTGTAGGGATTATACCCCTGTGCTCATTTTTGACTGGAAAATCATTAATTGTGACGTTTTTTTTTCCTAATGGAAATGTAGCTGCCAGTGTGGACGCCACATGTAAACTTTGGAATTGGACATACTTCTTTTGGAATTGGACATACTTACCGGAGAAATTTCAAACGAAAAAATGTTTTCTAGGAAAGAAAATTAGTGTACACACATTTTAAGAAAGGTGATTTGAAAGAGAGAAAAAAATAGTGAAACGTGCGCGTCTAAAGGTGTGCTTACTGCAAGCGTCTGTAAATATTATTTGGCACCTGCGAGGACCATTACCTGCGTTCGTGGTGTTTTGACGCTAGAGAATGCCCGGGTAAGAAGCGAACACATTTTTTCAGCCTGTCTATCAATCTTCCTTAATCACATAGCGTCCAAAGACTATACAGTTTGTATCTGTGGTCTGTTGTAGCCATTGACCAGTCTGTAAATGGTGCTGGGTGAAGTCTAACTACATTTATCCTATCCTATCCTGTCCCGTAACCCTGAGGTCGTAGGGGCACCACAGATAATCGTTTAACCAGCATACTCCATCTTTCTCTGTCCTCAGCAGCCCTGATGGCTTCGCTCAGTGTCAAACCAGTCCATTCTTGAATGTTGTTCTCCCACCTATTTTTCGGTCTCCCCCTTCTTCTACCTCCTTGCAATGTGCCTTGCAGAATAGTCTTTGCAAGGTCTGATGATCTGGTGACGTGGCCATACCATCGGAGTTTCCGTTTCTTCACCACTGTGAGCAGGTCATCGTGTTGTCCAATGGCTTGTGTGATGGTCTGTCGGACTTCGTCGTTGGTGATGTGTTGGGTATAGGAAATGCCCAGAAGTCTTCTGTAGCACCTCATCTCCATGCTTTGTATTCTTCGTTGGAGATCTGCTGTGAGGGTCCATGCTTCGCAAGCATATAGGAAGATGGAGATGACAAGGGAGCGCAGCAGTCTTACTTTGGAATGTAGACTGATGGTCCTGTCTTTCCAAATGGGCTTCAACCTTGTCAGGGCAGCAGTTGTTTGTGCGATCCTGGAGAGGACTTCCTGTCGGGACCCATTGTCTGATACAATGGCTCCTAAATATTTGAAGCTATGCACTGTGTTTAGGGATTGGCCTTGGACTTTGATGTCCGTGTTGATGCCATTGGTGTTGTTGGTCATCATTTTGGTCTTCTCTGCACTTATTTCCATTCCATAAGCTCTGGAGGTGGTGTCAAGCCTCTGTACCAGCTGTTCAAGTTCTTGTTCCTCTCCAGCCAATCCATCCATGTCATCCGCAAAACGAAGATTGGAGATTGCTCTTCCCCCTATGCTGACTGTGCCTTCATGATCTGCAAGAGCATCTGACATGAAGCGCTCTAGGAAGATGTTGAAGAGTTTTGGAGAGAGTAGGCATCCTTGACGCACACCGATTGTTGTTCTGAACCAGTTCCCGATGGCGCTGTTGTGGATGACTGCACTGGTAGCCTTGTCATACAGGCTATTTAATGACTTCAATAATTTTAGGGCTGATGTTGTACACTTTCATTGTTGCCCATAGAGCTGCTAGCCAGACTAAAAAAAATAAAAATGTAATTTCTATTCCGCGTTCTGTAATAGCGATCTCTTGAGATCGCCGCGCTTTGAGTTCGAAAGAGTTTATATATACCCTCCTCAAGTATCTGCATAAGAATTGAACCCAAACTGCCCAAAACGCCAGCTTGCCGCATAAAGTGTTAGCACTGTCAAACGCCATGTCTGTTGTTTTTTTCTGCCTGAAAAAGAGCTTAGCTCGAACATTTGATTTGAGTTGTTTCGTCCTGTTGTTTTGTCCAAATTAGCGTTCTTGTACTGTATCTATCAATTTGTTTCTCATTATAGCACAATGTACGCTAGATTGAATATATCACAAGCACCCTCTCGAAAATCTTGCAGTCCATAGAACTATCCAAAATGTGAAATGATTGGTCTGTTTTTTCAAACACAGTGAGCTATGCAAATAAACATATATAGACATTGGACTAGAATTTTTGCCCCCAAAATATTTTATTCTGGGTACGAAATAATTTGCCAGAAAGTAGTAACGTACTGATAGAGAAAAGACTGACATTTCGCAACATGTAATGGGTTTCTTCACTTTGACCATTGGCGGCATGTGAAAATAGCATGCACGTGTCCAGCGGACTATTGGCTGACGCGTAAACAAAGAGGTTCTTCATGCTCCAGTGTAGTAACTGTACAGTGTTACTATCATTTTGTTGCTGTTGAATGAACATTGGAATTTAACGTCTACGCCCACCATTGGTACTACGGCAGACATGAATAACTATCATAGGGAAGAGGGAGCATGAACCTACATCAAATCAACCATCAGAGCATTCATACTAGTTGCTAAAATGTCATGTTAATGTTCTAGTTTGAAGCAAACAGGGCCTAAATCATGTATGTCTACGTCTTTCACAATCATTTTGCAAGATTAATCGCTTACCTTCATCCTTACATCATCCTCGCAGCTACTTCGTAAATCCACAAAATTGGTGGAATTCCTAGATACGAGGCTGCACTCAAATTAGGCTAATATACTTTTTATTGAGGATCGGATGAAAGGAGACTACAGCAGTAAGGTTCCTGGTTTTTGTTTTAGTGGAGGAGAGAAGATCGAAGGATGGAGGATTGTAGTGAAGGGGGGTAGTAATCGTCAGGTAGCTAGATATTTATATTTAGAAGGGAGTGAAATGAGAGAGAGAGAAACCACTTGCATTTTTCAGGACCAGTTTAGTGAGGGTGGTGTCCATTTATCTTCGCTATTTAACCGATCTAGGTTTTAAAGAGAGGTTAATTCTCAAGGCAGGGCTATTAGGTAACCAGGTTGTGGTGGTTTGTTCTTCCATTCAGATTTTATTTTAACGGAATTATTAATTTTATAATTATGTACCTCCGCTTATTGGTTTCCTGAGAGCAAATTCTGGCAAACTTCCGAGGATGTTTGAAAAAATAAAAGTTGGCAAGCACGTTTAAAAGCACGTTTACCGACCTCAACATTAGATCGAGGTCGCCAACCCCAAGAAGAAGAAGCGCCATGGCGGTCGAAGGGCTGGAGAACAGGCGCACCGAATCTGTGCACACACATACGCACACACACACTCACACACACGCTCTCCCTCTCTCTTCAAGGTATGATACATAGAAGAGAGAGAGAGAGAGAGAGAGAGAGAGAGAGAGAGAGAGAGAGAGAGAGAGAGAGAGAGACGCGGTAGGGTAGATCTCTGGGCTGAAGATAAACTTTTTGCCTTGCCTGGCCTTGCTTTAATAGATAGTCCTCGGTTTAAAAATAAAAAAGACGTCACTAGTGTAGCATAAATTGCTGCGAGTTGTACCGTCTTGAGCTGTTAGTGAGATGGTAAGTGCGCACTTTTAAAGAATAATTATTTTGCCGTTTGTGCGTGTGCGAGCGCGCGCCTTTGGGTGCGTGTGTGTGTGTTCTATATTTCTTTCCCATTTTTATGAAACGAGGCACTAACTTAAGTGTGCGCTCCTTCGCGGACTGATTTTAATTGGCGCTTGAAGTTGAAGAGTTATCTCGATATTTTCAGCCATTGTACCGATCTACAAAGACTTCATACTTTTTACATACAATCAAGTTTTACTTCGTATACCTATTAGTGTGTGTACATTCGTAGATTAACTTGGAGCTAAAACAAATGTGCTAAACAAATGTGCTTTATATTAACCCACAGCACTCGGGCAAGTAGTATTGCTGTCAATATAGTTCGTATATAGCGCTGTTACCCAACTCCAGCTTAAGGTAGTGACCGAAAATAGGATTTAATTTCAAGCTGGCCAAGGCGCCAACTTGCTGCTTGATGGTGCGATTCTCAGAGTCAGAGGGGTTAACATCAGTTACTACTAGGTACACTTTGAAATCGATCTCTGTTAGCCTACATTACATACTAGGTATAATTTTGTTCCCGCTTTTTGCTAACGTCATCATGTTTTATTCCTTGATTGTGTAACAGGATTGATGCGAGTGCAATTAAATGCTCTACTAGTGTAATTTATGTCATTTGGTAACCTAGAATTCTGCCTCAAGTTCCTATTGTGACCCCATACATTCCCACCTTTCGCTAACGTCCTCACATTTTCCCTTGATTTGTGTAACGGAAAACGGGCAAGTGTTTGTTGTTCCGTCCCTGATTCGCATCGTTTCCGTCATTTGGGTACCAGCTGCACCGCAGCAGTGATAGGTTTTTAGGGTAGTTGCCTAGCAACGGGTGGAGCATGAGCGAGGGAGCAGGGTGTGAGATCTGTGGGTGATGGCCCTTTGGCAAGAGCCAACATGGCGCCAGTTGACTGTGTTAACTTCCCGTCTTTACTAAACATTGTAGGCTATACATGCATTTTTCTTCTTCTTCTACTACTACTACTACTACTACTACTACTACTACTACTACTACTACTACTACTACTACTACTACTACAGCCTACTACTACTACTACTACTACTACTACTACTACTACTACTACTACTACTACTTCTTCATTATTATTCATTATAATGACATAATTGAAATATTTTGTTACACAGAATTGATGCTGACCTTTGCATCGATTATATGTTATACTTCAATTGGAACATTGATTTAACTTACATTATTATTTAATACTAATTTTATTTTAAGTTCATTTGTAATTTATTATCAGACCTTTATTATTAATATTATCATGTGTTATTATTCAAACAAAATGTATTTTATTATTATTATTATTATTATTATTATTATTATTATTATTATTATTATTATTATTATTATTATTATTATTATTATTTTTTTTTTTTTTTTTTTTTTTTTTTTTTTTTTTTTTTTAACGTTGTCGAAGTTTTAACTCACTTAATGTGTGAACATGCGTTAAATAAATTGATTGAATTGATCTTCGTGTTCTTCTTCTTCATCATGCGGAGCTAAACGGTATAGGTAGTCCTTCGTAACACCGTGTCTGCTGTGCCATCAGACTGGTGAATTTTTTCTCTAATGGGCTCCATAACTACCATATTTTGGAAATAAAAAATAGAGAAATAAATTTGAAGAGTGAGTGATGAAGTATGTGTGTGGGGGGGGGAGGGTGTGTGTGTTTGTGTGTGTGTTCATATGTATGTGTGCGTGGGCATGCATGCTTATGTAGGTATGAAAGTATGTATGTGTGTGTTTGTGTGTGTGGTTGCGCGCGCGTGCGTGTCTATATATATGTAGCAATGCAGTTTGTCGCGTTGAATTTGGATGATATTAATCGCGACGAGTATACAAGCATTTAGGCTAGTTGAAGAGTATTGCAAATGCTTTTTCCATCGTTACAGACTATCATAATTATATGTTATATCGCTGCAAACGAAGTACCAGAGCTCTAGCTAAACATTGTAGCTCTACCCTGTGAAACATCTCCATAGTAACCGGTGAATTATAACTAGGATTACAGGACTCCGAGTCGAAGAATTTCGTTTATTTATATTAAAGAAAGATAAAGTGGTTCTTTCGTTACTCAACCCAACGGCTAACCTGTTAATTATCCATTAATATTCTGGCATGGAATGATTTCCCCTGTTTATCAGTACACCAATACCGTAGCCGTGTGACCTCTGACCTTTGACCTCATTGCTAAAGGAACCACGCGGTTTCAAGACTGTGTTCTTGGAGTCTGTGGTAGGGTTGGGTCTATTATATCAACTTAAAAAGTTGTAGTTTTTTTTTTAATTCCGAGCAAATTGCGATGTGTTTTCCCTCTTACTGACTTTGGTGGATGATATTTATTAGCGCTAGAGCGGTAGTTATTCATAGGCACAACAACTACGGAATTTATATATATATATATATATATATATATATATATATATATATATATATATATATATATATATATATATATATATATATATATATATATATATAAGTTCGAAAGAGTTATTTTTGGTTGTAAGCTTAATTTGTTTCAGTGGGGGAAAATAGGGATCGCGTGGTTTAGGCGAGACTACTAACTTTCCTTGTCCACAGGCTAGAAACCAATGGCGCCTGACAGGTTTGGGATCGATCCCGCCCCTGGCCGTTATGTTTCTCCGAATAGTATTACTTTCGACTCGGGCAACATCTCAAGGGTTTTCTCCGGGTACTCTGGTTTGCTCCCCCAGCTAACTTTGGAGAAAACAACAACAACACAATTAATATTAGGTAGGTTGGGTTCATCTCCATCTTTATCTATACGCTTGCAAAACATGGACACTCACAGAAGATCTACAACGAAGAATACAAAGCATGGATATGAGATGATACAGAAGACTTCTGGGCATTTCCTATACCCAGCACATCACCAACGACGAAGTCCGACAGACCATCACACAAGCCATTGGACAACACGATGACCTGCTCACAGTGGTGAAGAAACGGAGACTCCACGATGGTATGGCCACGTCACAAGATCATCAGGTCTTGCAAAGACCATCCTGCATAGCACAGTGCAAGGAGGTAGAATTAAAGAAGAGGGATACCGAAAAAGATGTGGGAGGACAACATTCGAGAATGGACTGGCTTGATACTGAGTGAAACCATCAGGGTTGCTGAGGACAGGGAAAAGATGGAGTACGCTGGTTAAACGATCATCTGTGATGCCCCTACGATTTCCGAATTAGGGGATAGGATTGGATAGCTTGGGTTCGGGCGCGCCACAGGCTACGACTAATCCTTCACCGGGGAGGCGGTCCAGAATGTGTCGATTTAGAAAAAGGGACAATAGTGTTTAAAAAAAACCCACTCATTTTGAATGTTAAAAGGGTCTTTCGTGATGGCGTGATCAAAGTGGGTCCCTTTAACTTTTATCTGCCTCATGAAAGTCTATTAGCTTCCTGTTTTCAAGAACCGTCTGCTAATTGGTGTAAATTTGAGAGAGTTGGGCCTTATATTTTGGAACGGTTCTTTGATTTCTTGAACTAAAAATGATCCTCAGTAACTTTAAAAGAAGAAGACTAAAACAAGGAGAAAAAAGCAGAAAGAAGGATGGAAGGAAGAAAGGCAGGAATGAAGGAATAGGATGAAGGAGGAGGAGGAGGAGGAGAAGAAGAAGAAGAAGAAGAAGAAGAAGAAGAAGAAGAAGAAGAAGAAGAAGAAGAAGAAGAAGAAGAAGAAGATGATGATGATGATGATGATGATGATGATGATGATGATATGATAATGATGATGATGATGATGATGATGAAAAAAGAAGAAGGCAGCAGCATCAGCAACAACAACAACAACAACAATAACAACCTCAGCTCTTAGCGCAGGCAGAACAACCTGGATTTAAATGTGAAAAAGACCAAAGAACTTGAAAAAGATTTCCGTAGAAACCCCACTCCCATTCTCGACCTTTTTATTTATGGTGTTACGGTCGAGATAGTAAGTTAGTATACAGATACCTCGGAACCATCATTGACGACCAACTGAATGTTACTGCTAACACCATTCACAAAAAAATGTCAATCCAGGATCTACTGCCTTCAGAAACTCAGAAACATTCAAGTCAGTAGCCGCATCCTTCAGACCTTTTACACTGCTTTTATCGAGTCCGTTCTTACTGTCTCTTTTATTTGTTGGTACGGATTATTGTGCGTGAAAAACAGAAGTTTGCTTGTTCGAGTGGTAAATGTTTGAGGGAAGATTGTGGTGTGAAACAAGAGGGTCTGCATGTGCTGAATGAGAGGCGTGTTGTGCAAAAAGCTCTTTCCATTATCCATGATCAAAGTCATATGCTTACTCACCACTTCCAGCTCCCACTTTCTGACGCTTCCGAATGCTTAGGATTCGTACCTTGAGAACTAAAAACAGCTTTATACCAAATTTTGTACGTCTGATTAATAGATAATAAATTTAACCAGTTGTATAATATGTGTATGTGGGTGTGCATGTAAGACTTATGCCTTGTTTGACTATGCAAATTACAATCCTGCTGGTTTTGATTGTATTATGTACACCAAGTTGTAATTTCTCATAAAAAAAAGAAAAAGGTCGTCTTTGTATTTGTATCCAATCCAGTGTCCACTTGTATGGAGCACAATAGTTGAATTTGTAACACCAAACGAGTTTAATTCTCAATGTCAATTAATACAGTTATTGTTAGTGTACTGTGTATAATTTGTGTTGATCGTTTGTACACCACAATGTAATTTCTTGAAAGAGATAATAAAGTTGTCTTATCTTATCTCTTATCTTATATTATCTTATTTAACAACCATGAAATTGTGATTTTCCGTGTTACGTTGGTCATCAAGTTCTGTACTTCTTCGGATGAGAGTATAAAGAGCACTTCATTTCCCAGACTTTAAAGATCCTGACGCTCATGTGCTAGACAGTTGAGCGCCCCTATCAAAGAACTAGGTCCTTTCTCCCCCCCTTTCATGTCTGCCCAGGAGTGTGCTCAGTTGTCTAGGCGTCGGAAGATGCGCCTGTGGCGCCTCGGGCAGATTGAGTTATATCATGTGCCAGCCTTGAGCAGCTTTGGATCTGGAAAAGCGCTATTTATAAGAAAACATGTAACGTCATTTATGCCTAATACTTATGATCTACTTTACACTGGATATATAGAGCTATGAATAATGAAAATAGGAACTGACGACGCTTGCAAATGCCCTAAGTGAAACCTTCCCCCAATCAGCATTTCCAGAGACAGTAAATTCATTTTTCGATGTGAGGGAGGAGTAGTAAACGGATGAGCAGAAAGAGAGGAGCAGATTTCTGAAGCAGTTTTGTTTGAATACAGAATACTCAGGATTCTGACCCCAGAACTTACTTCGCCACTCAAAACATGTGAGAAAACGTATTTATGATCTTACTTGTATGCGTTAATAATAATAATAATAATAATAATAATAATAATAATAATAATAATAATAATAATAATAATAATAATTAGTGAATGCGCTATGTATGCGTTTTTTTGCTAATTCAGTGCACCACTAGTGATTCAATAGGCTCAAAGCGTGGCGATCTGTAATCATGCACCTTCACATATCAGTCACATACACTTACATATTCAGTAACCACACATATTTTACTCAACCATGTTGTGTAAATGCAGCGAGATCGCCGTTAGATAATTGACATAAATTCATGTTTAGTTGTTTGTTTGTTTGTTTGCTTGTTATTTTGTTTGTCGGGTGGTGTTGTTTAATTTTAGATTGACTGCCTCCAATATCATTATAAAGGGGAGGGAGGTAACCCGGAGTACCCGGAGAAAGCCTTCCGTGACCTGAACAGTCTGGTGCCTCATTCACATAAGTCGTCAGTCGCCCTCAGCGGGATTCGGACCCGTGACCTACCTCTCCCTCTCCCTCTCCATCTCTCTCTCTCTCTCTCTCTCTCTCTCTCTCTCTCTCTCTCTCTCTCTCTCTCTCTCTCTCTTCCCTTCTCTCTTTCTTTCCTCTCATCTCTCTCTCTCTCTCTCTCTCTCTCTCTCTCTCTCTCTCTCTCTCCTGCTCCCTCTCCTAAGAGTGAGAGAGAGAGCCCTCTCTCTCTCCTGCTCCCTCTCCTAAGAGTGAGAGAGAGAGCCAAGGAAAAAGTAATTTGTTAAAACTTGTATTAATTTGAAGATTCGTAGAGGCTCAGGAACCTTTTTTTTTCCCGAGGTTCTCAGATCCCAACTTAGGTTCCTAGATCCTGAACCTTTTTTGTTTTGGTCCAAAAGGTTCAAAAATTCAGGTTCGGGATCTGAAATCCTGAAAAAAAAATGTTTGTGAACCTCACCGAACCTTCAAGTTAAGACAGGCCTTAGACGCACAGAGAAAATACGAGGAAACATTTATGAATAGACAATAAAAACGTACGTCTCAAACCCGAGGGAATTTTAAAGACACTTAAAATGTTATGTGGTAAAATAGCAAAGAAGACACACTTCTGCAATGAAGCCTTTCACGTTAAATAACATGGAAGGAAACACAGAGGAGACGTTTTAGTAGGTAGGCATACTTAGTCTCTGGCTATAAGTGTTCAGGCTAAAACTTGTGCAAAAGCTAAGATATCCCCATAGGGGAAGGAGGGGAGTTCTTAGGAACATTTAACCTATTTCCACCCTTCCGCAAGTCTTCTCGAAAGTACTCCTAGGATATTACGTTTTGGTTGAAAACGTGTATATTCTGAATACTACGAACTGCAGTGCATCGACTTTGCAGAAATAATTATGTACCTCTATACCTGTGGATGTATGCTGCGTCAGCGTGTACACATGCCAGTGTAATTTCTAAGCGCTGACAGGTACACAGAGCAACACGCTCAAGCAGTATAACTCAGTCGTGCACAATACAAAAATAGACGATCGTTACGAGTTGAGACGCGCACTAAAGTTCCGATCATTTTATTTGACAAAGCATGCGATGATAGCGTGTGTTCGCCTTTGATTTGATTCTGCGCTGTTGTTAGAACAAGCTTTGTATAATGTTGCTAATTTTCGTCAATCGATATTGTTGTAGTATCATTGAGAATTTTCTGGAATTACTTGTTTATTATCGATCGAAGTTTCCAGATCTATCCGACGATGGTTTGTAATCTGAGGAATGTTTTATGACGTAAGACAGCGTATAGATCCGGTGACGAGTTTTAATTTGATTGGGTGTTATTGCATCACGCTGGATTGTTCTAATTTTTGCTGGAGTGCAAAGAGACTATATAAGTAATGCACTGCCTGCTTGAATAAATTGAGTTTTGGAATGAGTTTAGGAAAACGATCTTGTATACAGTTGTTGGTGTTTGCCGGAGTATACGGAGAAAACCCCCGAGACGTGGCCCTGAGACGAAAGAAATAATATTTATCCGAATATTATTTACTTTCGACTCGGGCAACGTCTCGGGAGGAAACCCCCCTTCTCGGGAGAAAACCCCAGAGGGTGGTTAATATTTACTTTCGACTCTGGCAACGTCTCGGGGGTTTTCTCCGGGTACTCCGGTTTGCTCCCCCAGCACCATTTCAAAAACACAACTAATATTAGGTAGACTGGGTTTGGGCGCGCCACAGGCTGCGATTACGCCTTCCCCAGGGGAGGCGGCCAAAAAATTTCCCGATAAAAAGAAACAATAAAGTGTCAAAAAAAAATTAAAAATTAAAAAGTTGGAATGCCTTATACGACGACTTCTGACTTGTTGCTGAGTGAACAGGCTGCATGGATAAACGAATTCGAGTTACACATAAGATTCAAGCATCAGGGCTGAATCGACTATTGATAACTACGTGTTACCACGAGCCCGAATATTATTATTCCCCCAAGCGCAGAAAGACTACTCGGTCTGGAATTTCTGTAATCGAGTCTTCCACGATGAGTAAGTAGGCTATATCTGGAACATTTTGAAGGCGTAGGCTGTACTTGCAACATGAAAAACGAAATAAAATCGTGAAACATGCGTCTTATACTAGGTTGCTGTGTCGGGACACTGTCAGAAACACCTGAACTGAAAAATTAGCCTATTGTAGCATAAGTGCTAAAGTCTAAGACTTTGGTGTGCCCTGATGTTGCGCCTAGTGGAATAAAATTTATGTTTATGGAAATAAATCTTAAAATATTGTTTCCGATTGCGACTTTTTCTGATAACATTTTTAAAAGCAAGCAAGCAAACAAACAAACAATCAAATACAGATACATTTTTATGGGGCGTGGCAGAACGTTAAATGTTATACCGTTTCTACGACCATATTTCGCTAGCGGGATATGTTTACTTAACACCTTCGTCTGAAGCAGAAAGAAGCTTTTTACACCTCATTGCGTTTTCTTCACTCAATCACTGGAACTATTATACATGTATTATACTGGCAATGGGTTTACGATTTTGATGGTAGTACTCGGTCGCCCAAGATTGTGCTCAATTGTGTGGGCGTGTGACGGTGGGTCTATTGTTGCTGGGCTCTGCACAATGGAATGCTATTACCCACTCGTCTATCGTCTGCGGAGATCGGCTAGTGTAATCACCCTATGATTAATCTTAATACATTTATATGTTTAGCTCGGTCTGTGTGCGAATAGAGTTATAGAGATAGGGAGAAAATGGTAAAAGCTTCACTGACACACAAGCTCTCGCACGGCTATGAAGCATAGGTAGTCCAGCCACTTGTTAACAGTAAATATCACACATTTATTTCCTCTACTCTATACATAATTCTCTAAACACTCTATTAACTTAAATGTCCAAATTCACTTCGAATATTTCGTTCCTTGATGAGGCTATGCTGCTACTGTTCTTGATGGTGTCTCCTCCTTAATTGTTGACTATTGGGCTATCGAAGCTCAGGGCTCGATGTTCCCCTTTAGGTCGAATGTCAGGGTTGACTCTTAGTGATCTATTTCCTGCATCGGACCAACAAACCTGCTCGTCTGCAAAACATAAGACGAGTTTCTGCAACATCTTGTTTACTAAGGGTGTGCAGAGCGTCTCACTGATGGCAGAAACAGCCCTCAGTGATCGCTCCACTTATAAAAACAAGGGACGATCAACTTTTATGTCTGGGGTCCACTGGAATCTCCAACATACTTCCTATACATATACAATTTACATACATCATGGCTAAACTAAACACATGGAGAAGTAATTAACAATATACACATTCTATGGTACAGCCACAAATGGGAGAAACAACAGTGGGGATACCTCATGGTGCCGAAACCGGTCGCGTGTGTCAGCCACGTGGTCAAGCAAAGTTTTACTAATATTCACAATGATAAAACATGGCAAGACGTCACAAGCATAATCCAACAATAATATCAAAAATTGCGATGAAACAAAAGATTGATCATTTACCTTTTTGACAATGTCAGGCTGTGGCTATACTGCGATGAATGAATTTCACCCATCACCTGCTTAGGCTTTATGCTAGAGAGATCTTTCAGAGCGTTGCTCCTTCTCGTGTGAGAGTTAGGCACAGAATGACTACCTAACCCTGTGGTCAGCCAAAGCCCGCGAAATTCTCGTGAGACCTCAGCGCCTCCTATCGGGGGGAGGGGGGGGGGGTGTGGCTATACGTCAGCGGGATGAGGTCACTGCCTATCCTAGCTAGAGTTAGCTTACACATGCTTAGCACAGCCCTGACTTCTGTCGTCTTCTAGGCAGCGACTTTATTTTACAAGGGCTACAGCAGGCTGAACTATTTAAGGCGAGAAGCCTTAGAGCAGGGTCTCTTGTCCCCTATACACATCGTGTCCGGGGACATTAATTTAGAATGCGAAAGCAGGGTCTAGTGGGGCCGGGTAGCTCAGTTGGTAAGAGCGTCTTGCTAGTAACCGAAAGGTCGTTGGTTCGAATCCCGGATTGGTCAACGTGTGATCATATTATTTTCCCCTTTACCAACAACTGGCCCGCTGGTGTCAGTATAAATCGGTCCAGTAGTCACCTATATGCGA
>CM072524.1:44514128-44529128 GCA_036898135.1 Oncomelania hupensis
GTGGGGGGGTGGAGTATTGATGATGTATGCGTAAGATTGCAAGGTGTTTTTTTTACAATACTAATCTTTTTTCTGTGTCTCTCTCCTGCTCTATATCTGTATCTCCATCTCTCCCCATTTCTACCCCCATCCTTCTCTCTCTCTCTCTCTCTCTCTCTCTCTCTCTCTCTCTCTCTCTCTCTCTCTCTCTCTCTCTCTCTCTCTCTCTCTCTCTTATTTCTGTTCCCTTTCCATCCCTATCTCTTTTCTTTTTCTTTCTTTTTCTCTCTCTGTCTTTCTCTTTATTTTTTTCTCTCTTGTCTTTCTCTCTATCTCTATTTTTCTGGGTTTTTTTAACTCTCTCTCTCTCTCTCTCTCTCTCTCACTCACTCTCTCTCTCTCTTTCTCTGTCTTACTTTCTTTCTTTCTCTCTCTCTCTTTCCTTTTTCTTTCTCTCTCTCTCTCTTTCCTTTTTCTGTCTCTCTCTCTCTTTTCTTTCTCTCCCTCTTTCTCTCTTTCTCTCTCTTTCTCTCTCTCACTCCGTCTCTTTCTCCTCCCCATCGCTTAACATATCCCTTATTATTTGTAGTAATAGTAGACTTATACCAGCCACAGGAAAACAGCGAGTGTCATTATAATAGCTGCTGCTGCTGCATAGTAGAGTATTATATATACATTTACCCGGTCACACTGAGTCTAGACGGAGTTTACATTCGACTCTACCAATTACATGTATGAGAAGTAGGCCTACATTAAAGATCTTTGGGCCTACTCGGCGTCTCAGCTACAAGGTGTGTGACCCAGCCTTGCCAGTGGTTGAAACCTTATCCACCATTGTTCCCTCACTATATGGGGCGATGCTTGTCTGCATACATACTGACAGGTGTGGAAATAAGAAACAAACAAACGACTTTATATGCATGCACTCATTGTTGTTGGTTATTTTTTTTAGCAAGAAACTCGGAACCAACTGAGACCAATATACCGCCTTTATGCACTACCTGTATAGCGGCTTACGGGAATATGGCTTAATTGTTGCATGGCGAGCATATTTACAGGCATGTATTAATTAGTTACTTAGTTAGGTTGTTATTTATTTATTTATTTATTTATTTATTTATTAACTTATTTGTTTATCGTATCTAATGATGTTGTCGAACCTTGCACACACACACACACACACACACACACACAACAACAACAACTACATACAACAACACACACTCTTTACCCACACCACTCTCTCTCTCTCTCTCTCTCCCTCGCTTTCTCTCTGCGGATATGAAATTGACGCAAGTTTTGTTTTTCCCTCTTCACCGAAGAAGTGTGGATGCATATTGATAGGCCTACATCATACGCAACACTTATGGTAGGCCTGCTGCTATTGTGCAAGCACCCCTGCATCACCATCAACCTCCACCTGACAACTTTGCTATGATTCTGGGATGCATACCTTTAAGCTACTGCAATCAAAATAGACCTACTTGTGTTTTGCCCACCTTCGCCACGCCCTTTTCCATTGACCACTTTCCCACGCCCATCATCAGTGTGTGGCTTTGTGTACGTGTAAGCTTATACCGCATTCACCCACCTCGTCCTTCCCTGCAGCTTCGTTTGTGGATTCGCATCCCTACCCGGCCAGAACACACGCACGCAATATGAATGAATAAGTTTTGGCCTGCCCTCTGGCTTCATACACATTACTCATTTCTTTCTGCTTTTCTGTCATTGTTTATTCATGTTGACTTTTATTTTAAATTACCTTGCAAAATGTGAAAGTTACCTAACACACACACACACGCACACACTCACACACACAAACACGAACACAATATCTTCATCGTGATATAAGACACGTCGATCTAAGGATTTCTGAAATGTGCATGTAAAATAGAAGATAAGCACTTGTGCTCTCACCCTAGACACTTGAACACCTGAATACAGGTAAGAAGAGAGAAAGAAACAAGTAGAGGGAGATAGTCAGAGACAGAAAGAGACAGAGAGGTTGCGGGAAAGAGGAAAAGAAAGAAAGAAAGAAAGCGAGAAATTTAAGTAAAGAGAAGGCGAGAGAGAGAGAGAGAGAGAGAGTGGGGGGGAGGTATGGGGGAAGAGAGCTTACAATGGGGCCGAAAGAGTGAGAGACAGACAAACATCGGTAGAGAGAGAGAGAGAGAGAGAGAGAGAGAGAGAGAGAGAGAGAGAGAGAGAGAGAGAGAGAGAGAGAGAGAGAGAAGATATTGTGGAAGGGTGGGGGTTTACAGTGGGGCAGAAGGAAAGAGAGGTAGACAGACACCGAAATAGAGAAAGAAATAGAGACAGACACCGAGAAAGAGAGACATCTAAGAAAGAGAGAGCGACAGAGAGGCCTAGACGTAAAGAGCAGTCTTATCAGTGCGTTTAGACTAGAGGTGTGGGTGGGGTCGTTGTTGTTGTTGTTGTTGGATGCCACATGTCGGCACCAGGATAGAAGCCTATGCATTCTTTCCTAGAATTGGTACCTCTACACCTGCTAGACTCGATAACAGATTACCTGTTACACGGGTGGCACAAAAGGCATAGTGGATATGGCACACACTAGTACATTTATTTAGCTGTTAGTCCTCGAGTTGTAAGCCCGGCAACTACTGTCCGTTCGGCTTCCATTGTCAGGCGTCCGTCCGGAGGTGACATTTGCGCACATGTCTCTAAAACTAATGGACAGATTTATTTGAAAGGTGGTGTTTAGTTAGGAAATAGTGAACCCAACCAGATGACACCAAAAAAAATATGCATATCAGGTGACGTCATCATGGTAACGTCATAATTTTTGTTTCTAATCCTATTTTCTCCAAACTACTGTAGGGATTTGGTTGGTATGTATACTTGTGCCTCCGAGGTAAACCCAAACTTATGCAAATCGAGTGACGTAATCATCGTGACGTTATATTTTTAGAATTGTTTAAAATATTTAACACATTTGTTTTATTTCAAGTATAATAATAATAATAATAATAATAATAATAATAATAATAATAATAATAATAATAAATTAATAATAATAATAATAATAATAATAATAATAATAATAATAATAATAATAATAATAATAATAATAATAATAATAAACATTTGTATAGCGCCCTTCCTCATTGCAGCTCATAGAGCTTTACAGAAGAAAAAACAAACATTAGTGACCAAGTCTCTTTGAACTTTTATTTAACGCAATGTCAAATCCAGAAAAGCGATGTAATGGAAATGGAGACAATACAAATCGTCCTCTGGATCAGAAAATAATGGCATCAGTGAACAAACTTCGCACAGAAAGCGGGATGCGCGATGTCAACTGCAAAATCAACCCTGGTATAGCTAAACCCACACAAAATCTCAATTTAATTTTTTTTTAAATTAATATGTATGTGCTGGGACTAGTTCCTTACAACGTATTTTATTGTTTGATTGTACTAGGCTTAGGAGCGCTGTACAAAGGAAATGGACTTTGAAGGGGAACCTTCTTTTTGCAATACAAAGTTCTTAGTAGTTCTTTTTCTACAAAAAGAAAAAGTTGGTCGTTTTTTTTCTCCACAAAACGATCTTTGAAACGTTTGACATAGTTCGACATTACCAGTGTTCCCTCCAAACACAAAAAAAGAGAGTCCTTGGGACTCCCAGGTATAAAATTTTAAGGGTCCTTGTGCAAATTTTGGGAGTCCCCAAATCGGAAAAAGAAATGTAAAAACAAGTCCAAGCCTCACTTTTTTCTTTTACTCTGTTAAAGCGTCACATTAGTGATCATAATCATATAAAACCAAAAAATTAAAACATGTATTAAATACCCTCCCGCTTGCGTCAAACTGGCACCACTGGAACTCTTGCAACCATCTGTCGTTGAGTTTTCGTTTCTTTGGACGCTTTACTTCAGTTTGAGTTTCATCATTTATTTGTTTATCCATGCTTTGGAGTTCCGTATTTTCGATAATGACAGGATCTGTACTTGATGTTGCTGTGGATGAACAAGTTTTGGGCACAGTCAACCAAGTCAGAAGTGACATGATCGTGTATGATAGAATCAAAGAATGGATTCACGAAGATTTCTTCTGTTAAGTGAATGGATTGCTTGGAATAAGTTTACAATGCGCGCGCATGCGATTTTGAAGGACGACAACTCCCGACACAATCTTTAATCGTCTGCAATGGCAGTCTCAGTTGGGTTCTGATTCTGATTATGCCGTGAATTAGTTCGTTGGTCGTATTTTTTACTTCAGCGATTCGAAAAAAATGTGTACGTCCACGGGACGCACACGTGCAAATTTTTCTGCGTCATTTTTCATATTTTGTGCGTAATTGACGCACTACTGTGCGTAATCGGGAACACTGATTACAGCTGACATTTGCGGGTTTTCATTGTTGGAACAGAGTTGTTTAAATTTGCTATGGTTATTTGTTTGTTTGTTTGTTGCTGTTGTTTCAAATCACATTTGTTGTGAAAATACGTTAAATTAAAATATTGAAATATATTGAGGTGGTTATTTAATTTAAAGTCTGTACACACTGTAATTTTGTACCATAAAAATAAATAAATAAATAAATATCATGGCCCTCGTTATTTTGACGTCAAAACAATGATCCGTTAGATTTAGAGCTGGGTTAAGGTAAGGGTTAGGGTTAGCGTTAGTGTGAAAACTTTAAAGTGCGAGTAAGCCTACTTAAAAAAATGAGGACAAAATGTCACCAAATGTCAATGCAACGTATGTATATGGGGTTTCAAGAAGTTATTGTACAGGCGTACCCAAATTTGTGTGTGTGTGTGTGTGTGTGAGAGAGAGAGAGAGAGAAAGAGAGAGAGAGAGAGAGAGAGAGAGAGAGAGAGAGAGAGAGAGAGAGAGAGAGAAAGAGAGAGCTTATCGTGGTTGATGAGGAAACAGTTGTAAGTAGCTTCCATGATAATGAACTGTCCCTAATTCAGAAATTATAGAAAGTGTATTCTATTTGTCATTCTGTCTAAATTCTGAATACAACTGTCTATATAATTAGGATTTAAACATTGCTTGGGAAATCCCCTGCCATTGTAGGTTTTAGGAATCGAACCTGTTTCGTTTCAGCGCCATTCGCATCGTTTTTCCCTAACTGTGCGTGTACAGTTTCTTAAGGGATCATCTCAGTTGGAAAAAATACGGCATGAGTCTGGAATGGAATTTGCTTTACACCTGACATAACATTCTTGTCGTTGGCAAATATAGGCTGCTTAGATTGCAAGCCGCAGATTCTTCACAGTATCGTTCTTGGCGGTTCTATAAGTGGAACTGTATGCTTTGGGTGTGCATTCGGTCTTCGAATGCTTTATACTATTTGTTGGATACCACTTATGACTTGAATCTTTATTGGTTTATTTATTTCCTTGCTGTGATGTTGCCTCATGTATTCACGCTCTTTCTTTGTAAAGCGTATTTATTTATCTATTTTATTTTATTTTATGAGAGGGGGTAGGGGGGCAATAAATGATCGTATTGCGTCGTATCGTATGTGATTTGCATGATTTTGTTAGTTTTTTAGTTTTAAAAGCAAACTATGTTAACTTTACTGGGGCAAGATACTGTGAAACTCAAAACATAAGCGTAATATGGGGAAATAAGATAAAATGAAAATGTAATGTTTAGGTGCGACGTTTTTCATGTGTTAGCGGTCTCCTCCTCTTATTCAACGTCCCCCATCTTTCTATCATTTTCGTCTTCTGTCCCACTCACTACTCCTGAGTGTACATGTACATAAGTCCACTCACACAAATACTAGGCGCTACCCGTTCTCATAACAGCACTAGGTGCTATTCGTTCTCATAACAGCGCAGCTGGGGATGAAAACGTCCATCTTTACAAGGCTTGTGCATTAAAACAATGACATCCCCCTCCCTCCCTCTCGCCATCCCCATTTCTTCCTCCTCCCCCCACCCCCACCCCCCTTAGAGTGTCTCTTACTCCCTTGCGGCAGCTGTATACTATTGCGGCGGAAATTTAAATTTAAAGATCGTGCGAGGAGTAAAAACAGTTACTTCAATTTTAAAACTTGCCCCGCGGTCCGCATGTAGATGTGCGTTCTATTGCTGTTAAACGTAACCAGCTTTGAAGTTACCGTTCAAGGTTGATTAACCTATTCCTTACCAATCGAAAACCTTTTTATAGAGGACCATTGAGAGGTCAACATCTTGAACCTTGAAACTGACGTATGCCATTCTGTTCGAGCATAACTAAGGACATGGAGATTATTTTTCCTTTTCTTTTTTTTAAAGAAGATATCATCATCATCATCATCATCATCATCATCATCATCATCATCATCATCATCATCATCATCATCATCATCATCATCATCATCATCACATCATTATCACAATCATCATCATCATCATCATCATCATCATCATCATTACCATCCACTGCGTCAACAGCGGGTACACAAGTGTGCGCTCACCACGAGGAACAACCACCCCAAAAATTAACACATAAAACGCCAAAGGGAACAATTACAGCGTTTTCATTCACACAAAAACTAACCTATATAATTTATTTATACTGTAACTTTTTAAACCACCCGTCTACTCACATTCACACTTGACTATAATGAAAACAAAACTGGAAAACAAACACGAATAATAAATAAGATAATGATTTTTTAAATGTATTTCTTCATACAGCCTGTACAGTTTACCACAGGGGGCTGTAGATTTATTAATTATCTAACTAATGATTGATACAAAATATCAACTATACACAATGCCTGTTAGTATTGTCAACAATGTAACTTCTTTCCAATATTTATCAGTGGCTATTTATTACACAAGTTTGATTATGCAGAAAATGCAACTCCTTAAAATAGCTATACATTTGGCTTCATGCAACTGTTAATTGACATATTATGTTACTGTTCGTTTTTGAGCAAATGTATTAGGGAATAATCCGTTACGGACTTTCTAAGTCAGAATCCCGCTGGATGGCAGTCAGCGACCAGTGGGGTTCCCTCAGTTGCTCAAGTCAGTTGAGATGCCAGATTGTACAGAGGGATTCCGTGTGTTACGATCAAAACCCACGCCACGGCACTCACAGCAAGGGCGATATTATACAGTGCTGGTGGAGATGCCAGTACCAGTACACTAAGACATACATAAGAGTAAATCATAGCGTTATTAACCAACCAACATTGGCAAAATACCTACATAAGCTTACTCTTTTGCACGTGCACGTTGCTATTCTTCTCCGTAATATCCATTATCAAGTTCATTCACAAATTACCTCCCTTTATCATAATTGAATTGAACGAACTTTCCCAAATTATTTCCCTTTATTATAATTGGAAACTATTTAACTGCAATATGTATAAATCCACCGCCCACTCTCTCATTAATTCCACTGTTCAGACTTTGGAGAACTGCATCACAGACATTAAGTCATGGATGACACTCAACAAGCTTAAGCTTAATGACGATAAAACCGAAGCCCTCCTCATTCACAAGCACAACACCTCCTCACTCTCGCCTCTCCCAACATCGCTTACAGTAGGGACAACAAACACTCAGTTCTCATCCTCAGCAAGAAATCTCGGCTACATTCTCTCCGATGACCTGTCCCTCAACAACCACATCTCCAACGTCTGTCGCTCTGCATACACGGCCATACGCCAAATCAGCTCCTTTCGCCACTATCTTACAGTCCCGGCCACCAAAACCCTAGTCTGCGCTCTCGTCCTTTCTCGTCTTGACTATTGCAACTCTCTCCTTGTTGGCTCCCCGAAACACATCATTGACAAACTACAAAAGGTTCAGAACTCAGCAGCTAGACTAGTATTCCGAGCTAAGAAACGTGATCACATCACACCTCTACTACATTCCCTTCACTGGCTTCCTGTGCAAGCACGCATAGAGTACAAACTCTCTGTTCTCTGTCACAACTTCTTCACAGATTCTTGTCCTTCCTACCTTGCTGATCTACTGTCTGTCTACTCCCCTTCACGCACTTTAAGATCTTCTGCTGACACTCGCACACTCAAGGTTCCCGTCACCCGCACTAAGACATACGGCCAACGTGCATTCGCCTACTCCGCACCTAAGCAGTGGAATTCCCTTCCCTCCCATATCCGCAACATACAATCAATACAAGCATTCAAAAAGGCCCTCAAAACCCACCTCTTCAAACTGCATTATTCAGATTGATTTGTATCCCGCTGCCATTCTCTCATCTTTTGTCTATGTCTGATCCGTAAGTGTATACACGGCTGTAAATATTTATACTGTTTTCCTTCCTGGGCCTAACCGGGCATATAAATAGCTGTAAATAGGTTTTTGCTATTCTATTTTCTGTCTTTTTTGTCATTTGTGTACATAGTTGTAAATAGTATATCTTTGTCTTTTTTGTAATTTATGTACATAATTGTAAATAGTCTGTACCTTTACTGTCCCGTCTTTTGGTGTATTGTAGCAAAAGTAATGTTTCATCGAGTGCATGTATTTATATGTTATGACTATGTAAAGCGTGGTGAGTCTGGTCATAGGCTGGAGTACCCGCTATATAAAAATCCGTTATTATTATTATTATTATTATTATTATTATTATTATTATTATTATTATTATTATTATTATCTGAATTATTTCCCGTTACAACTGTTTAAAACGACTGATCAAGTTCCATTTATAAATGCTATATCATCTCTTAACCATCAACAAAAGAATCGCTTTCATTCACATTTCACGTCTCTTTATAACGTTAGAAAAGAATCCAAACTTGTCATGCATAAATTACTTCTCTTCACAAAATAATTATCAAATATTATTTATTTATTTCCCTGCATACAAAAGCATATTTTCTTCAGCGATATGTCCTTTCATTCAAAATATAAAATATATACATGTTACACAAATATGCTTGTAGCCAAGCAAAATAGTCACCTAGGGATCGCTTGTAGGCTAGGTACTTAAGCTACCTGTGATAATTAATCCTCGGTCCGGACAAGACGACACAACACAAAGCCAAGACATGTCAGAGTGGTCACAGTAGTTCATGCAGCTCTCTTATCTCTCTCCAGGATGACTGCTCGCTGCCTCACAGGACCGTCACTGCATGTAGATAGATAGATAGATATTCGGTGTTTATAGGATCCAGCGGACTGCCAACAGTCGAATCAGGACCACGCATGCCCATATAGCGGTAATCTTGACCAAGTTTAGGGTGATGAAGCAACACTAACAAAACAATGCAAGGGTTCTAATTACACTATTTGAAAACTCAGTAAGAACTTTTAATTTATTTTCTCGCCCTCATCTTCTATCGTCTATACCAGGTTTAGAAACCATATCATCACAGGTTAAAAAAAAATCCGAGTCGTGACATCCACCGTCCTCCTCGTCCTCATCATCGTCATCATCATGATCATCATGATCATCATCATCATCATCATCATCATCATCATCATCATCATCATCATCATCATCATCATCATCATCATCATCATTATCATTATCATTATCATTATCATCATCATCATCATCATCCATCCTCTCATCCGCATCATCATCCTCATCTTATTTATTTATTTATTTACATTTGCGATGTTAGACAAAGAAGTTATCATCATCATCATCATCATCATCATCATCATCATCATCATCATCATCATCATGTGGCGTTCTGGCCACGTGATCTAAGGCGGGACTAACTTTCCTTGTCCACATGCTAGAAACCAATGGCACATGACAGGTGTGGGATTGGTCCTGCCTGGGGCGTTATGTTTTTCCGAATATTATTTACTTTCGAATCGGGCAACGTCTCGGGAGTTTTTTTCTGGCACTCCGGTTTGCTCCTCCAGCAAAATATAAAAAAAAACCACACACAACTAATAAATATTAAGGTTGGGTTTGGGCGCGCCACAGGCTGCGACTACGCCTTCCTCAGAGGAGGCGGCCCAGAATTTCCAGATAAAAATGGAAAATAAAGTTTCAAAAATCAAAAATAAAATCAAAATCAATATTATTATCATCATTATCGTCATCATCATCGTTGTTGTCGCCGAACATTGTTTTTGCAAACTATTTTTTCTATAATTTCATTCGTGTTTACATTATTCTCCCCATCCACAGATCTGACGACGAGCAAGCGGCAACGGCTGACAGCCTACCCCCGCCCCCGCCCTCCGAGAGCGGACTGGACAACGCTGCTGCCATGACCACCTCCACCACCTCCACTGCCATCGAGGTCGAGAAAGCGAACGCACCTTTGGCCACCCCACCCCCTCGGGAGCCCCCTAACGAGCGGGGGTGCTGCAAGAACCGATCTGTGTTGGAAAAATGCCTCTTCGTTTTGCTCCTTCTCATCTTCCTCCTCTTCGTCGCTTTTCTCATCGGCTTCGTTATCCTCTATTTTTGGAAGGGCGAACCTAGAAGTAAGTTTGACACTTAAGGCCCAGTCAGACACCTACCGATTAAATCATACAGTTTGTTCCATGGGATTTAATCTCAGGACTGATCACACCGAGCAACCGGTCACACGCTAAAATTAATTCCATACAGCAGATCGAGACGAAGTTGGTTTTCGCTGCAGCTCGCTCATGGTCTCTGTGGTGCTCTCCCTTGAACCGAAAGGTCCCAGGTCGAATTCCGGAGTAGCCAACGTGTGATCATATTATTTCCCCTTACCATCAGTTGATTCGCTCTTGTCAGAATAATGTGACCAGTCGTCGCCTATACGCACCGTTGTCGTGTTACTATAATCTACCATTAACCTTAACATTGTTGATACGTAAATATTGTTAAAGCTATGGCCAATTCGAGATCGAGGAGTTCGGAGAAAAGTGAGAGAAAAGATTGTTTGTCATATTTAGATGTTTTAATAGCAGATGATGAAGAAATTTCTTCAGTCGCAATGTTCAGAACGCACAGCACGTTCTGATAGGTCCGAACTTGTGAATTCATCACAGGAATTAGAACATGTTATATCCTCTGCATCTATGAATCATTGATGGAATGTACAAGTTATTGCAGCGTGTGACAGTGTAAATCTTATGAGAATCGGGAGGTCTGACTGGGGCATAAGTGACACATGCCTTTACACTGTAGGCTACATACGGAACCGCACATGCTTACATGCATATTTTCTTGCGCGTACACACATAAACACAAACGCATCCAACCCTTCCCACTTCCCCTCCACCCACACACATACACACAAAATACAAAATAACGTTAGCAAGTGATTTTTTTTTAAAATTAAAAAGTATATGAAAGTGTGGTGTGTGTTTGTGTGTGTGTGTTTGTGTGTATTGCGAAATTCATAATTTGGTTACAATGCAGCTGCGTTTGTTTCTCTGTGCAGAATATTGTACCGATGACAGCTGTGTTGAAGCAGGTGAGTAACTTCCGCACCCACACCTTTTTTCAGTAATTGGTCATTTAAAAAATCTCATGTAATTCGTTACTATCACAACTGACTGACAAAATGGGTAAGGGTGTGAATTTGGACATTAGCATCTGACCACTGACGCTACTGTCAAACTCATTTCCTCTCTTGTTCTGTCACGCTTAGACTACTGTAACTCTCTCCTGGCTGGACTTCCTTCTTCTTCTATTTATCTGCTCCAACGTGTTCAGAACGCTGCTGCTCGTCTGGTTTTTAAAAAGAAAAAATATGATCATATCACACCCCTCCTATATTCACTCCACTGGCTTCTAGTGCCTAATAGAATTATCTACAAAATCTCTATTTTCTGTTACAAGTGCGTCAATGGCTTAGCCCCTTCCTACCTCCCCCAGAACATTCAGATTCAGTTCTACAAGCCCTCTAGAAATCTTCGTTCTTCTTCTGACACCCTCATGCTTCACATAACCCGTTACAAACTCTCCTCTGCTGGCTGTCTCAGTGCTTGGCCATTCAACTTGGAACTCTCTCTCTCTCTCTCTCTCTCTCTCTCTCTCTCTCTCTCTCTCTCTCTCTCTCTCTCTCTCTCTCTCTCTTTCCCTCTCAGAATGTCTGTTTAAAAGTGCTGTAAAGAATGTAAGCCTATTTAACGTTTGAACATTTCAATAATTCTTATCGATTGTTGCAGCTGCTAAAATTAACGGATTTATTAACCGCACGGTAAACCCTTGCGATGATTTTTACAAGTTTGCGTGCGGCAACTGGATGAAAGGCAGCCTCATTCCTGACGACAAACCGGAAGTGACGGTATATTCCCAGATGGAGAATAATGTCAAGGTCGTTCTAAAAAGTAGGTCAGCTACTTTTGTTTTTATTGTTATTATTATTATTATTATTATTATTATTATTATTATTATTATTATTATTATTATTATTATTAATACTATTATTATTATTATTATTATTATTATTATTATTATTATTATTATTATTATTATTATTATTTAGTCATCATAACGTTTTATTCTTTTTTTTTACATTTTTAAAAATATACAATATTACACTGCAATTTCAACGGATATTCTACAAGTAGGGAAAATGTAGATAGATAGATATATGATGATGATGATGATGATGATGATGATGATGATGATGATGATAGATATATGATGATGATGATGATGAAGGGTTTTTATTATTATTATTATTATTATTATTATTATTATTATTATTATTATTATTATTATTATTATTACATCAAGTAGAGAAATGAAATCTATGAGGTAAGAGTATAAACCGAGGTGCGGTCTGTTCACGTACGCATTCCATCGCACGGACTATAAAGATCCTGACGCTCATGCCTAGACGGATGAGTGCCGGCTATACAAATACAGGTACCACGCACTAGGTCCTTTCTCCCTATCCACGGTCCCCCAGGATTGTGGTCATCGTCTGGGCTTGAGTTAGACATGTATCGGCCAGCGCCTTGAGCAGCTCTTAAGCTGTAGAAGCGCTATATAAGAATAATTAAATAGTGTAATTTTCCAATCCAAATACAGGAATACAAACCCTATCAAAGCGTCGTTCTTTTCGCTAACGTGAATAAATAAGTCAAGTCTTGTAATCGAACACTGTCACATCTCTGCAAAATGGAGGCTTTTAAAAAAAATTAACATATTTAAATGTTATTTGTATGTTTCAAGTTTTAGTTTAATTTTAATATTTTCAAATGCTTAAGATGTTTTTCCGAACTATTCTTAGCGAATTTAATTGTGTTTCAATCTACTTTGAATGTTCCTTACAAAATCAGTCTTATAATTTGCACACCAGATAATTGGGGTGTGTCATGACTGTAGGTTGTGCATTAAAAAAAAGTTGTTGTTTTTTGTAAGGACTGAATTAAATTATATTTTTATTGTAGGAAGTGTCATATGGTACTGTTAAATGTAGGCCCAACTATTTCTTAACATTTGTTATTGTGCATTTGGTATCTGAGTGTCCTTACTATAATAGGTATTTTGTGGATTGCCTGCATGTTGGATTTAAAACGTATGGGGCCTGATTTTGTCAATTTGATGCTTCTTGGTTTGTTTGCTGATTGTTTTTATTTTGTATTCATATTCTATAATGTCTTGTAATCAATGTTAAAAATGGTTTTACTGTAAAGCGCTGCGTGCCTGATCGTAGATCAGGAAACTGCACTATACAATTTTAATTGTAGTAGTAGTAGTAGTAGTAGTAGTAGTAGTAGTAGTAGTAGTAGTAGTAGTAGTAGTAGTAGTATCATTAGACATTTACAAAGGTGTTAGTAAACTTACTATTGTTTTGCAGGTTTACTCGAGGACTCAAAGGTCCTTGCTGGCATTCCTGCTGTTGACAGAGTACGAGATTTTTATGCCTCTTGTACAAATACCGGTATGGCTATTTATTAATATAATAATTTATTGTAATAATTAATTATTTAATTAATTCATTTATTAATTTAAATTATTAATTTATTTTTTATTAGTACAAAGTGCAGAGAAGACCAAAATGATGACCAACAACACCAATGGCATCAACACGGACATCAAAGTACAAGGCCAATCCCTCAACACAGTGCACAGCTTCAAATATTTAGGAGCCATTGTGGTCATCGTCTGGGCTTGAGTTAGACAAGCAGGAAGTCCTCTCCAGGATCGCACAAACAACTGCTGCCCTGACAAGGTTGAAGCCCATTTGGAAAGACAGAACCATCAGTCTACATTCCAAAGTAAGACTGCTGCGCTCTCTGGTCATCTCCATCTTCCTATATGCTTGCGAAGCATGGACCCTCACAGCAGATCTCCAACGAAGAATACAAAGCATGGAGATGAGGTGCTACAGAAGACTTCTGTGCATTTCCTATACCCAACACATCACCAACGTTGAAGTCCGACAGACCATCACACAAGCCATTGGACAACACGATGACCTGCTCACAGTGGTGAAGAAACGGAAACTCCGATGGTATGGCCACGTCACCAGATCATCAGGCCTTGCAAAGACCATTCTGCAAGGCACAGTGCAAGGAGGTAGAAGAAGGGGGAGACCGAAAAAGAGGTGGGAGGACAACATTCGAGAATGGACTGGTTTGACACTGAGCGAAGCCATGAGGGCTGCTGAGGACAGAGAAAGATGGAGTATGCTGGTTAAGCGATCATCTGTGGTGCCCCTACGACCTTCGGGTTATGGGACAGGATAGGATAGGATAGGATAGGATAGTACAAATATTGGCAATTAATTATTTAATTAAAAATGCCTTTTTACGAATGGAATAAGCTCATGACTAGATGATCTAATATGACAATTTAATTATACCGAATTAATATTTGTAATTTGTATGGTTAATTTGATGTCAAAACGTGAGTGGAGATGGACAACTACACTGCAACGTCTGCAGACATTCTACAAATAGGGAAAATAGATATAAGCTTATATATTTATTATATGGACAGTTTTGTTTGATTACGCGTAACTTCGCCACTTTCTTGTCATCGTGCAGAGTACTCCGAGGCGTTGGGATCCGAACCCTTCACAAAACTCAGCGAGCGAGTGGGCAAGTGGCCAAGTGTGGATCCAACCTGGAACGCCACGGACTTTGAGCTGAGCGATGTCCTGCTCGAGATATCT
>CM072524.1:44534128-44659426 GCA_036898135.1 Oncomelania hupensis
CGCCTACTCTGCATTATAGACTGTTCAGTGGCAACAGTGGCAAAATAGTTGCCACTGTCAATTTGACAACATAAAAAAGAAAAAAAATATTGATATTCATGATATTTTGAAAGAAACCACAACAAATCGTTTTTTCTTGTTTTGAAAAAAAAATTATTATATGGGTTTATTTATTTTCGAGGCTTGTTGATGTAATACCTAACCTTCTCCATCGTATTGCAAAGTTTTGTGGACTGAGGAGTGAAAACATTTTTATTGTTCAAAGACAAGTCAAAGGGTTGGGGTGATGTGGGACTGAAGGTTTTTGATAGCATCCTGGATATAATACGTATTAGATGCTGTCCTTAGAGCCATGGTAGGACAGATCTATCTCCCATTATTTATTCATTTAATAGGTAATCATTCTTATATAGCGCCTCTCCAGCTCAAGAACTGCTCCAGGCAAGAATTGTGCCGTAGATGGAGATGACCATTTCTCTGTGTTAGTTCTTAGATAACATGTGCTTGCTTTTAACATCAAGTGACTGATTTCCAATAGCATAAGAAGACGCTTGAATGAAGTCCCTGTGGAAAAAGCATCTTCATGCGAAACAAATAACCCCACATTGGCTGACTGGCAACATACATGGGAAGAAACCTAACTGTTCACAAGAGAATTCATAGCCACATTTAAAAAAAATATTTTAATAATTTAATAATTCAATTCAATTCAATTGTTTTGTATTTTTGAACACATTTTGTTATATGCAAAGGGACACTACAAACAATTCTGGGTTCTGTAAAATATTCTAAAATATAGGGTTGCTACCCCTTGAAGGGAGAAGTTGAATACAAACGGGGACAAAACCACCCAATTACAGACACAACATTAGAACCTCGGTCTATTCACAACTTTCCGGCACCTCTCATAAAAACTCGTGGGTATCGCCATTATAAATTAAAACGAGGTTATATGAAACCAAGTTCCGGTTTTGCTTGTTTTGCTTTTATCAAAGCTTGATGCGTGACTTTTAAATATGGCAAATTGCCGAAAACGACGATTGTTAGAGCCAGAAAACGAGTGGGATAAGTATAAAAACGGTGGAGGAAGTACATGCTCAGTGAAAGAATACAAAAAACAATCGTAGAGGCCTGGGCCGAGTTTCAATTCAGCGAGACTATCTAGGTCACAAGATCTCGTTTTTGAGTCAGACCGATCATTGAATGAAACTACCCACCATGCTGCCTCATTCTAGCCTCGTTTTCAATTTGTACACAAACGGCGGTTCCTTCGAATGTGTTGGACGATTTGCGAAAATAAAATCAAATAAGTAAAAAAAATCAAATGTATCATCAAAATCGATTAAAAGCAAAATTGTTCACTTACAGTTCTTCACCCCCTCCCATGATCTGGTTGAAACTCGAAGATTTACCATCGAATTATCACCGTAACAGATTCCAAGTAGCATAAACCGCGTACTTTCCGCCATCTTGATCTTGCAGGCAAAGTACCCCGAGAGGCGCCTAGCTCTTTCTCGCCTCGCCTTGCGATTGACTAGCGAGCGAGCAGCCGTAGAAACGACCCAATGAGCAAGATCTACCGGGATCTACCGAGATCTCGCTGTTTTGAAACTCGCCCCTGTATTTGTGGCGACTTCGGAGGTGTGTCGATCATCGACCGAAAGTGAAACAGGACCTGAAAACTCTTGTACTTTTCCATAGCTTCGCCGTCGCAACCTTCACAAAACACGAAGTAACTGACTATGTTAGGCTAGCGTTGTGGCCAAGTGGGCTAAGGCGGGACTAACTTGCCTTGTCCACAAGCCAGAAACCAATGGCGCCTGACAGGTGTGGGTTCGAGCCAGCATCTGGGCGTTATGTTTTTCCGAATATTTTTCAAAAATTCACAAATAATGTTAGGTATAGGTAGGGTTTAGGCGCGCCACTGGCGATAGAAAGGGATAATAAACTGCAGCAAAAAAAAAATAAAAATATGTGAGGGTACGATACAGGTGGCCAGTGACACATGTTATTATTCTTGAATATTTGGAAATAACTCACTAAAACACGCGGAGAAAAAAAAACCGGAAGTATTTTTCATAGAGGGGATTCCCGTTGGTGCATAGGATAGCAGAAAAGTGTGAATTCTAAAACACCAAAAGTGTAAACTGTTACCACAGCGGACTGATATACAGGTGGATACGTATAAACTGGGTTGGCTTGTATTGTAACTCCTGACGAAGCGGTTTTAGCGAAATACAAAGCATAGGGATGATGGTGTGGGGTTGGCCTGATAGATCAGTGGAGAGTGAGCTGCTTTCCTAGGTCGAAGGTCGCGGATTCCAACTCCGCGTGGAAAGAACTTTCGTGACTTAGGTACGAGACTTTTCGGGACACCCAGGGTTTTCTCCGGGTACTCTGGTTTCCTCCCTCCCTTCCTATCCTACCCTATCATATCCCATAACTCGGAGGTCGTAGAGGCATCACAGATGATCGTTTAACCAGCGTACTCCATCTTTCCCTGTCCTCAGCAACCCTGATTGTTTCGCTCAGTGTCAAACCAGTCCATTCTCGAATGTTGTCCTCCCATCTCTTTTTCGGTCTCCCTCTTCTTCTACCTCCTTGCACTGTGCCTTGCAGGATGGTCTTTGCAAGACCTGATGATCTGGTGACGTGGCCATTCCATCGGAGTTTCCGTTTTTTCACCACTGTGAGCAGGTCATCGTGTTGTCCAATTGGAGGCAGTCAATCTAATTTAAAAAAAATATAAACAATAGGCCCTAAAACTTGATTTCTATTCCGACCTTTGTAATAGCGATCTCTGCAGATCGCCGCGCTTTGTGTTCGATTGAAAAAAAGCGCGTGATAACATCCTGTTATTATTATTATTATTATTATTATTATTATTATTATTATTATTATTATTATTATTATTGTTATTATTATTATTATTATTATTATTATTATTATTATTATTATTATTATTATTATTAAGGGGAACTAATGACTCAGCGTTCCCAATGAAGATGTCCCGTCTGTCCTTTGTTCTATTTTATAAGGATATTCTGGGCCGCCTCCCCTGGGGAAGGCGTAGTCGCAGTATAAGGTAGTGTGATACTGCCAGCTTTGATAGAAATCTCCATTGGGACCACGGAGCTATTAGTCCCTTTTCTTGTATTCCTAAGCGTTTGGTCTCATGTGCATAAACCGTGTTATGTTACAGTTTGACTGGAGGACCTTCATGAACGGAGTGGTACAGTACGGGTCAGCGCCGCTTCAGGTCACCCCTTCAGACAGGATCATTCTCACTTCCGCCTCCTACCTGGATAAGCTGTTTCCTCTGCTGAATAAGACGGCTTACAGGTGGGAGGGATGGGTGGGGTTTATGGGGAATGTGGGGGAGAGGGATGGGAAGTGGTTTGTGTTTGAGTACGTGTGTGTGTGTGCACCTGATTGTGTTTGCACCTCTCTGTGTGTGTGCCCCCCGTTGGTGTGCCTTGGGTTTCAGTATATATAATATCCCCAATTTTTGGAAATTTAGTGCTTTAAATTCCCACTGTCAGTGTCTTTCCCCTTTGTTCTTTCTCATTCCTATTCTGTTCTATCAATCTACTATACTATCTTCTTCTTCGGCAGACCAGTCACCTACCTTTTTTCTTGAAAACTCTTCCGGAACAAAACTCTTCATTTGTATGTGAGGTCTGTTGGATCAGCTTGGGACTATTGGATGCTTTCTGCCAAATGGTCACTGGGGCTTCCTCTGATGTTATTATTTGGCTATGTAGGCATTTTATATGTATGTGTTTTTTTATATTGTGTAATGATGTTTGTATTCTATTTTGTTTTTGTAAACGGGGGTTCAAAAAATTAGAGTATAGCCTCAGCGTCCCCTGCGTGGGATGTCTTTATTGTAAAGGGACCGGCTGGTAGATTGCCTTCAGTGTTACCCCTAGGGTTGTTTCGGCAGATCTTTTATGCGGATCAGGGGTGAATCCTCTTTCACTTCTCTGGTCCTGATTTGGCTCGGAAGAGTCCGCTGGACCTAAAGCAATAACTATGTAATGTAATGTGTGTGTGTGCGTGCGTGTGTATATATGTACTTATATGTCTATGTGGAGGTCTTCATTTATTTGTAGGATTGAAAGCCGCAGATCACAAGCGCTCATATCTCATGATAGCGTCCTTACTATAGAACGCGTTTCTCTGAGTACTTTTCTATAAAATGTTCTATAAAATGTTTTATTATTATTTGTCTTTCTTATAATTATAAAATACCTGAGAAAGGCCTTTTTTAAAATGTACGGGACGCTATTACTCAAACTACGAGAGCTTGTCCCGCAAAAGAAAAAAACAACACACACGCAAACATACACACATACACACACAAACGCACACACACCCACGCGCGCGCACACACACACACAAACACACACACACACACACACAAACGAGCGTAAAAAGCAGCCAAAAAAGCATTCTAATATGTTATTCCTTTTTAACGGAAAAAACCTCTTAAGCTTGGATCCTGTCATAGTCAGCGTACGTGGAGTTGAAACGAAAAAGATAAAAAACTAAAAACTGCTGACACGTGGCAGATCTTCAGTTCACAGCCCGTTCAGAGTTAACGACCTAAATTAGTTTGCTTGCTACTCAGTCACATTGTATTTTCACTGACACATTAACATTCGAGAGAGAGAGAGAGAGAGAGAGAGAGAGAGAGAGAGAGAGAGAGAGAGAGAGAGAGAGAGTTTTGTTTGTTTGTTTGTTGTTGTTGTTGTTTTCTTCTTCTTCTTCTTCTTCTTCTTCTTCTTCTTCTTCTTCTTCTTCTTCTTCTTCTTCTTCTTCTTCTTCTTCTTCTTCTTCTTCTTCTTCTTTAATTAATATAACAATATGAAGCCCTCGGTATATGAATTATTATCATTATTAGAAAACTATATTTGTTCTAAATCACCTTGCAGTACAAAGGTTGAGACATTTTATAGTCCAAGACATTTGTGTGGAATAATTAATAAACTAAGAGTCAATTCATTTAACACCAACTTTTCAGAAGATGTAATTTGTACCTGTTTATATCCATTATCTGTATTTTACATGAATGTCCGACTTGAATTCCACAGTATAAAAAAAGAATCAATGCTCCGTTGAAATATCAAGAATCCGTTGACATTTTATTGCATAGTCCTGCAATAATAGATATCATATTGCCCGTATAATTTACCTGTGCGCCGTTGGTAAGTTTGTGTAGTATTGTTACTTGTTACGGTTCAACTTTAAATTGTTGGATTTGCTTTTATATGTGATGTCTATGCGCAAGAGAGAGTGTGTTTAGTCTAACATCACAGGTACGAAAACAGACCTTAAAATACATTATTGAATTGAATTGATATCTTCTTCTTCTACTTCTTCTTGTTCTTGTTCTTCTTCTTCTTCTTCTTGCTCTTCTTGTTCTTCTTCTTCTTGTTCTTCTTCTTCTTGTTCTTGTTCTTCTTGTTCTTGTTCTTCTTGTTCTTGTTCTTCTTCTTCTTGTTCTTGTTCTTCTTGTTCTTCTTGTTCTTCTTCTTCTTGTTCTTGTTCTTCTTCTTCTTCTTCTTCTATCTGATTTCTCATCGTTTTCAGAGTACAAGCTAACTACTTGCTGTCAACGCTATGGCCTTACGTGGCGCATCTTTCCAAGCAGTACAGAAGGCTGTTGGAAGACTATTTGAGGGTATGTTGTCGTTGTTGTCGTCGTCGTCGTCGTCGTCGTCGTCATCATCATCATCATCATCATCATAATCATTATCATCATCATCATCATCATCATCATCATCATCATCATCATCATCATCATCATCATTATCATACTCATCACCGTCATCATCATCATAATCATCTTCATCATCATCATCATCAATGCTCTTCTTTAGCCAGTTCCCATGTGACGTCAATTGTTTGTTGTGTGCGTGAATTTTTGTTGTTGTTGTTGTTGTTGTTGTCTATCTGTCTTTACGCTGACAGGAGGTGAAAGGTGAAGGTCGCAAGAATCGCTGGGAGACCTGCGTGGAGCTGACGGACGCACTGTTTCCGGAGGTCACAGGTCGGCTGTTCGTGGAAAGCTCCTTCGGCAAGGAAGAAAAAGATACGGTGAGCACTTTCCGTACAGGCAGTGACACAAAAGCTGGTTAACGGCCTGCAATGCCGAAGGAAAACCCCCACCCAACTTTAAAAAGACCCAAGGGCACAGGCAAATGCCCCTACTCTTAGGAATGAAGAGTATAAACCAAGGTCTAGTCTGTGCATACCCTCATCCCATCTCACGGATTTCACACATTTCTGACGCTAAAGGTCTAGACGCACGAGTGCCGGCTACACAGAGGGGTCTACAACCAGCAAGTAGGCCTACTAGGTCCCTTCTTCCCCTGTCCCCGGCACGCCAGGACTGTGCTCAGTTGTCTGGGCGTTAGGCAGTGCGCCCAAGGCTGCAAGTGGGCGCCTCGGGCGGTTTTGAGTGAGATCCTGTATCGGCCAGCGCCTTGAGCAGCGCTAGCCTTGAGCTGGGAAAGCGCGATATAAGAACGATTAAATACTAATAAATAAGTAAGAAATATATAAATAACAGTACAACGGAAATACGGGGTTTATTTTGTAACCCGTACAAACGAGCGAACGAACCAAACCTAACAATTCACCCGTTCTAGCTCTATTTCCTATGCAGGTGCCTCGTGAAATCCACCCTCGTACGCTCACTTGTACGTAGTGTCTTCCTGTCCATCATCTTCTGCTCCTTTACTGTTTGCTGCACCGCCTTGCTGTATGTGTAAAAATGACAGTGTAAACAAATTGCCATTCATTTCGCACTTTGCGTTTGGCCATGTGTCAATAGGACAGAGAGGGAGAAACAGATCCTGAGACACGGGGAGAACAGTTCATGGTTCCATGTAGGTAGTTGACGTGAATGAACATTGAAGCTTAACGTCTACGCGATATGGCAGACAGGGAAGGGGGGGGGGGGGGCAGGGACCTAACACGACCAGGGGACCTACCCCTAGACAAATCCAAAAGCTGTTTTCTCTCACATGAATTCTTGCTATCAAAGAATATTGTAGTAAGTACTATGTAGACCGTAATGTTCCTACGCTGCTCTCTAGCAACAACAACAACAAGCTATTTGATGAGGCGAAGGCGCCTCGTCTATTTGCGTTGGTTTGTAGTGTGTACAAGGGCAGTTGTAGGATAACTCTAATTGCGTTGTGAAGAGTCAAAGCCCTTGATACATTTACTTCAACTGTCGTCAATAAATAAATAAATAAAATATATCCTTTGATTTAATTGTTTATGACCTTCAAGAGTGCGTTTTTTATAAGAAAATTAGCAATTTTCGTTAGCAAGATAACTTACAGCGTGACTCATGGCAATTGATTCAGGGTGGTCTTCTTTTGCAGATTGTCAAGTTGGTCGACGCTCTGACGTCAGTTTTCATCGACATCATCCATCAGACTGAATGGATGACAGAGGTCAGCAAGACTGCCGCTGTCGATAAGGTAATCAATCAAACACCCAACCAACCAACCTGCTCATACATTCATTAATTAATTCAGCAATAAATTCCTTTGTTCAAGCTTTATTTTGTGCCATCAGGTGCCAACGTCTTATGTTTCGAGCGAGGAAGTTGTACAAGGTTAAATTAATTTATTGATTAATTCTTTTATTTCTTAAGCTCTGTGCCAATCATAAGGCGCCCAAATTGTGATCTCCAGTGTGGATGTTGTGACAATATTAAAGGCATTATTTGATTTCTTCATTCATTCATCCATCCATTTAATCATTCATTATATTATTTGTCTGATTCGTTGTCTTGCGTCAGGCTAAAGCGATGAGGGCCAGAGTGGGCTACCCTGACTATATCATGAACGACACGTTCCTCAACGAGAAATACGCCAAGGTACGACTGTATGATGGAGATGAGAAAGAGGACGATGAGGATTAAGGGGAGGTGGGAAAGAGGATGAAGATGAGGATAGCAATATTGAAATGTGATGATCATGAATTAAAAATATATTTTAAAAAAACGAAAAAAAAGATGATGATGATTATGAGGAGGAGGAGGAGGGAGAAGGAAAATAGAATGGTAATGATGATGAGGAAGACGAGGAGCATGATAATGACGACGACAGCGGGGATGATGAGGAAGAGGGAAAACAGGATGATAATATGTAGTGCTGATACATAATAATACATCAAAGATAATGATTATGATTGTTTATGATGAAGATGATTATGATAACTATGTGTGATTGATTGATTGATCAAATGATTTAATAATTGACAGACTTGTTGATGTTTTTCCAGTACAATATTTCGAAGGAAGCGTTCTTCGAGAACATGCTGAATGTGGCCCACATGCGGAATTGGGAGAAAGTGGGCAAATTCAGACAACGCGTTGATGATGACACCATGTTAGTACCGTCTTCTTCTTCTGCTTCTTCTTTTTCTTCTTCTTCTTCTTCTTCTTCTTCCACTTCTTATATTTGCAGACTTATCTGAAAATACTTTGAAATATTCGGAGGTTGAACCAGCCAAATGTTGGTCGGTCCGTCCGATGGACGCCATATCTCAAAACATGGTTACAGGAATGCTTTAACTCATAAACATTACAAAGAAAACTCATTAGTAATTAAATCTCATCAACAATGTATTTATTTACAGTTATGACTCGTAACTATAATTAACTGCTAAGTCTCTCTTCCTTTCAAACGCACACACATACACCCTCATAAACACACCCACACACACCCACAGACACACACATACTTACATACATACACACATACATATATGCATACATACATACATACATACATACATACACATACATACACACGTATATATTCATACACCCACACGAGTTATGACTATTCAGATGTTGGGGGTTTATTTTACAATTAATAAATGTAATGAGTTTTACGGGAGGATTTGAATGATTGAATTGAAGATGAATTTCTAAGTGAAAAACGAGCCCACTGTTCTAAACCCCCCCCCCCCCCCCCCGCGGGGGTGTCGGGGATTTCAGTATAAATAGTATCCCCATTTTGTGGAAATGTCTCATTCCTACTCTGTTCTATCAATCTACTATGCTATCTTCTTCTTCGCTAGACCAGTCACCTACCTTTTTTCTTGAAAACTCTTCCGGGACAAATCTCATTTGTATGTGAGGTCTGTTGGATCAGCTTGGGACTATTGGACGCTTTCTGCCAAATGGTCACTTGGGCTTCCTATGATGCTATTATTTGGCAATGTAGGCATTTAATATGCATGTGTTTTTTTGATATTTTTAAAATGATGTTTGTATTCTATTTTGTTTATGTAAACGGGGGTTCGATAAATTAGAGTATAAGCTCAGCTTCTCCTGCGTGGGATGTCTTTATTGTAAAGTGACCGGCTGTTGGATTGCTTTCAGTGTTACCCGCTAGGGTTGTTTCGGCAGATCTTTTAGGCGGATTAGGGGTGAGTCCTTTTTCAGCGAAATTGTGGTCTTGATTTTGTGGTCCTGATTCGGCTCTTTGCAGTCCGCTGGACCCTGTAAGCAATGAATAACTAACTAACATTGTTCCAAATACCAGTACCCTAACAAGATCATCCTCTTCTTCTCCTTCTTTTCCTCCTCCTCTTCTTTCTTCTTCTTCTTCTTCTTCTTCTTCTTCTTCTTCTTCTTCTTCTTCTTCTTCTTCTTCTTCTTCTTCTTCTTCTTCTTCTTCTCTGTGTTAAGATAATTAAGACAAATCATTTTTAGTTCCATGAAGATATTGCATAGTGGAAGAAAAAAGTACTACTTGACTTCTGTTGATGTGGACATGTGGATTGTGTGTTGTTTTCAGGTGGTCGTTCTCGGCCTCCACGGTAAAGGCATTTTATGACGCTCGAAAGAACCAGCTAGGTAAGCAATTATACCCGAGGGAGCCGACTTTGTCAAATTTGATGGGGAAAATGTAGTCTAATTATAGGCTATACTTACGTGTTACACTCAATTCGATGTTGGTGTTTTCCTTTATCAGTATCCGATTCAGCCCCAATGCTGAATTCCTGATAAGGTGTAACTCAGATTCGTTTATCCACGCAACCCGTCCAAACAGCATACAAGTCACAAAGTCGACGTATGAAGTTTTCCACTTTTATTCAGCACACACCAACAACTGCATACAATTCTCAACTCAACTCAACAACTTTCACAGCAACTCTCCAGCTTCACTATCAACAACAATCTCTCAACAACAGTGCGGCACACAATTTTATAATCTCTCTATCTTTTTTCCCGAAAAATTTCGAACCCAGTAGACTAAAATGACGCACTACAGCCAATCAATTAAAAGATCGTCATCACTGACTTACGTCATACATTATTATTTCTCCTTCCCGAACGTCCTCTTGCTTCGACATGTATCGGGAAATTTCTATCGAGAGTAAACACGCAGATCCAGAATATTCTACAGTAATATCGACTAACGCAAATCATCAACGTTATACAAAGCCTCTCCTAACAACAATGCAAACTCAAATCAAAGGTAAATAAACTCCATTATTGAATACTTTGCAAAACGAAACGATTAGATCTATCGTGCGCGCTTCCGACATACTTTCGTTCGCGTTTCAACGTAACATTACGTAAATGTAGTTGAAAGAGAGAGAGAGTATTTTCGAACACTGGATGCTCCCGTAAAAAAGAACTAGTAATAAGACAGTGTTCCCAATAAAATGTCCTGTCAGTTATTTTATGTAGTTACTGCAGTGTGTTCAGTTTGGGGTAGGATGTCTAGTCTATGGGATAGTTTGCTTTTGCGTGGCAAATCAATGGGTCATTGAATGGTTTTAACATGAGCCAAAAGAGACAACCGAAACATATCAGTCTCAAAACCAGTTTCAATTGAATTTGAAAGGTAAAGTAGGTTACGTTGCAACAGATGGAAACTGCACAGGCAATAAATAAAGACTGAAAGCTGAAATGTTCATACTGCATGTTTCGATGTGAGATGCCCATTTGTTAGGTCTAGCAGACGATACAGCAGCGAAGAGCAAGCTGTTTATTGTGACCGACGGAAATCGTGTTGCGCCAATTGGCGCGCGTGTTTTGACAGTTTATTCGTCGTTCTCTTTTTTTATTTTTTATTTATTTTAAACACCATTGGCGCAAGGCGTGGATGTACGCCAAAAATGAACACTGTTATATAACGTTTCCTTAAAGTTTTGTTCTATCGATATCTGACCGTTATTTTTTTATCCCCACAGCAGGGTCTGCTTTCCTTATTTGGGAAGTTTTTGTTTGCAGTGTTCCCTGCCGGCTTCGTCCAGCCACCAGTCTTTGACACTGCCTATCCAAGGTATTAAAGCTAAGTTTGGTTGACTCTTAATTTTTATTATATGCCTGTGATATGCGTTTGTGCGTGTACACATGCGTGACGTGCGTGTGTGTATGTGTGTGGTGTAAAATAGAGAGAGAGAGCGAGAGAGAGAGAGAGAGAGAGAGAGAAATAACTAAGAACTCAGATTTTAATTTGAAAAACATACGTCCATACAAATGGAATCTAAACGGCGTAACAGGCTATATAAACATAATTGAAAACAAACGAATTGAAAACGTATATATATCTATATATCTCTCTCTCTCTCTCTCTCTCTCTCTCTCTCTCTCTCTCTCTCTCTATATATATATATATATATATATATATATATATATATATATATAAAGTACAAGTCAAATGATCGAAAGAAAAAATAGCCACCGCCGAAATTACAAGTATACATTTAATACATTTCCACACACTACATTCTTTCTTGTTTTCTTCCATCAGTGCGTAGCTATGGGAGGAGGAGGGGGAGTCCAAATTCGAAAGTCCCCCGGGCCTCCACTTGAGGGGGGCCCCCAAAGGAGTGTCCGAATTTTTTTATATTAAATATTAAATATTATGCCACCATCGCCATGTAATCTTGCTATTCACGTTGTTATATAAGTTAGTGACATTGTTGCAATTTTTCCCCCGTTGGGGAGCCGGGGGTTTCAGTATAAATAGTATCCCCACTTTCTGAAAATTTAGTGCTTTAAATTCCCACTGTCGCTGTCTTTCTCATTTGTTCTTTCTCATTCCTGCTCTGTTCTATCAATCTGCTATACTATCTTTTTTCTTCGCTAGACCAGTCAACTACCTTTTTTCTTGAAAACTCTTCCAGGACAAGACTCCTTGTTTGTGTGTGAGATCTGTTGGATCAGCTTGGGAATATTGGACACTTTCTGCCAGGTGGTCACTAGGGCTTCCTATGATGTTATTATTTAGCAATGTAGGCATTTTATATGTATGTGTTTTGTTGATAATTTATAATGATGTTTGTATTCTATTTTGTTTTTGTAAATGGGGGTTCGATAAATTAGAGTACAGCCTCAGCGTCCCCTGCGTGGGATGTCTTTATTGTAAAGTGACTGGCTGGTGGAGAGTCTTCAGTGTTACCACTAGGGTTGTTTCAGCAGATCTTTTATGTGGATTGGGGGTTGTCCGGTCCTGATTTGGCTCGGAAGAGTCCGCTGGACCTAAAGCAATAATCATGTAATGTAATGCCTAATGTTGCAATTTGAATTTAGACATATATTTATTAAGTACATTATCTCATGTCATGATGTCGAATGTCAAAATGCAGGGGCCCCCAAAGAGGCCAAGCCCCCCGGGCCCCCAAATCCCTAGCTACGCCACTGTCTTCCATCATATCTTCTTTCTTTTCATTTTTCTGTATCACTTGCTGTTAATTTAAGATGTACTTTCCTGTCTGCATTTCAAACCAGAAACAATATAATTTGCAAGAACATGTACATTGACAGGTTCCATTAAAAAAAATAGAAAAAAATGATAGCACTGATACAGTCTTTAGGAAATGGTTTAGAATTTTGGAAAGTTGTTCGCACAATGCTGAGAAGATCCCAAGCTAAACCTAAGATACCACTAGAACAATGGCAAATATATTGTGAAACTTTATTGAACCTCTACAGCCTATGGAATGAAAATAAGTGCAGAGAAGACCAAAATGATGACCAACAACACCAATGGCATCAACACGGACATAAAGTTCAAGGCTAATCCCTCAACATGGTGCATAGCTTCAAATATTTAGGAGCCATTATATCAGACAATGGGTCCCGACAGGAAGTCCTCTCCCGGATCGCACGAACTACTGCTGCCCTGGCAAGATTGAAGCCCATTTGGAAAGACAAGACCATCAGTCTACATTCCAAGGTAAGGCTGCTGCGATTCCCTTGTCATCTTCATCTTCTTATACGCTTGCGAAACATGGGCCCCCACAGCAGATCTACAACGAAGAATACAAAGCATGCAGATGAGGTGCTACAGAAGACTTCTGGGCATTTCCTATACCCAGCACATCACAAACGACGAAGTCCGACAGACCATCACACAAGCCATTGGACAACACGATGACCTGCTCACAGTGGTGAAGAAACGGAAACTCCGAGGGTATGGCCACGTCACCTGGTCATCAGGTCTTGCAAAGACAATTCTGCAAGGCACAGTGCAAAGAAGTAGAAGACAGAAAAATAGGTGTGAGGACAACATTCGAGAATGGACTGGCTTGACATTGAGCGAAGCCATCAGGGGTGCTAAGGACGGAGAAAGATGGAGTACGACGCTGGTTAAACGATCATCTGTGGTGCCCCAGTGACCTCCGAGTCACGGGATATGATAGGATAGGTTAAGGGGATTGGGCGCACTAAAAGCGAGCGATTATAATGAAAATACACGATGCAGAACCCTAGGCGACTAACTATTGTCACATCACTGATAGGCCTATAACAGAAGAAGAGATCGCTGCAGCAGTGCGGCATTTGAAGCGAAACAAAGCGAGCGGTTTGGACATAATTCCTGCAGAAGTGATAAATAATATTAATGTTATGCCGTTTATGCTTGATTATCTGAATGCTCTTCTTGATGCAGGCTATTTCCCAGAATTTAGGTCCAAATCAGTTACTGTACCCCCCTGTATAAGACAGGTGATGCAGATGCGTAGATCTATCATTAATAAGTGCAGGGCCGGACCCAGGGGGGGAGGGGGTTACCTGGGTTCCAGAACTCCCCCTTCAAATGTAAAAAAAAGGAATTTTGTTTAATGCAAAGAGTTTTAATTTTTTTAATTGTTTTTAAAACATTGCAGTTTTTAGTCACTTTTGGTCCAAGGTACAAAGAGTTAGTTATAGACAATTCAACGAAATCCATTTCAAGGGATCCGTTGAAACGTCCAAAGCGTTTTCGCGTTGAAAGGACCAAGTAACCCAATCCCTAAGCCTAAATTAGTAAATGCAGCCACATTGTCCTGTTCTGGCCGCAAGCCTCTTCCAGCACCTTCACCTTGATACTGCCCTAATCCCCCCAAAACGACTTTTTAGAAATATTAATTAAGATGCTAAGTTGATAATTATGAACACAGCGTTCGTTGCATGGTTTGGTGAAGTCAGCAAAATGGCAAATGCTTTGACAACTGATGTTATTGTTCCTCGTCAAGCATCCCGACAGACTCTCCGTGACAACCAACCTGCGGCCTCTCCAGAAGAATAATTATTTCAAGATTAGCATTGCCATTCCTTTCTTGGAACACCTGTCAACCGAACTGGACTCGAGGTTCAAAAATGCTGACCTAGCAGTTGATGGTCTCTGTCTGGTGCCAAGCACTTTAATAGACAACCAGGATGGTTTCATGCAAGTTCCAGGGCAATGTTGTGGGAGTCTGACCTACCAGACAACGCTAACCTTGATGCAGAATATCAACGGTGGGTTTGCAAATGACGAAGTGCTGCTGAGAATGCGACAGCTATCATCCCATCCACGGCATCAAAGCACTGAAACATTGTGACAGGGATTTTTATCCCAACCTATTTATCATGCTAAAGAACCTTTGCACCCTGCCTGTCTCTACTGCCGAGTGTGAGCGTTCAAACAGTCAGTTGCGCAACCTGAAAATCTACCTGCGCTCTACAATGGGGCAACAGAGACTCAATGAACTTGCTTTACTGAAAATGCACAGGGATGTTGATATTGACTTCAAAGAGGCAGTGAACTGTTTTGCCAGAAGATACAATTCACAAATGGTACTAATGCCGAGGAACCTAGTGCAGCAAGACTGAAAGTGAAAGCAGGGCGGTGATGTTCATTAACTACAATGTAAAGCTTTATACCGTTAACGATCAACAAAAAGTAGTGAATAATAATAGTACACAAAAAAAATCTCTGCTGATAAATAAATGTGTGTGTGTGTGGGGGGGGGGGGGTTAAGGAAGGGGCAGAGGATAATTTTTGTACCCCAGAGTTTGTCAGTTCAATTGTTAAAAAAGCTCAAAGTCCCAGACCATCACAAATGGCTTTTTCAAGGTTCAGATTGCACCAGATTGCACCATTTTGCATCCTTGAAAAAAAAATTTCCCGGGGGAGCATGCCCCCGGACCCCCCCCCCCCCCCCCCCCCCTTAGAAGGCTCGGCGCTTCGCGCCTTCGCTGAATCTGTAACCCCCCCTTCGACTTTTCCCAGGTCCGGCCCTGAAGTGTCATCGGTAAAATATTTACACACATTTTAAACAAGAGGCTTACACAGTAGATAGAAGAAAGCGAACAGATCGCAGAAGAGCAAGCAGGTTTCAGGGCCGGTTACTCCACAATAGATCACATATTTACATTACGTTCAATTATTCAAAGACCTTTTCGCAAAATAAGGAAAACGCTTATGTGGCATTTATCGATTATAGTAAAGTGTTCGATTCTGTGGATAGAGATAAGCTCTGGGCGTGCTTAGATAAGAAAGGATTATTAAGAAAAATGATACAATTGTTAAGAAGCATGCATGAAAAAGTTCTCTGTTGCATAAGTGTGGGGCAGGACTGCACAGACTTTTTCGAATCGCCCGTCGGACTGAAGCAAGGATGCTTACTCTGGCCGAAAAATTTATGTTTGTTTATAAACGAAGTTAATTGCAGAAGAATTAAAGTAGGCGGTAGACACGGAATACTTTTATCAAACATTATAGAAGAATTTTGTTCATTATTGTTTGCAGAAAATATCGCCTTGATTTCATACACACCGGTAGGACTATATAATCAAGTAAACGTACTAGCACGAGTTTAAAACAGAATGGATTAAGTGTAAATTTAGATAAAACTAAAGTTATGGTTTTCAGGAAAGGATGGTACTGTACCTCGCAGCTCACGAGAGATCGTACTTAAATGGGGAAAGATTAGAGGTCGTAAATTCTTATACCAGTTTGGGCTTTACTCTAACAACTAAACTATCGATTAGTAGCTTACAGCAATGGAACAAATTTCGAAGAAAGCAAAGAAGAAAGCCATGGACATTCTACGTGAACTATGGAAGATGGAATGCAATGACATTGCAGTATTTATACGTTTGCTTGATCAGCGAGAGAAAGAGATGGAGAGAGAGAGAGAGAGAGAGAGAGAGAGAGAGAGAGAGAGAGAGAGAGAGAGAGAGAGAGAGAGAGAGAGAGAGAGAGAGAGAGAGTTGTATGTTGAGGATTGAAGCTTGCACCTAATTTCAGATCTATGAACTATGGTGGAGTCGGCTCCTTCATCGGCAGAGAGATGACTCACGGGTTTGACGATAGAGGTAGGCTTGTTTGTCCTGAAGTCTCTCTCTTAGTTGATTTGACGTTTGGGTAACTGCCTGGTTGTTGATTGTTGATGGGTTAGTTAAAAGGTTCGTTACCTGCATGGTTATAATGTCGGTGGTTTCATTAATTGCTGTTTACTTGTTGTTGTTTTTAATTTCAAATTGTACATTTCATTGTTAGTTGCTTGAATTTTCCTGTTTGTGTTATTCTTTTCTCTTAATAGTCGTAATGAAGGCTACAACGACGATGACGATAATGACAACAACGACGATGAGGACATGATTAAGACTTCGATGGTGACAAACTACTTCGACTGATGATGATGATGATGATGTAGATGATGATGATGATGATGATGATGATGATGATGATGATGATGATGATGATGACGACGTTAGCAATGGTCACGACATCGGCGATAATGCTCCTGGTGACGACAACAACGACACCGTCGATGTTAACGATAAGGCTGCCTTTCTGTTCAGGTCGGCACTTTGACAAGACGGGTCAAGAACGACAATGGTGGACGCCTGACGATGTGGTCAGCTATCTACTGCAGGCAGAATGTATGGTATCCCATTACAGCTGCTTGAGGTCGAATCGTGCCGATATGAACGTCAGTACATTTCTACATTCAATAACAAAGTAGGATAGCACAGTGGTAGACATGTCCACACGCTCTTTTACGTACACAACACACAACGTTCACACTGACACACTCTTACATACACGACACACAACACAGAACGTTCACACTGACACACTCTTACATACACAACACAGAACGTTCACACTGACACGCTCTTACATAATAATAATAATAATAATAATAATAATATTAATAATAATAATAACGGATTTTTATATAGCGGGTACTCCAGCCTACGACCAGACTCACCGCGCTTTACATAGTCGTTACATAAAAATACATGCACTCGATCAAACATCGCTTTTGCTACGATACACCAAAAGACGGAACAGTAAAAGTAAAAACTATTTACAACTATGTACACAAATGACAAAAAAGACAAAAATAGAATAGCAAAAACGCATACACTCATTCAGTCACTCAAACATGTGGTGTCAAGGCAGGAACTCGCTAATTCGGAAATGACATGGTTTTGTATAATTTGAAATGACATTGACTGCTTCCAATCTATTTGATCTGTTTCCTACACTAGTATTAATAGGGAGGAAACCTGAGTACCCGGAGAAAACCATCGGTGACCTGATCAGTTTCATATTATAAGTAAAATGGTTGGTTCCCGGGGGCGGCGGAATCGGACCCACACCCTTCCACGCCCAAGATTAACCTTCTCCATTTGCAGACTTATCTGGAAATAAGCCTACTTTGAAAATAGTCGGGGAGAATTAGAAGGGGACAAATGTCTGTCTATCTGTCTGTCTGTATTCCATCTGTCTGTCTGTCGGTCGGTCTGTTCTACTTTCTCAAAAGTCAAGCTGACTGTGCTCTCTAAACACGTTTTGCACTGAATCTCAACATTAGCGTAACTGATTTTGATAAATTTGTGATTGCAGATAGATCAGATAGTGGCCTATCAGTCCACTTTTCCCTTTGCTTCGTTAGGACTAAGCCGGGCCAGAACACCGCCAACAATATGAACACTTTGGAAAATGCTTACTGTTTTCGGCTATATGTGTGACTGTCTGGAAATATATATGAATGACGTACCTTCTTGTTTTTTTTTTTTTTGTTTTCTTTCCAGATTAACGGTAAGCGAACCCTGGCTGAGAACATCGCAGATAACGGTGGATTGAAACAAAGCTTTAGGGTACGTTCGAATCATCTCCTATTTATCATCATCATCATCATCATCATCATCATCATCATCATCATCATCATCATCATCATCCAACCACCAACACAGTTATCATCATCATCATCATGATTAAATATAAGGCACTGTTATATAAAAAAAAAGAACTGTTACCTTAAAAACAAGTTACAAAGCATAGACAGTAGGGCTATTCATACAAAAACAACAGAAGCAGGTAAACTTGCAGGGATTACGAAATTTAAATGAATAGAGGAGATTATCGTGTGCAAAATATATAATCAGAGCTAAAGCATTAAACAATAGAGCAGATAAAGAGCTTTTTATAAGATCGGATGTAGATTTTCCTAAACAAGCCCCAAAGGTGCACTCTTTTCAAACAATAGCAACGTATACTAAAGATCTTATTAAGATATAATATCATCAGTACCTACATGGGAACTTCAAACAGTACATTTCGATATACATTACACTAATGAAAAAAAGAGTCAGAATCACAATCTAATTGCAGTAGAAGTTCGTAATCATTTGTGTGAGTGTTACGTTTGAGACGCGCACGATAGATCCGATCGTTTTATTTAACAAAGCATGCAATAACAGAGTGTATTTACCTTTGATTTGATTTTGCGTTGAAGTTGGAAGAAGCTTTGTATAATGTTGATAATTTTCGTTGGTTGATATTATTGGAGAATTTTCTAGGGTTGCTTGTTTACTATCGATCGAAGCGTGTAGGTAAATCTAGTGGTAGCTACGAGATGCTTCTAACCTAAATAAAGTTATATGACGTAAGACAGTGCATAGTTCTGATGACGAATTTTATTCTGATTGTTTGCAATTGCGTCACACTGGAATGTTCGAACGTTCTCTAGATTATAGAAAAACTATATAGGTGATGCACCGTGTCTGAAAAGTTGAAAAAGTGAAAGTGAAAAAGGCGATTGAGCGATTGTATACAGTTGTTGATGTACGCTGAATAAAGTTGGAAAACTTCATACGACGACTCCTGCCTTGCTGCTGAGTGAACAGGTTGCGTGGATAAACGAATCTGAGTTACACTTATCAGGATTCAAGAATCGGGGCTGAATCAACCACTGAATAAAAAAACCCAAGAACAGTGTAACAGTGAGAAATATTCCTTAAAATTAAAATTATACACTGATGGATACGTTTTAGAAACGGGAGAAACGTGAGCTGCTTTTGTTATATCAGATTTAAAATTATCAGAATTGTTTTATATAGGTAAAGGTTATTGGATTTTTACTGCAGAAGTAATTGCTATATTAATTGTTCTAAATAACATTTATAGCTTATGTCTGAATATATTTAATATAGTTGGTTTTTTTTGCGTAAATTCGCTATCTGTTTTAGTTTTCAAAAAATCTTAATATTAAATGTGAACGAAAAGAGATCATCTTTTAGATCAAGAACGTTATTCATAGTTTGATAATTAGTGTTACCGAAGTGACCCTTTGCTGGATTCCATCACATTGTGTATTTTTAGATTGGGCTGAGGGCGCTGCAAAATTAGATACTTTAATTATTAATTCTTTACAGTTAAAATAATCCTGTCTTTTAAAGAGATTCAAACCAATAACGAAAACACTATTGTAAAGAGACTTCAGTTCAATACAAACTATAAAAATCTCCGTGGAATTCCCAGATCAGTTTCATCTATGGCAAACACAATATTATTAAATTCGACGAAAATCAACTAAGCTTTTTGTAAAAATGTGAAGTACATTTGTGACGAATCCTTTACACTAAAACATATATTATTTGATTGTATTCACATTCACCCCCTTTTGCCCCCTGAAGTCAATACTATAACATCAGTTAAAAACATTAACAATGGTTTATGTGTGGGATTGGCAAGAGCTTTCATCAATTCCCCAGTCGCTGGTTTTATTTAACTGACATTGTAACTTATATTTTAATGCGGTTATAAATGATAGTGCATGTGAGAGAGAGAGGAAGATAATGCGTGTGCTTATGTGTGTGTACATGTATGCCTGTTTAAATGCGTGAGTTTGAATGTGTGTAAATGGTCTGTATCATCTTGTTGAAAAAAAAAAGACGTTAGTAAAACAAACACCCAACCTATAAAACACAACTGTCATATTTATTACAGTTTTATCCTCATCCTCATCATTATCATCGACGCCGTATTATCATCATCGTCGTCACTAGCATCATCATGATTTGTCATTATTAATGATAAAGTATGACGGCCGTAAGTATAGCAATGGCATTGTCATCATCATTGAAACCACCATCACCATCGTTGTCATCGTCATCATTACCATTATCTTTTCCATCATTATTATCATCATCGTAATCATCATTTCGTGACCAATACAATTAACTGTTGCAGGCTTACCGCCATTGGGTGGAGCAGAATGGCATAGAGGAACGGCTGTTACCGGGTTTGAACCTCACACACAACCAACTCTTTTTCATCAGCTTTGCGCAGGTCAGAGGTCCTCCCGCATACATTTACATAACTTGAACAGGGACCAAAAGGTCATGTAGGTTCCTATTTATTATTTTGAATTGTTCGTCTTCCTCACCATGACACAGCGCACAAGTGAAAGGTTGGTCGGCTTAGTCTACGTGTGTTTATGGTTATTAATGTTGATCCACATCCCTCTCTTGTTAAAATAGGTAAGTTGGCTTTTAGATTAGATTATAGATTAATCTGAAGTGTTTTATCCCCTTTGGTATTTTTTTTAGCTGTCTCGTCTTATTGAATACCCAAGCTTCTGGCTGATCAATGCCATTTTGACCTTCTTTATTTTACATACTTCTAAGTAACTAGAACGATTTAATTGCGTAATAGTTATTAGTCATCACATCTTCCGAAACCTTATAGATGGTGGACAAGGCTAAGGAGCTTTTCGACTTTGGGGATAGTTAGTAACAGCGAGAAGTATGCAACACGAGGATCACCCAAGTAGGGATGCAGCACTAAAATTCGTTAGAATAAAACTGAATTATGTGAGCATTCAAATTGTACAGTTCTTTTCAGTGAAAACAATGTTAGCAGTCTATTGATATCAGGTTTGGTGGGGGTTTGTTTTAACGTCTTTGTCTGTGATTTGTTTATAATTTGAAAGTTCTCAACAATGCAGATAAACAAATGTAGTTTGCTTGATAGCTTACGAGTTTGTTTATTATGCGTGCTCTTGTTTGCAGATGTTGTGTACGAACGACAAAGAAGATTTCGAAATCTACAAAATCGAAAAAGACACTTTCGCCCCCGCTCCTTACAGGTAAAGTACCGACAATGATGATGATGATGATGATGAATGAGGAGGAGATGGAGGAGGAATGATGATGCCGATGATGATGAAGATGATGAGGATGACTGATGATGATTGATGAGGACGACGATTGATGATAATAAACGCATATTGTCTACAATAACGTCATGTGCAACAATAATTCAAACAATTTCCTGCTTTTGAGAAGGAAGACAAGGAGCAGGAAAAGAAGAACTCGGGAAGATTATCGGAGAATTAAACTTCGATGTCGGCAGGCCACGTTGCAAGTACCTCTGGCTATTATTGTCAAGTATCCCACAATTCAGCGACTAGAAACAACGGATAACCTCTTCGCAAATAACCATTTGTGCGTTTACAGAGTGATAACTATTGAGGTGTATAATTGTTTACAGTGTGTTACGTAGGCCAGGTTGGGCGGCCGGCGAATGCAATACGGCGCACTCCGACCACGTGCTACCGATATTTCTCCTAAATAAAAGACTACCTGCCGCAGAAGGGAAAGACTATTCAACTGTGGAACTGTGCCAAGCGGCGGAAAAATCGTGTGGTAGAGACACTGTTATAAGAGGGAGCGCAAAGAATATGGGGTCTCTGGCGCATCTACACAAAAACAATTGAAGCTAGAACCAGTCTCCTAATTGGAGGCATTATACTTGGACAAGAAACCCTTTCAGCTACAACGAAGGGCAGAGGGAGACGGGAACCACTAAACTGATCATAAGTGCTGTCCCACTCTCATTTTGGAAAAGGTTAATGTTAAAACTCGATCTCCTCTTTTAGATGAGAGAGCGAGAGATGAACAAGGGGAATTAACCCGGTGGAAGACCTGACGCCGGTTTATTGACATTGACATCCCGCAGTCTCCACTGCAAAACCCTATCAAAATAGGACAATTCCAGGCCTCTCTCTATTATCGAGAGCAGAGGGTAAAAGGAACACAGTGCCAGAACTGTTTACAAACGGGTCACTCGACTCAAACATACACGGCGAACCTAAAATGCCGTGCGTGTTGCCAGGATGTCTACAAAGCGGGCGATCCATCCTGCTCGCTTGCCCCTCCACCATCACCCGCACCATCTCCTCATAGCCCCACCACCTATGCCTGTCACATCCTTCAAGTTCCGGGTCTCCTAGTTTATCCGAGCGCATTTGCGCATGCGCCAGGTCATGTCGGGCCGGCTTTTTTACGAAGTTCTTAGGCGTCATAACCCTAACCCAAACCCTAACCCTAAACTCTAACCCAAACCCTAACCCTAACCCTTACGAAGACTATGATAGCACTGTGCGCATGCGTCGAATTTTATAACGCGTCGACCAATCAGAATGCTCCCATTCGCTCCCAGCCCAGCTAAGATACTAGGAACTGTGACGATGTCACACCGCGGCTCTAGCACAAAGTAGGCTGAGGCCTATACAAACGCAGCTAGTGGTGGAGCGACACAGCCGCTCAGTGAACCTAAGTCCTCTGCAGAAGAAGAGGCTAGGTCATTGTCGACCTCGCGCACTCCCACTAAGGCGGGGGCCAGCAAAAAAAATGGACCAGCCGATGCAGGAAGCGACAGCGATGAATCCAACACCCGACCCATAACATGCACAGATGTGTTGACAACGGAACGGCGAGAAATTCGGACTCACTAGCATGAACAACGTTTACATTACGGACATTGACCCTCAACTTGAGGGGTCTAAAAATTAAGATAAAAAGACATAGCATATTTTCATATTTTAAACGAAACCTTGTCGTTGTTATAAATGTACAATAATGCCACATCACCTCTAATAAAGAAGCGCACGAATGGCAATTGCAATGGGGAGGAAAACTATTCTACTCCTCGCATATTAACCACGACCATAACTCTTATTAGCAACCAATACATGCAACAGTGGCCCTGTTTATACAATGACAAACGCATCATTCTCATTGAAATTACTACGCACAACCACAAACTGCTCATAGCTAACATTATACGCTCCACAAACAACGGTGGAAATAAACTACCTTCTTCAAACAAACCAGCAATGGTAATATACAATACCGGCATAAAAACCTCCAAATCCCTATCCTATCCTATCCTATCTTATCCTATCCCGTAACTCGAAGGTCGTAGGGGCACCACAGATGATCGTTTAACTAGCGTACTCCATCTTTTCCAGAATGGATTAACAATATTGCAAATCAAAGACATCATGGACCACACACACAACCCACTCCCTCTGCAGTCACTGGAAGAAAACCTAGGACCTAGTCCAAGCAGACAACTACAATACAACGCAGTTAATTACAGCAGTACAAAATGCACGCATCTGCAACAAACATATCGTGGACCCTCATGCACTGGAGGAACCATTCTACAGGATAAACCCATCCATAGCTTTACAACTAAACAGCTCATGGTCCTTCTAATAGGAGAAACTCAGGCAGGCGGCACCAACTTTTGGAAACGTAAACTAGATGTAAAACTAGACAGCATCTACTGGGATCTTCCTTTCCGATCTTGTCGCGAAACAAGACTGAAAGTTCTCCAGTTTAATATCTTACACAACATTTTTCCAACGAATATTTTACTACACAAGATGGGGATCACCCCAACAGAACAATTCACTGTCTGTCAAAACAGGAGAGAAAGACTATATCGAACACTTCTTCTACACTTGTCCCCAGATAACCAATATATTGCCACTGGTTAAAAGTGAAATCTACTTTAGGACAGATTACTCGATAGACATTGATCTAGCTAGAGCTCTACTAGGCGCCTCTCAACACAGACCCAACCTGAAAGAAAGCCACATCGGAACAGTCAACTATCTACTCACTGTAGCCAAAATGTGCACCAGTAAATATCGATACGGGGTACACATACCATTACAGCTTATTTTTGAACGAGAACTCAAACTTAGGTCACACAGAACATACTGTGCCCAACACACAACACTGACTAACCCCATGCCTGTCTGATGACCATAGAAACAAAAAACAGCAGTCATACGTGCAGTCTCCATGTCCATTCCGCAACCGAGAGATATGCAGGCCAATTCTCAAGCGAAGAATGTGAACCATATGTCACAATTTATGAAATGCGATTGTGCCTATGCCTATGTAATTATACTTTTATAACTGCAAATGTGCATGCAGCTTTTCTGCATTCCATATTGATCCTATGTAAAACAAAACAGCAGCTACCTGTACACAAAAAGAAAAGGAAAAAAAAGAGAGAACAATAAAATAGATGGAAATGATGAGGTGGACAAATAAATAATCAAAATGAGAAAGAAGAAGAAAGAGACCTCCAGTGCTCCGAAGTCATGAATTAATATGACCGAAGATAAACCTGATCCCTAAAAATAAAAATACAATTTAAAAAATAATAAAATTAAAAAAAGATTATCAGAGAAGTTTTTGGATCCTTTAATGACAAAAATCGAGGAAATAAAACTATTTTATTGAATTTAAAATGTGTATTCTAATCGCTGAAGAAGGGGAAGTCGGCGGGAGTGGACAACATACCCGCGGAACTGCTTCAAGCAGGAGGAGAAGCGATGATCGACGCACTCACCATTATCTGTAACAAGATCTGGCAGAGTGGGGAGTGGCCTACACCATGGACCCAGTCGCTTGTCTTCACTCTTCCCAAAAAAGGTAATCTTCAGGAATGTGAAAATTATCGCACCATCAGCCTCATCAGCCATCCCAGCAAGGTCCTCCTGAAAATAATACTCAACAGGTTGAAGCTGAACAAATCATAGCTGAAGAGCAAGCAGGATTCAGGCAGGGCGAAGTACCACTGAACAGATTTTCAACCTCAGAATAATCTGCGAGAAATACGTACAGCACCAACAACATCTATATCATGTGTTCGTAGACTTCAAAAAGGCGTTTGACCGAGTCTGACATGCAGCTATGTGGGCAACCATGAGAGTGTACAACATCAGCCCTAAAATTATTGAAGTCATCAAAAGCCTGTATGACAAGGCTACCAGTGCAGTCCTCCACAACAGCGCCATCGGAAACTGGTTCAGAACAACAATCGGTGTGCGTCAGGGATGCCTACTCTCTCCAACACTCTTCAACATCTTCCTAGAGGGCATCATGTGAGATGCCCTTACAGACCACGAAGGCACAGTCAGCATAGGGGGAAGAGCAATCTCCAACCTTCGTTTTGCGGATGACATTGATGGATTGGCTGGAGAGGAACAAGAACTTGAACAGCTTGTACAGAGGCTTGACACCACCTCCAGAGCCTATGGAATGGAAATAAGTGCAGAGAAGACCAAAATGATGATCGACATCATCAGTGGCATCAACACGGACATCAAAGTCTAAGGCCAATCCATCAACACAGTCCATAGCTTCAAATATTTAGGAGCCATTGTAGCAGACAATGGGTCCAGACAGGAAGCCCTCTCCAGGATCGCACAAACAACTTCTGCCCTGACGAGGTTGAAGACAATTTGGAAAGATAGGACCATCAGTCTACATTCCAAGGTAAGGCTGCTGCGCTCCCTTGTCATCTCCATCTTCCTGTGCTTGCGAAACATGAACCCTCACAGCAGATCTCCAACGAAGAATACAAAGCATGCAGATGAAGTGCTACAGAAGACTTCTGGGCATTTCCTATACCCAGCACATCACCAACGACGAAGTCCGACAGACCATCACACAAGCCATTGGACAACACGATGACCTGCTCACAGTGGTGAAAACCCGTAAACTCCGATGGTATGGCCACATCACCAGGTCTTGCAAAGACCATCCTGCAAGGCACAATGCAAGGTAGTAGAAGAAGAGGGAGACAGAAAAAGAGGTGGGAGGACAACATTCGAGAATGGACTTGTTTGACACTGAGCGAAACAATCAGGGTTGCTGAGGACAGGGAAAGATGGAGTACGCTGGTTAAACGATCATCTGTGGTGTCCCTACGACCTCCGAGTTATGGGCTAGGATATGATAGGATTGGAGACTTAATTCCAGAGGTGTGCTTTAGACCGAATATTACCATGATTACAACTTTGAAGGGTAGATTGTATTTATAGTTAAGTAATTTTATATGTTATGTATTTCCCCCATATGCCTAGGTGTTAGGGGACGTTAATCTTACCCAATAAATAAATATGTTATGTTATCTCTGTTACAGAGTAATCGGATCGCTTCAGAATTCTGAAGACTTCGCTGAGGCCTTCAACTGTCCCACTGGCAGCAGAATGAACCCGCAGAAAAAATGCAAAGTCTGGTAACAGACAAAAACCATTAAAAGAAATTACAAACCTCCAACAACAAAAAAATATGTCAACTACGTTGGTTAAAAAAAAGTGAAATTACAAGTAACAATATAATTTTATGTAGAAGAACATTACCTGCTGGATGAAACAAAAGTACGTGAACTAAAATTATTACAAAAACAAACTAGGACTGTAGATCAACGAACAACACACGCACACACAATCACACACACACACACACTTGTGGAAAATTGTGACGAGGACACATACTGCAGTATAAACTAAATGGCAACTAGGGGGATAACTTCAGTACTAGTTTGGGACAGCCATGAGAAATGAAACACCTTTCCTGAGGATCAAGAAACAATTACTATATTAAAATCAGGGACCCTGACGTTAAATTAGAAAAAGCATTCAGGACATGGGCCTAACCCATGTTAGATGTCCTGCGAGGGGTTAGGAAATCATAAGAAAGATTAAGGAGATGGCTGTCTCACCTCCTCTGCTGCCAGAAGGTTTGAACACTTAGTTCATACCGATTTGAAACAAAATGGTACGGTTATGCAATGTAAAGGTTTTACTTGGCAATCAATGGCCTTATCGTAATCAACCTTATCTAAAATAATATAGGAGACGTAAAGTAGAATTAAAATCCCAATCGCGTGCCGTTTTTAGACAGCACCACATAATAAGTGGAGGAAAGACCAAAATAGAAACATCGCATGCTTCGACATGCTGCATATGACATCTATTTCATTACAGCCAAATCAAAACAAAAGCTGGATTTCATTTAAGCATCTTTTCGTTTATGTGGGGAATAGTACACATTTTTAGAAATAAATTATGGCGAACATTATAACGTGGATACAATAACGTAATATTATACAGTCAATGTGCACCCTTTCGTATGTGTGTAATGAATTGACTGAAAGCAGTTCATTTTTTCATATTAACGGGCAATTCAATGTTAAACCTTTATTGAAACCAGTTCATTTTCCTATTAACGGGCAATTCAATGTTAAACCGTACAGCTTCACTTCACCCCGTTGAAACTGTGTTGGAAGATATGTTTTTAGCGCTTTTGTGAGATTTGTTTTGAAATTTGAAAGTTGTAAAAATGTCAAGTTAAATACAAATGTGAGTGGATGAAAAACGAAGTCTGTGGTTGATTTAACAAACTACTTCACCAACAGTCATATTCATAGAACCTATGTGTGTGTTGATGATTTTTATTACATTCAAAATCAGTTTCAATTACCTACCAGAATGTTAGTGTTCTGGGCTGTGTTTTTTACGTGCAGTTTATTCAAGGGCATGCAAATGTATACACATCCTAAGTACAGATATGCACTGGCTTCTTATCCACATGAATAAGATGGTGTCCAATATGGTACGGCGTAATTGCTGTTTCATCAATATGTGTTACATTTTAAGTAAATGATGGTGCTTTAGACAATGAAATTGTATAATTGTTAGGATAAACAATTAGCTGAAAATACAGTTAACTGAATGCATTTGTATAGGGCCTGCACTGTATTGATTTTTAAAAAAAAAATAATGAGAAAACTAATGTTTATAGAAAGTGGGCTTACATGGTTTGTATGGTCATATGCAATCGCATTTAATATCATAGAGCCGGTGTGTATAGATAAACATTAATTGCAACAAAATATTACATCATTTTTCTCTTTATTTTAGTTATATGTTTGTTGCATTAGATCATGGTAATACTAAGTCATTAAGGTATGGAGCCAGTCTTTTTGGCCACCGGTGCTTCAATAAAATAATCAAAACTAATACCGATATAGTGTAGACTTTAAATTTTGAAGAACTTGTTGCTTGAAATGAAATGTTTTGTTGCATAATTATGTTAACAAGCAAAGCTCCTGTACGGCAGTGATAAAAATACGCCGAGAAAACCTTTGTAAATAACTGCACTTAGTCAATTAGTCTAACCATATTTACTCTTGCAAAAATATTCTGAAGGCATCTTATAGGTGTTGCGTTAAATAGGTTTAATTGTATTCCACATTCTGGTTGTGTGATTAGACGATTTTTATTTTCTCGGCGATTGCGACCTTTTTTTTTTTTTAGCATTAATTAACTAACATTTACTGCTTTTGTTAATATATGATATTTTCTCCCATGACTGTGATTTTCGTTTTTTTGCCTAGCATACATTAGCTGACTTGTGATTCTTTTGTTGTAGAGTTACATTTCTCTGATTATTTTTATGCATTGATTTTTTTACACGTTTTATTTATTCCCAATGTATTACTTGGAATTGTGTGATAATTTTTTGTATCACAATTTATTTATAATTTATTATTTATTATGGGGTGGCCTTGTGGCGCAGTGGATTAGTCGTCGGTTTCCAATGCGAAGGTCGCAAGGGGCGAACGTTTGTGACTTAGGTACGAGATTATTGAGGTCACCGAGGGTTTTCTACGGATACTCCGGTTTCCTCCATCTCTTCAATAATGGTATTGGAAGCCGTCAATATAAAAATTTCAAAAATAACAAATTCTATTTCTTTTCCGTCTTCTAATAGCAGCGATCTCCCTGCCTTTACACAACATGTTTGAGGGATAGATGTGTGCTTGTTGTGTATGTGAGAGTGGGTGTAAAATGTGAGCGTGTATGTTGGTACAGTTCGCCGCGCTTTGAGCCTGATTAGAGGTTTGGAGGAAAGCGCGTATACAGCATCCCGTTTTATTACAAGTATTTTTTAATTATATTTTTATTGTTATTGATAATTTTATGTATCACAATTTTAGTTAGTTTCTTTGATACCCTTTATGTATTTTCACTTTTAAGTTGTTTACTTTAATACTTTTGTTAATGTTTTCTCAATTTTTAAAAAATTTTTAAACTGTAATACTTTTTTTTTAATTTTAAGATGTTTTCGTTGATACTTGTTATGTATTCCACAATTTTTAATTTGAGTGGATTGATACTGTTTTATGTACGCTATTTTCGATTTGTATTTGTTTTACAAAACATAATTATTTGTTTAAAGCTCTGTTATACCACTGGTATGTTTGAGAGCGAACGTTATCAATAATTTTGTTTGTCTTTCAGTTTAAGAGTGCGGCCCGTAATAATATTATCGTATCTAATTTTTTTTACGAAATATTAAGTTACTCCTTCGTGGAGGTGCCGGGGGTTGCAGTATAAATAGTATCCCCACTTTCTGAAAATGTAGTGCTTTAAATTCCCACTGTTGCTGTCTTTCTCCTTTGTTCTTTCTCATTCCTACTCTGTTCTATCAATCTACTATACTATCTTCTTCTTCGCTAGACCAGTCACCTACCTTTTTTCTTGAAAACTCTTCCGGGACAAAACTCCTCAATTGTTTGTGAGGTCTGTTGAATCAGCTTGGGAATATTGGATGCTTTCTGCCAAATGGTAACTGGGGCTTCCTATGATGTTATTATTTAGCAATGTAGGCATTTTATATGTATGTGTTTTGTTGATATTGTATAATGATGTTTGTATTCTATTTTGTTTTTGTAAACGGGGGTTCGATAAATTAGAGTATAGCCTCAGCGTCCCCTGCGTGGGATGTCTTTATTGTAAAGTGACAGGCTGGTAGATTGCCTTTAGTGTTACCACTAGGGTTGTTTCGGCAGATCTTTTATGCGGATCAGGGGTGAGTCCTCTTTCACTTCTCTGGTCCTGATTTGGCTCGGAAGAGTCCGCTGGACCTAAAGCAATAACCATGTAATGTTATTAAGTTACTGCAATAATATTTCCGGGCAGCCATTTGTAGTTGTAGACTTTAATTTTATTGTAATAAGAAACTAGTTAAATTGGTGCTTCGTGGTTTGCATGTCTGTAAAATCTGTATATTTGATATATTATTCTTTCAACTTTCGTTCATTTATGAAATTTTGGTTAAACAATAATTATTTTGTCATGCATGTTTGTTTGCGTGTGCTGATCGGTCTGTAAAATATAGTAAACAATTTAAAAGTATTGGCGCACTATTTTTAACCTACATGATCACGGTGTATCGTTTTCTGTGTACGTGATTTTTCTTTTTTTTTATAATAGCAAGTTTTTTTTAGTAGTTATGTACTAACAGCGCTGACTTTCCTTATAACAGATACTATTATACACATTTGATTGGAAAATATCCGAGTGCCAATTTCGTTATATCTCAGTGTGAAAGAATTCTTGTTTATATCATATATATATATATATATATATAATTTCAACATTTTATTTACTTCATTATTTGCCAAAATCCATGTATTTGGTTTTGAAATCTTCAGTCAGCTTTAATTTGAATCCTATTGAAAGTCCGCTAGTAACTTTAAATTGCTCTGACTATTGATTTAGGCCGACAATTATCCAGTTGCAGTTAATTTAAGCGAAGGAATTAAGCAGTCCAATAGCCTGAGTGGAGTGTTTTTGTCCAAGTAGTTTTTTTGCATGGCTGATTTGCCGAAATCATCGTTTATTTGACAAAATAAATATCTTTTAGAAATTGCGACTTTTGCGAGTTTACTGTGGTGTTTGTGACAGACGGATGAACGTTTACTTAATCAGCTGTGTGATTACAAAAGTAAGCAAGTCCCGCGATGGCAGTTTTTATAGAAAATTTAAATCTTGTCTCCTGATAAACTTTGTCTGCCGTTCAAAAATTCGCACGGAAGTGTGTCTTGTCATGCTCATTACGGAGATGCAACAATCTCCTTGTGTGTGTATAAGTAAATGTGGTTATGTTTAGATGGCGTTCTTGTGACATACATTTGATTTGATTTGACCTAATTCTTGACACTTTATTGCTTCTTTCTATCGGGAAATTCTGGGCCGCCTTCACCGGGGAAGGCGTAGTCGCAGCCTGTGGTGCTCCCAAACCCAACCTACCTAATATTAATTAAGGTGGTATTTTTTAATTTTGTGGGGGAGTAAACCGGAGTACCCGGAGAAAACCCCAAGTCGAAAGTAAATAATATTCGGAGAAATATAACGTCCAGACGCTGTATCGATCCCACCCCTGTTAGGCGCCATTGGTTTCTGGCCTGTGGGCAAGGCCACTTAGTCCTGCCTTAGACCACTCCGTCACAACGTTCGTTAAGAATCCTTATACGTTTTTTTTGTGTTGACGGACCCCGTTATCTGACATAAAAGAATGATGAGTTTGGGTTAGGGTTAGCGTTAGCACACTTAAAAGTATTTATAAAAGAGGGTGGAATATGACCCATTGTCAACACCTGCCGTAATAAAAAAGCGCACCTGTACTCCTGTATGCCGGAGCAAAAATTTGACTTTTGAGGGTGTGTTCACTAACACATGAATAATTGAGGCATTTGAAGAAATATCTCTTAGATATTTGGCAAGTTTTTTTTTTGTAACATCCCTGGCTTCAATTTCAAGTATAAATAGTTTCATTTGACAAGACATAAATTTCTTAAGTAATGATTTATTCTTGTTTTTTTCTGTGGTCAAGCATTTTTGGAATATAAAAACACACATCAACACAAAAAATGCAGGACAGAACACCACAAAAAACTGGTGTAACAAAAGGACAAACATCAAGCACTCATTAAACTACTTGGAAATCAACTTCACTGCTATATCATCCACAAAAATAAGGGGTACCTGTCCATGGTAAGGCAAGTCCGAATCACACGTCATACTCCACAGCTGTAGAGACTCAGTCAGTAACAAAGTCACAACCCACAGAGAAGCCAAAGTCCACACACTACTTCCAGTATATGGATTTTGTGTGATAAGGTCTTCATCATCACTTTCTTGATCATTTACGACCTCTTGAAGCACTTCAAGTGCTGAATATCCTCTGAAAACAGACCTCATAGTACCCCCTCATCGTCCACCGTCCGCCATTTTGCTTCATGACTGAACACTGAGAAGTACTGAAATTTCAAAACTTGTGCAAATTTTGGTTTTTGCAATTTATAACGGTCAAAGGGAAAGAACCGTTGGTTGGAGATTTCTAGCTGCTCTGCCAACAGTTACTGCTGTTACCTTCCTTCTTGGGTGAATACAGAATGCCGACGAATAACCCCTGGACGGCGTTCGTAGTTGGGCACACAGGAAGCAGAAAATCACGCCGAACATCGTTCGGCGGTGGGCGGTTAAGGTGTTTTAATTAAGCTTATGTGGCGTTTCATGAAAGTCATAATAACGTGGCCTAAACAAGCGTGTGTGTGTGTGTGTGTGCATGTGTGTGTGTTTGTGACAGGTATGAACTTGCTTATTTTAAAAAAAATAATCTCAGTGCGATTATTTTATTATTTTTATTATAATTATAGTATTTTATTAAAACAGTGATATTAATTTAGAAATTAAAAATATTTTTCATCGTTTGATAATTAATGGTACTCAGGTGAACTTTTGCTGGATTCCATCACATTGTGGATTTCTTTATAATGATTGGACTGATTGTTCTACAAAACGTCGTGCTTCAAATATTAACTCACAGGCAATAACAATACTGTTATCTTCTAAAGAAATTGAAAACTCAATGGAAAATAAATTTGTGAAAGCTATTAAATGTTATCTGTGTTATGATAAACTTTGTGGAATCACCAGATCAATTTTAAGAATGAATCATTGTTACACTCGTTTGATGTTGGTGTTTTCTATCAGTAGTTGATTCAGCCCCAATGCTGAAGTACTGATGAGTGTAGTCCAGATTCGTTTATCCACATAACCCGTTCAATCAGCATACAAGTCACTGTCGAGTCTTCGTATGAAATTTTCCACTTTTATTCAGCACACATCAACATCTGCATACAATCGCTCAATCGCTTTTCCACTCTCAACTTTTACTTTCCAACTCACTATCAACAGCACTACTACAACAAAACAGTGCGGCACATATATAGCCTCTTTCTTCTCCCGAACACCCTGGATCAATCGCGTATGACACAATTTAACCAATCGCTTCTAACTTCGTCATCACTGTCTTACGTCATACATCTTTCCTTTCTGTCCAAGCATGTTCTCAAATTTTCTACGCTTTCTCGCGAAGCTTCTATTGACAGCAAACAGGCAAATCTAGAGAATTCTCCAACAATATCGACCAACTAAAATTACCAACGTTATACCAAGCCTCCTCTAACCACAACGCAAACTCAAATCAAAGGTAAATAAACTCTATTATTGAATACTTTGCAAAACGAAACGATTAGATCTATCGTGCGCGTTTCAGACATACTATCCTTCGCGTTTCAACGTAACATAACCCCCCACTCAGGAAGAAATTTACCCAATTTCTTTCAACAACGTTGAAACGTAATGCACAAGCAAAGTACAGAATTAAAACTTATTTCAGACTGTCTGGATACTGTCAATGTTCTCAGTTCATTCACACACAGTCAATGTTCTTTCATCCGCAAGGAAACGACGCCCTCGTCAGTTGCGGTTGTCATCGGCCCAGGGTCAAAGACGATGATCACGTGGGCTTTCCTGGAGTCAATGCATCCTCCGTTATCTCCTTCTTCCGTCGGATGTCCGACGCAGTCGACGTTGTCAGCTCCCAAAATGCACTTACTGGGTCTCACGGTCAGGTTGGCTTCTTGAAGACGGTGAAACAGCTCCCTCAAGGTCTGCAGATGCTCTTTCCAGGTGTGGGTGTGGACTAGCAGGTCGTCCCAGTAACACACGACGTTGTCCATCCCTTTGAGCATCTTCTTCATCCCTCTCTTCAGGGTAGCTCCGCTGTTGACCATGCCAAAGGGCATCCTTAGGCACTCGTACGTCCCATCAGGAGTTATAAAAGCAGTCTTTGGTATGTCCTGTTGACGCACGGGGACTTGCCAATAACCCTTGCTGAGGTCAATCTTTGAGAAGATTCTACTCCCCGATAATTGGCGGAAGAGGTCTGCTGCTGTAGGCATCGGCTCGGGGTCGAAGACGGTGATCTTATTAACCTTCCTGTAGTCGATGCATACTCTGTTGCTCCCGTCCTTCTTCTTCACGACCACGACAGGGGACGCGTAGGGGGAACTGGACTCCCTGATTATGCCCATCTTCAGCATTTCATCGATGTCTTTCTTCAAGGATTCACGGGCCTTGAAAGGGATCGGGAAGGGTTTTGATCGAACGGGAATATTTGAAGTGAGGTGGACTTCATGTTCGACCAAAGTCGTAGAGCCTGGGACATCGCTGAAACTATGGGGAAACTCACCCATAAGGTCCTTGAGCTCCATCTTTTGATCTTCCGTCAAGCGTGGTCCTAGCTTAACATCATTGATGCCTTCTTTGCTATGGAAGTCTCCCAGTTCCAACAGTTCCTCGCTGTCAAAGCTGTCGTCGATCTCAGCTGCTGTTGCTGCGTGTACAGTCTCTGATGGCCTTTCCATGTACAGCTTAAGGAGGTTGGCGTGGTATATCTTGGAATGCTGGCCGACCTTCACCTTGTAGTCGTTGATTCCCACCACGGTCTCCACTTCGTACGGGCCTTTCCACTGCATCAGCAACTTATTATGATCGGTAGGTAGCAGCACCAGCACTTTGTCGCCAGGTTTGAACTTTCTGTTCACAGCCCTACGATCATAGTAGTGCTTTCCACGGTCCTGGGATTTCTTCAGGTTTTCTCTGGCTATCTCGAGAGTCTGCTCCAGCTTCTCCCGTAGCTCAAACACGTACTGGTAGCTGTTCTTCACCTCTGGGGTCTCTACTTCTTTCGTCCACAGTTCTTTCAGGATGTGCATCGGCCCTCTGATGGTTCTTCCGTACAGCAGCTCGAACGGAGAAAAGCCAGTGGACTCCTGCGGCACTTCTCTGTAGGCGAACAGTAAGGCGTTGATGTAGCGATGCCATTGTCTGGGCTGCTCGCTGCACAGTTTCTTCAGGGTGGACTTCAGCGTAGCATTGAACTTTTCGACAAGCCCGTTACACATTGGATGGTAGGGTGTCGTAGTTAAATGCCGGATGCTCAGCAGTCTGTTGACCTCCTTCATGCAGTCAGAAACGAACTGCGTCCCGAGGTCTGTCAGAATTTCAGGCACTCCAAGTCTACTGAACATGTCCACCAGTGCCTCTGCTACAGTTTCAGTGTCAATCTTCTTCAGTGGAACTGCTTCTGGGTACCGAGTCGCATAGTCCACTAAAGTCAGTACCCATCGATGACCTTCTTCACTCGGAGGTCTTATTTCGCCGATTAAGTCCAAGGCCACCCTCTTGAAAGGTCGGTCGATCAGAGGCATCCTCTGCATAGGTACTTTCGGGACCCTTGCTCGAGGTATGGTCTTCTGGCAAATGTCACATGATCGGCAGAAACGGCTGACGTCCGCATGAAGTCCTGGCCAGTAGAACACCGCCTGGATTCTGTCCGACGTCTTCTTGATGCCTAGGTGACCTCCCATGAAAGAGTCATGAGCTACTTCCATCACTTGGCGCCTTAGGGGTAGCGGTACCAAGACTTGACGTAGTGGTTTCCCTCCGTTGACCCTCGGGTGCTGGAAGATTCGGTACAGGATCTTGGCCTTCACCTCAAAATAGACCGTGCCACTGCCTTTGGTCACGTGGTCTTGGCGGTTCCTGTACTTGTTTAAAGTGCTATCAGCTTCCTGGAGCTGGATCAGTTTATCTCTGTCCGCGTAGACGTCTTGTCTCTCTTGGCCTGGGCCCTGGTAGTGACAGCACCGACGATCTCTGGTCGGCAGGGCTGAGCCGGAGTAGCCACATTGTCCCGTAGCAGCTCTGTAAGGTCTCCATCGGGAAATGGCAATGGATCCTCCTCTACAACTTCGACGCGTTGAGTTGAGGCAGGACTCCACTCTGGATCGGGGTCGTCGGGTCGTCTCGCGCCGTCGATGTTCCCGATCATCAAATCGTATAGTGGCTTCTTCAGGCAAACCGCTTCTACTTCGCCTATGTAGAAAGGAGTGCTGACTTGAATCTTCGCAACTGGCGCTCTCACTCATTTGCTGTCGGCCATGAGTGTCCATTTAAAATCGCCAGTGAACTGTTCTTTAGCGATCAGATCTTCTCTGACGATGACCCCACTGCAGCCCGAGTCTCTTAGAACAGTCACTTCATGATTTCCGACGCGTCCCTTGGAAACAGGCATGTTCTGGACGGTCACAGCTGCGCTGGCGACGACGGGGATGGATTTCCCGTTGGCAAGGAGAAGTTGGCCATCAGTCATGCACTCTTGCACGTTCGCAGGAGTAGCTGTGCGCTCGGTCTCACTCGGAAGAATGACGCTCCCGCCGCACACTTGATGGTCAGATCTACTGGTTTGCCGTTGATTGGAGAACCGCCTCTGCCGGTTGCCCGCCGCTGCATTGTCCGTACTGCTCCGCTGTCCGCTACTTTTGTTTTGAGGACAGTTAGCCGCTCTGTGGTCTGTAGCGTTGCAGATGAAACAGCCTCTTGAATGCCCTTCCCTGGGAGGTGGCGTGGAGTCCGTCTGTCTCTGGCTCGTCTGACTTCCCTGGATCTGGTTCCCATGGTTTCCAGTCTTCTGAAAATGCTTTGTCGCCTGGGGTGGCCCCAGCGTCTTCTCATAAGCGATGAGATATCTTTCAGCAGCCTCAGCAACGTCTTTAAGCGTCTGCAGCTTTTGTAATTCTAAGTGGGTCGCTAGGTCCTTGTGACAGGCATTGAGAAATTGTTCCTTCACGATCAGGTCATGGAGACTGTCGTAAGACTTCCTTTCGCCTGATAATTCCACCCACTTGTGTAGATACGACGACAGGCGCTCCACAAACTGCTTTGGCGTCTCGTCTGACTTTAGGCCGGTATTCACGGAAGCGTTTACGGTAGCCCTTCTCTGTAAAGTTGTAGCACTGCAATTGGGCCTCTTTCAAGACGTCGTAGTCTTTAGCGTCATCGTCCGACAATCTGGTGTAGACGTCGAGTGCTTGCACCGTCAGAAGTGCACTTAGTCGAATCGCCCAGTCTTGAGGTTGCCAGTTAGAGCTTTTGGCAAACCTTTCAAATCTCGCCAAATAACTGTCGATCTGGTCCTTCCCGTCGACAAACGCTGGCAATTTTGGAGCTTTGTTGTCACTGATAACTTGTGGCACGTTCTGCTGTTGCTGGATGCGCGCCAACTCTAGCTGGTACTGACGCTCGCCTTCAAGACGCTTCAGCTCGAACTCTCTTTCTTCTCGCCGGCGCAGTTCTTCTCTTTCTTGACGCTGCAGTTCAATCTGAGACTTAACGTACTCCGTCAGCTGCTTGCCTTTTAGATTCAGTTCAATCCCTCTCTGCCAGAAGTCAGCCATCTTGATGCTTTTCTGGAAAGTTCTTTTCTGGAAAAGTTCTTTTCTGGAAAGTTCTTGACTGTGCTGTACCTTTCTAGACTGTTCTAGAACAGCACGCTTTCTGCAGTAGCGCTGATGCTTGTCACTAGTCGCTTTCGCTGACGCAGGCCCCTCTGTCCTCGTCGTATGCGACGCTGCACCACGCTGGTGTTGATGTACACGCTCCCGTGCTGAAGTAGACGCGACGTCCACTCGTCGCTCTCTCTAACGCTGGCGATGTAGCTCCAAGACTATCCCTCGACGTAGTCTTGCGGCAGCCACGTATTCCCGATCTGTTGTTCGCTCACGAAGCAACTCTTCAGCGACTACACGCCCTTGCAGTCAACCCGAATCTATCGGATGTAGTCCCAGTATGTTGGCCCCTCCCGACGCAACTCGTTGGCGACTATCCTCGATGACTACCTCTCGTAACGTTGACTCGCTTGTTGTAGCAGTTGAACCCTTGGCTATGACGTGGATCGGCGGCTTGGCCCCCAAAAATGTTACACTCGTTTGATGTTGGTGTTTTCTATCAGTAGTTGATTCAGCCCCAATGCTGAAGTACTGATGAGTGTAGTCCAGATTCGTTTATCCACGTAACCCGTTCAATCAGCATACAAGTCACTGTCGAGTCTTCGTATGAAATTTTCCACTTTTATTCAGCATACATCAACATCTGCATACAATCGCTCAATCGCTTTTCCACTCTCAACTTTTACTTTCCAACTCACTATCAACAGCACTACTACAACAAAACAGTGCGGCACATATATAGCCTCTTTCTTCTCCCGAACACCCTGGATCAATCGCGTATGACGCAATTTAACCAATCGCTTCTAACTTCGTCATCACTGTCTTACGTCATACATCTTTCCTTTCTGTCCAAGCATGTTCTCAAATTTTCTACGCTTTCTCGCGAAGCTTCTATTGACAGCAAACAGGCAAATCTAGAGAATTCTAGAAACAATATCGACCAACTAAAATTACCAACGTTATACAAAGCCTCCTCTAACCACAACGCAAACTCAAATCAAAGGTAAATAAACTCTATTATTGAATACTTTGCAAAACGAAACGATTAGATCTATCGTGCGCGTTTCAGACATACTATCCTTCGCGTTTCAACGTAACAATCATGTTCGCCCTTTTTTGCCAACTGATTTACAAACTATTAGTTCTGTTGATAATATAAGTTTTGATGTGAACGTTAGGTTAGCAAATGTTTTAATTGATTGCCCAGTAGCTCGGCTTATTTGATTAGTTTGTATTTATTTTAAATGTTTTTTGTAAAGTATTATTATTACTTTATTTTAAATGTAAGGAAGTGTGTGTATGTGCGAATGTACATAGATGCGTGTACGTGCGCGAAGTCGAAACCTTTAATAGGATAATAGCATTAGGTCCTGTGGACCTGTCTTACAGCTAGTTCTTAATAAACAATGCAAAACAAACAATAATTAACATAAAATAATTTGAATACCACAGAAAGATCATACTCCCCGCTTGGTTATATCACCGTAGAGCATGTCCGTCATCATTGCGTTAATCTGTCAGGCACCCATGTCTCTATTCTAAAGGATTTGGGTGGGGTGTGTGTGTGAAAGGGATAAGCTATTCACTGCTATAGCAGTAAATAGGATTTTTGGAACTATCGGACACGAAGTTAAGATTGAATTTGCGCAAATATTGGACACAAACAACACTATATGACCCTAAAAAAGCAAACAGTCATTATTGTATGAATTACACATTAAACAATGTTTCTCCAATGAAAAAGGGATTCACTTTGACCACGCCCCTGGACAGGTCCTTTTAACATTCACAGTGAATATTGCCCCACTTTAAAAAAAAAAAGAAGGTTACGACAAAAAAAATAATTATTTCGAAAGAATAGTTTTTTTTTTTTAATGAATAAAGTCCGTAGGGTTTGTGCCAATGGCATGCAAGGATTAGCTAATAGTGTGGAGCTAAAAATAGCATCTGCCAAAGCTGGAAAAAAATAGGAAGAACCCGTAAAAACAATTGCTCGTACGGTTTTTCGTTTTACGTTCATAAAGTAGACCCAATCGTACCCCAGATACCAAAGACGCACACTTCAAGCCGCGTGGCTCACTCGGAAATAGGGTCGTCACAGGTCACACGTGCTTATACCGTTTAAAACAGGGGGGAAATCACTACGCTATCAAGAACAAACAGAAAATTCAAACTGTAGCGGTTGGTTATCTCGAGCAACGAAATCCAACTGTATCATTGTTTAATGTACTAACAATGCAAAGTTGATGGTAAATCCGTTTTCGCCAAAAGTTAAAGAAAACACACACACAAAAGCCCAATGCACTAAAACAAACAAGCAAAAGTGTGTAGCTACCATGTTTTGTTTTGTTTTATTGAATATATACATATATATTTCAACTAAATGAACAACAAAATACACTTTCTATAGTTTGGTTTTATTTTTATTTACTTCCTTGTTTATTTGTTTGTTTTTAAAAGCAAGGGAACAGGTTCAAAAGGCATTTAATATGACATTCCACTTAGACCTAATTTAAAAACAATCCCCAAAATATGGGAGAGAAAGCTATGCTGCAAAATGGTGGTAGGCAAATAATTACCATAAGAAGAAGAAGAAGAAGAACAAGAAGAAGAAGAAGAAGAAGAAGAAGAAGAAGAAGAAGAAGAAGAAAGGAACCATTGTATAAATCTAAACAACAAAAGTTAACATTCGCGACTCTATAATACTTTAAAAAAATGTACCACCACTTCCCCTCGCTCCTCTCCCACTGGTGCACGTGGTGTGAGTGAATGTCTGAACCCCGGTGATTTGGGCCTCTCCAGTGTTGAAGATCCAGAAGAAAAAATATGCATGTAATAATGATAATAATAATAATAATAATAATAATAATAATAATAATAATAATAATAATATTATTATTATTATTATTATTATTATTATTATTATTATTATTATTATTATTATTATTATTATTATTATTATTGTTGTTGTTGTTGTTCTTATTATTATTATCATTATTGTTGTTGTTGTTATTGTCACGTCGCACTTTTACAAATATTTACCAAAGGTGGTCCTGATTCGGCTCTTGGCAGTCCGCTGGACCCTATAAACACTGAATATCTATTTATCTATCATTTACCAAAGCTCAAGGCACCTCTGTGTATTTCCCCCTAAAACAGCGTGACATTTACATGTACCAAACTTCAAGTGGTAAACGTTGATTCGTTACAACCCTACACTGAAAGTGTTCTTCCCCAAAAATAGCAAGATATTTACACATGTACCGAACTTCAAAGTGCCAAACGTTGATTCGTTACAACCCTACACTTAGCGTGTAAAAACATTGTCCCCACCAAATCGACGCACGCCGAAGGTTCAGAAGAAAAAAAACAAACAACTAATAGGGCTTGAGCAAACTGTCTTTTTTCCTTTCTTTGTAAAAGGCAATTTTTATCGTGGCACTAATGGGTAATAAGTTCTTTGAAATAAACACACAAAAATCTTTACTGTACATTGTGGCGATGAAAAATAAGTCCCTTGAAATATACATTTAAAAAAAAACTTTTTTACAGTATCCGAAATGTTCTGTAAACACTCCATAAATAACAAACTATTCATCCCAAATAATGATAAATGAGCATTCTCACGTCACTTACTAACGATGTAATCCCATATATTTGCCGTATTTCTAGATTTTACTAAATATAATAATTATTTGACAATGTTCAAACGTGTCCAAGATTGACGTCATTCCTGGAACCCTTGAATTAGAACCTCGTATCCTTTGTCACTAAAAAGATAGAATTGAAATGTGACGCAAGAAATCAGCGACGTCTCCGCGTCATAGCGTCTATTATGACGCCATGATAAGGTCAGAGTCCGACACTGTCCAGTTCCCTCGTCATCTGACAAATGACGCAAGGCTCGCAACACAATGAGGTGAAGAAATCTCCAATTAAAGAACCCTGAAAATCATGAAGTTATCAGTTAGTTAATGAAGAACATCCAGAAGCTAAGGTCGTCGTCGTCGTCATCATCATCATCATCATTATCATCATCATCAACGTCGTCGTAGTAGTCGTAATCGTCGCCGGCATCATCATTATTAAGGTCGTTGTCGTCGTCGTCTTTATCGTTATAGTACAGCCTCCTGGTGGCTTTTAATTTCGGCGACCACCGTTCTTTGTTTGTTTTTTTTTACAGAAATCCCTGTTGGAATTCTAGCTGAGGAAGATAGAATAGGATGAAGAGGAGCTAGAGTAGCAATGGTCTAGTAGTAGATTATTATTAACACAACAAAGAAGACCAATTAACAGCGACAATTGTGTTTTTTTTTCTATTTTTTTTTGTGTAGATGACAACAACAATGATGATGATGATGATGATGATGATGATGATGATGATGATCATCATCATCATCATCATCATCATCATCATCATCATCATCATCATCATCATCATCATCTGTGGTCTAATGGTCTGGCTTGCGGATCTTGCTTGGGGGAGGGTCAGGTGTGGGTTCGAGCCCTGGCCGGGCCATTGTGTCCCTGGGAAAGACACTTTACTCGTGTTTTCCTACTCCTTTCAGATTCATTATTAAAAACCCGACTTTAAAGATTCGTCATTCATTCCATATATACGGGTGAAAAAAGATTCTGACGCTCATGTCCTAGACGGTGTGAGTCCTCGGTGACAAGAACACACCAGGTCCTAGGTGCCCATCCTCCCCCCAGACCTGCCCTGCCAGGATTGCTCAGTTGTCCGGCGGGCGGCTTGAGTTAGATCCAAAGGCTGCCATGATGATGATGATGATGATGATGATGATGATGATGATGATGATGATGATGATACCTTTATACTGAAGAGAGCTCTCATTTTGACTCGGAGGGCTAAAGCAGCACAAGGTATAAGCGGCATGAACGGCGTTTCTCCAAGCCTCGTGGACACGTCGTAACGATAATACGGCCAGCAGCAGCATAATAGACAACCTGTACACGTACAAATTAACACCTACAGTCATAATAGCAGAGGCAATCACAATAACAGTCGTTAAGGAAGCTCCGTTCATTCCGAACGAACGCATGAACAAACGAAATAACCCCACATGTAAGTTATTAGTACTAGTTATAGCACAAGCAGCGTCGCCCGCATGAACGAATGAACGAACGAAATAACCCCACATTTAAGTTATTGGCACTATTAAGAAAACCACATGTTTAGATTTTCGCGCGAATTGTACCCAGCGGTTTGCATGTGAGAGGCATAAGAGAGGAGGTAAAGTGGGAAAGTCGGGAACGGGTGGTGGTGGTGGGGGTGGGGAGGAGGGCAGGAAGGGGGATGAGGGGAGGGGGTGTTTTTAAGCTCGGTCACTTTCAAAAGTAGAATAAATTCCTCCTAAACCTATCTGTCTTGAAGACTTCAAAATGTATTTGTACAAATAAACCACAAGCCTCTGTACGATGGAAATGCGCAAGGAAACTCATTCCATCATACCTCCCCCATACCTATCCCCGAAAACTCAAATATTCACCAATCTGTACTAGACTACTGTTTTCATCGACATACATTTTAGATGTACATTCAACCAGTTATTGTCTATTATCATTGGAGTGAAGACACTCCATTCTGAAGAACTCCACTGATTAACTCATTTGTTCCGGCACTTACAGCCTCTGCCTCTGCTGCTTCTACAACTGCACAAGGGAGTCGACCACTCTCTTTCGCTGTGAGCTTCGTCGAAAGGCATATGTGGCGTGACCCGCGTGAACCCTTTACTTCCGCTTCCGGTTCCACTTCCGGCTGACTTGGGCTGTGACGTTACCGTGGCGGTTGATTGGTCCGTTTTGGAGGGCGTGCTGTTCAGTGATTGGTCGTCGCCCATGCTGGTGTTGAGCGGGACTTCCGAAAAATGGCTCTGGTCTGCTACTGTGAGTTGGTCTGAAAATATATATATATTTTTTAAACCAATACATTATTATTACTATTTTTTTGGAAATCTATTATTATCGTAACTTTCAATATTGTGCGTGTTAATTTAAAATCACCAGTTGGTAGATATGTTATAATTTAATTAGTTTATTGTATGTTCCTTTCGCTGATGTCTTTGTCTAATATCATCTACAGTGAGCAGACCTAACATTAAAATACTCAACGTATTATTGTAAAGCAACTACAATCAAAATGAGTTGGTTAAAGGCTTGTTACCAAGATTCAAGATATATTTATTGTCCCCATACATTACGAGGAAATCAGTGTTATACAACAACGCAAAATTAAATCGATTTCTCCGTAACCGCTTTAATATATGTAGCCGAGCGGAGTATTTGGCTCCTGCCTCTCGGCCACGACCTTGGGAACATTGCTCCACCAAACCTGTTATTTTCATTTTATCCCTCAAAAGAGGGACATAAAAATATTTGCCCTGCAAGGCGGTGAAGCGTGGTTAGGGAGTACCGGGTTGCCGGCTACTAGTGCCACGCACTCTACTGCAAGGTCGCTGCCACCGACCTGCATAAAATGCCTGCCGACAATGTGGTCCCGCTCGCCACCAAAAGCAGAAGGCGAATGGTCAGCCGGGGAAAACAAATGTCGTGTCGCCTTGTCCTGCGTAACCCAATGGCATACCCAAAGGATTCTGCAAAGCAGGAGCCACCCAAGGCTAGTCTAACCAAGAAAGTCAAGGTAGACAATTTCTCTCTCAAGCCTCAACCAGTCGCCTCCCTTTCCGCTACATACAGAAGTGGGGAGAGGTAGAGGGAGAGGTAATATGTTGAGAGATAGGTACTATGTGTCAGTATAATGTGGAATGAAGGACATTCCTATCCTATCCCGTAACTCGAAAGTCGTTGGGGCACCACCGATGATCGTTTTACAAGCGTACTCCATTTTTATCTGTTTTCAGCAACCCTCATGGCATGAACAAAAAAGAAGGGCATTACTGAGCTGAATTAACCAGATCGATGGATGGATGGATTGATGGATGGATAATATAGTAGCTTATTTAACAAATTTATCTATCTGGGGCCAGATTTATTTATGCCTCTAAGTTATATGCGGTTATAGTGTACAAAACACTGCTGCCAGAGTTGTGACTTGGAAACGAAAGTCCGACCACATTACGCCATTGCTGAAAGATCTTCACTGGCTCCCTGTCAAGAAAAGAATTGACCACAAACTCCTCACCATTGTGTACAATTGTACAAACAACTCCGCTCCCCAATATCTCAAATAACTCGTCTCCCCTCACGAACCCCAACGTTGTCTTCGTTCTTCCTAACAACAACGGTTAAGACTTCCAAGTGTGAAGTCTGGCAACACCAATAAGAAAACATTTGGCTTTCGGGCTTTCTCCAACACAGCTCCAATGCTATGGAATGATCTTCCCATGACCTTGAAACAATCCAAGTCTGTGGCGGTTTTTAAGAGAGCCTTGAAAACGCTCTTTTTCATATCTACCAGATAGACGTTAAAGAAATCTGCTGCACATAGTTTTTGTCTGATGGCCACATCTTTATCTCTTGTTTCCTCTCCACAAGCGCAATGAGCATGAACCTTGTAATCGTGGATACCTGCGCTATACAAGTCTACATCATCATCATCATCATCATCATCATCATCATCATCATCATCATCAAGTTAAACTTCTCCTAGATCCGTTTCTTTTACCCTTCCATGCAACTGCCTCCCCAACCGTAGCCTAGGTAACGAAAGGATGGAAAGTATGATTTTGTTGTCTGGTCAAAGTAGGGGTAATCTGTTTGGTTTTCAGGAGTTACAAGACGGCAATGTTCTCATTATCTTCCAAATGAACCTATAGAAAGCAGAACTTGTTTCGTTTTCTCTTTTTAGTTCTGTTTAATTAGATGCTTTTATTACATTTATGGTGGTTCGGGTTATTGACTGGTTGTTGTTACTTAATGTTGAATATTAAAAGTTTAATATGTTTGCTGCTGAAATGTGAATGTGCTAATTAGTGACTTTTAGTCACAATGTTTTGTTTATCTTTAAGGCTGGCATAAAGTTTATAACATAAAAACATTTACATTTATTAGAATTTTGATTTGTGTGTTATTTTATACAGTTTTATCAATTTAAAAAATTAGCGCAATCCTCTTCTTTTTTGGTCATCGTTTAAAAAAAATTGGATTTGCCTTTTTCTTGGTTTTTCAATTATTTAATTTTTATTATTTTATATTATTATTTAAGGGTGGGGAAGAAGATTAGAAAGCGGATTTTTTTTCTCACGCTTTAACAGCAACTGGATACTGTATGATTTTGTTTTCCATGTAGTTTTATTGATCTGTGTTTCGGAAGTCAACTACACCCCTCCCATTCCATCCGACTCCCACATGTTTGTTTGTATGTAGATTATAGTCACACGACACTTTCGCATATAGGTGACTACTGGACCGATTTATACTGACACCAGCGGGCCAGTTGTTGGTAAAGGGGAAAATAATATGATCACACGTTGACCAATCCGGGATTCGAACCAGCGACCTTTCGGTTACTAGCAAGACGCTCTTACCAACTGAGCTACCCGGCCCCTCTTCTCTCTCCCACATTCTCCCCCTACCCTTTATATTTGGGGGGCGGTGGTGAAAGGTGGGGTGTAAAAGAAATAATAATTTGAAGGGCAAGCAATGTCACCACTCTCTTTTAAAATGGGCTTTTCATCAGCATTACACTTTTAATAGGCAGTTTGATTTCATTCCAAGATGGTTTGAGTCATTAATGTTTTTAGTCACTAATAATGTGTGTTCTGAACCAGTTTCCGATGGCGCTGTTATGGAGAACTGCACTGGTAGCCTTGTCATACAGGCTTTTGATGACTTCAATAATTTTAGGGCTGATGTTGTACACCTCTGACTGCTCCAATGTGTAGAACTGGGTACCAAAATGTGTAAGATTTGAACCAGAATGTGTAAGATTGCAATAAAAAAACAGGTTGTTGTAATTTTTATTCATCAGATTAACATAGGTTGTACTGATAAAACTAAGGAAACGATTCCATAAGTTATTTTTAATTTGTATGCTTTATCATTTGCAAACGGCCATAAAACAAAAGAATGTCAATAAAATGAATATACTTGAAGAAAAGACATGAAAATTTGTCCGCCTGTTTTTTCCAGAAAATCTGTGCTGAAAATCTTGACTGTTCTGTGTTATTTTTTTGTAATCTGGCAAGTCATTTCTGTGTAGTCCTGTAACATTTCACAAGCACTCAAAATTGTTCTTTGAAGAAAAACAGCTTTATTGCAGAAAATGTCAAACATAAGAGGATTGGCAGCAAGTTCACGTATATTTGTTCAGCTCCTCAGCATACGCTGATTTGACCTGCTTCATGTCCGTGTTGCAATGGCTGCAAAACGCGTACGAATCACCTTTTCTGGACTTCTTTACTCCTGAAAAGCGAGATGAATATTCATCCTTGAATCTTTGAAGATATTTTGCCTTCTTCTTATTCTTTTCATCACCGACGGCGACACCGTCGTCGTCACTATCTGTCTCGTAGAGTTTTCTCTCTGCCTCCCGCTTCGCCATTTTTGTCACTGGGGTAATCAAAAACGCGGACCGGAAGTCAGAAAGTTGCTCGGTCACATGAAAATACGAAACCGGTTCGAAATTCACCGAATCAAAACAATGCGTAGACCGACGAACTCGGAATGCGAAATATTTGTTTCTAATGCGTAGGAGCGTAAAATGATCTCCAAAATCGGGAGATTTTACGCAAAAAGCGGAAGGTAATCAGGTCTGGAGTGACATTCTCATGGTTGCCCACAGAGCTGCATGCCAGACTCGATCAAACGCCTTCTTGAAATCTAAGAACATATAGATGTTGGAGCTGTAGGCATTTCTCATGGATTATTCTCAGGTTGAAAATCGGTTTAGTGGTACAGAATCTGCCCTGAATCCTGCTTTTTCTTCATCTATGATTTGTTCAGCTTGGGGTTTCAACCTGTTGAGTATTATTTTCAGGAGGACCTTGCTGGGATGGCTGATGAGGCTGATGGTGCGGTAATTTTCACACTCCTGAAGGTTACATTTTTTTGGAAGAGTGATGACAAGCGACTTGGTCCATGGTGTAGGCTACTGCCCTCTCTGCCAGGTCTTGTTACAGATAACGGTGAAGGCGTCAATCATCGCTTTTCCTCCTGCTTGAAGCAGTTCCGCGGGGTCATAGTGTAGGCCACTCCCCACTCTGCCAGATCTTGTTATAGATAATGGTGAGGGTGTCAATCATCGCTTTTACTCCTGCTTGAAGCAGTTCCGCGGGTATATTGTCCACTCTCGCTGACTTCCCTTTCTTCAGCGACTGCACTGCTGCCTCAACTTCTTCTCGGAGAATTGGGAGGATTTCTTTTTCTTCTCTGTTCTCGGGATATGCTAGAACTAATGGGTCTCCGTTTGGTGTGTGGTTGTGAAGGTCAGAGCAGTACTTTGTCCATCTATCCAAGACTTCTTGTTCTTCTGTAAGGCATATGCCACATTTGCTTTGGATCGTGGAGACCTTGGGCTGTTTAACAATTGTCAGCCGCTTCACAGCCTGGTAGGCCTTCTTGCTGTTGTTCTTGTTCAGACTGTCCTCTATTTCCTGGCATTGATCTTCTATCCAGCTCTCCTTTGCTAAGCGCATGACTTTTCGGATGTCATTGTTGATTTTTCGGTAGGCATTAGCTCCCTGTGAGGTGTTCTTTTTCTTTTTCATCTCTCTTCGTTTATCACACAGGTCCAAACGTTCAGGTGTGATCCACGGCTTCTTCTTTGGCCGGTACTTGTCAAGGATCTCAGTGGCGGCATCTGTCACAGCTGAGTTGAAGATGGTGGTCATGGTGTTGATATCTATTTCACTAGCTCCCAAAATGAGCACAATCGGTGTGCGTCAAAGATGCCTACTCTCTTTAACACTCTTCAACATCTTCCTAGAGCGCATCATGTCAGATGTCCTTGCAGATCACGAAGGTACAGTAAGCACAGAGGATAGAGCAATCTGTAACCTTCGATTTGCGGATGATATTGATGGATTGGCTGGAGAGGAAAAAGAACTTAAACAGCTAGTACAGAGGCTTGACACCACATCCAGAACCTATGGAATGGAAATAAGTGCAGAGAAGACCAAAATGATGACCAATAACACCAATAGAATCAACACGGACATGAACGTCCAAGGCCAATTCCTCAACACAGTGCATAGCTTCAAATATTTAGGAGCCATTGTTTCAGACAATGGGTCCCGACATGAAATCCTCTCCAGGATTGCACAAACAACTGCTGCTCTGGCAAGGGTGAAGCCCATTTGGAAAGACAAGACCATCAGTCTACATTCCAAGGTAAGGCTGCTGCGCTCCCTTGTCATCTCCATCTTCCTATACGCTTGCGAAACATGGACCCTCACAATAGATCTACACCGAAGAATACAAAGCATGGAGATCAGGTGCTACAGAAGACTTCTGGGCATTTCTTATACCCAGCACATCACCAACGACGAAGTCCGACAGACCATCACACAAGTCATATTGGCCAACACGATGACCTGCTCACAGTGGTAAAGAAACGGAAACTCCCATGGTATGGCCTCGTTACCAGATCATCGTGCCTTGCAAAGACAAGATGAGACCGAAAAAGAGGTGGGAGGACAACATTCGAGAATGGGGCTGGCTTGAATTGAGAAGCCATGGATGAAAGATGGAGTACGCTGGTTAAATCATCTGTGGTGCCCCAACGACCTCCGAGTTAAGGGATAGGATATGAATTTTTTAATTATTTTTTTTTTTGATTACTATATGCTTGTAATATGGTGGATGTGTATAGTGGGAAAAAAGAATGTGAGTGGAATTTATCACTGACGAGAATAAAAAGGGGCTACACAAATAAAGAAAGCAAGCACTGGTCTCTTGTCCCTATTCCCCAGAGTGCTTAGTCGTCTGGCGTCAGACTATCCACCAAAAGGTTGCAAATTAGCTCGGGCGGCTCGAAGATTCTGTATCGGCCAGCGCCTTGAGCGGCTCTTAAACTGGTAAAGTGATAAAGTGATTAAATTTAAAAAATAAATAAATAAAAAATTTTAAAAAAATATTATTATAATAAAAAGTCATATTAGTATAAATAATAATAATAATAATAATAATTATTATTATTATTATTATTATTATATAATAATAATAATAATAATAATAATAATAATAATAATAATAATAATAATAATAATAATAATAATAATAATAATAATAATAATAATAATAAATATTATAATAATAATAATAATAATAATTATTATTATTATTATTATTATTATTATTATTATTATTATTATTATTATTATTATTGTAGTAGTAGTAGTAGTAGTGGTAGTAGCCTAGTAGTGGTAATAGTATAATAATAATAGTATAATAATAATAATATTATTATTATTATTATTATTATTATTATTATTATTATTATACTACTACTACTACTACTACTACTACTACTACTACTACTACTACTACTACTACTACAACAACAACTACTACTACTACTACTACTACTACTACTACTACTACTACTACTACTACTGTTATTGTTACTGTTACTGTAACCCGTATAACTCCCACGAGTCACTATTGTAAAATCAATATTTCATTTATTGTCTATTCACACATTCAGGTGATATTAGACATTAATTAAGAACAACAACAATATAAATAAAATCACAATTAAGAAACCTTGTAACAAAATGGAATGAAATGGGAAGAAGGATTTAACACCAAACTATAAAAGTCTACCAATAGGAGTCTGTGCAATAATTTTCACAACTGCTGTTATCTGTGAATGATGTAATACATCATCTAAAGAATGTCCATATTCAGTCAAATGATGTCCTTGGTTTTCATACATTGCATTTAAAACTGGACATTCAAAAAAAATGTGGTAAACTGATATATTTTCGCCACACATACACTGGATATCTGCCGAATATTTAGTATTCCATGAGTTCATTCTTAACTTGTATATTAATTTTGACAACTGTCGTGAACAGTTCGGTATAGTAACCTTGTTAATGCTATTATCTTGACATACTGCTTTTTCTAATAAGGAATACATTTCATGACAACACATACTCAAATTGTTGACAGAAATGGAATCTAATGATCTTAGCGCTCCCTCTTTGGCTAACTTGTCACATACTTCATTCCAATGAATTCCACAATGTGCTGGAACCCAACAGAAATCAACAACTATACCTCTAGAAAACATACAATGGATCATATGTTTAATTTCATATATAAATTCATTTCTTACTTTGGAATTACCCTGTTTTAAAGCATACAAAACCGATTTTGAATCTACACAAATCAGTAAACCAAAGAGCTCTAACGGTAAAGTCATAATGTAGTTGAGAGCCATTACAATAGCATAAAGCTCACTCGTAAATATAGAAAACCCCTTTCCTAGATAATATGAGCGTCTTACATTTAATGCAGGAATGATAAAAGCCGATCCACTATCTAAAGAATCTAATACCGAACCATCTGTAAAAATCTTCAAATGGTTTAAATAATTATTTTCAATTTGCTCTTTTACCTCAGTAACTAAGAGATTAGTGTCGTCATCTTTTTTAGTTACACTAATCAATGTTAAAATTTGCATTTCTGTGCTCCCATGGTGGAATAGGTGATATTAATGGCATAACGGGAATTGCTGTGATATCAATGTTACACTTTTCAAAAAGATCTTTTGTATAGTTCTTAATTGGCTTCAAGTAATTAATATGTTTAGTTCTTTTTGGATAGTCTTCTGCATCTATAAAAATTTCTTCCTGTACTGAATTAGGGACAGATAAACATCTTAATACATATTTTGAAGTAGCTAATTGACGTTGTTGGTTTAATGGTAATATTCCAGCTTCTTGGTATGTTTTAATTGTATTAGCATGAACTGGAACACCTAATGCAACTTTAATAGCTCTACTGTCGATGCTTTGTAATTTATTTAATAATGTATTGTTTGATGAAAAGTACACCTCCTGACCATAAACAAGCTTTGAACGGACTAGTGATATTGCTAAATGTAAGAGGGATGTAACATGTTACAACTTCTTGTAGTGGTTGATGCAGAAGACCACCATCACAACATTACACTAATGACTTTGCTGTAAGTTCCCACAATTAGCGCTAATAGCGAGGAAAAGCTAAAGAGGGTGGAGTCTAGTCTACATCTCTCCAGCCAAAAAAGCAATTTAGATTGGCCGTAACCTTGTGCACGTGTAGAGAGGGGAAGTCGAACTCTTTCCAGCAAAAGCAATTTAGAATTGCTGAACGCTAAACCTTGTGCAGGGGTTGTCAGATAAGCGCGTGGAATTAAAGGGTGGGGGAGGAGGCGGTTGGATGGGGGAGAGGGGGTGGGTTTGAGGGAGGAACCAGAACCACTAAATCTGCCAGCGCCGAGGAAATAGTTAAAACATAACACACAAGGATGGATGGAGCTTATCTCTGTAATGATAAAGTCATTACATTATGCCCAGCATTTATTAAACTTAAGCTTCAGTCTGCCTGAAAGAAAAGAAGGGGCAGCGAAGGCTGAACTACGAAACGAAAACCTTTTGAGGTTTTCATCGCTTTATACTATAATTTTACACAAATAAATAGCAATTAACTACAATAAACATAAACCGTACAGAAGTCGGATAATATAGGATTTGGTTCACGCGGCCCTTCTGTAGTCAAAGTCGCGTACGAAGATCTAAGCTCAAGTAAACACCCACAGAAACATGGTCTGCTTGGTACTGATCATCATATAGATGCTACATGTAATTAGAGTAGATGAACATTGAACACTGGAACGTGTAAATTGAGGTCAGTAGCCATGGTCTAGTTTATTTTACCGCACTACACAAGTCACAGTAGGACTTCTCCTTTCATTTCTAATTAACCTCCATTCATGATTACCCGACACACGGGAACCGGTGTGACTTTACTGACAAATAGGATAACTGTTTTAGGTTTATTATTATTATTGTTATTATTATTAGTAGTAGTAGTAGTAGTAGTAGTAGTAGTAGTAGTAGTAGTAGTAAGGATTTTTATAGCGCACTTATCTCGCCGTACTTGACCAGACTCTAGGCGCTGGCCGATACAGGATCGAACTCAAACCGCCCGAGACGCCCACCCGCAGCCTTTGGGCGCATGGTCTGACGCCCGGACAACTGAGCACTATTCTGGCCAGCCAGGGATGGGGGAGAAGGACCAAGTGCATGCTGGGTGTGTTCTTGTTACCGGCACTCACCCGTCTAGGACATGAGCGTCATGATCTTTAAAGTCCGTTATGATGAATTGTATACGACACACAGTCTAGACCTCTGTTTATACTCTCATCCGAAGGAGTAGGAAACGGGAGTAAAGTGTCTTTCCCAGGGACACAACACAATGGCCCGGACAGGGCTCGAACCCGGGACCTTTAGATCCGCAAGCCAAAGCACTACCATTAAACCACCGTGCCCCCCCCCCCCCCCCCCCTTAGTCTTACTAAATGCCACAACTAATTCAATTCTGGGTTCTTCGATTAGGGAGTGGTAGAGTGAAGAGAGGTGGAAGTGGGGTTGGGTTTGGGGTAAGGGATGGAGAGGATACAAGCTGTACATTACATTACATAATTGTTGCTTTAGGTCCAGCGGACTCTTCCGAGCCAAATCAGGACCGGACAACCCCCAATCCGCATAAAAGATCTGCTGAAACAACCCTAGTGGCTGCACTCTAATTTATCGAACCCCAAAAACAAAATAGAATACAAACATCATTATAAATTATCAACAAAACATATACATATAAAATGCCTACATTGATAAATAATAATATCATAGGAAGCACTAGTGACCACCTGGCAGAAAGCGTCCAATATTCCCAAGCTGATCCAACAGACCTCATACACAAACAAGAAGTCTTGTCCCGGAAGAGTTTTCAAGAAAAAAGGTAGGTGACTGGTCTAGCGAAGAAGAAGATAGTATAGCAGATTGATAGAACAGAGCAGGACTGAGAAAGAGCAAATGAGAAAGACAGCGACAGTGGGAATTTAAAGCACTAAATTTCCAGAAAGTGGGGATACTATTTATACTGAAACCCCCGGCACCCCAACGGGGGTATACAAGCTGTAAACTGCATGTCTATCAGAAAAAGGATTTAGAGAGCCACAGAAGGCACGTCCGTTACCGGCTAAATCAAGCAGCTGCGTCTACAAGCAGATTGGCGTGGCGACAGTTTTCCAGATATAAATAAGGAAGAGTATCTGGTAACTTCCAGATCTTTTCCCGGCATTTCGGAGCACCAGGGTTAGCTCAGAAGGTAGAGCGATGGATGCGATAGCTAAAGGTCTGAATTACGCGTTATCTACGACCATGAGAATATCAAACGATGAACAGCTTTAGGAACGCTGACGCGTCCACGTGCACAGTTAGTTGTACGCACACAAGAACAGAGCAATAACCCTAAAAAAAAATAAAACCACCACTGTCACTGTATTGTGTGACCATGTAAAGCTAAACCTCACTGCCTATATTGTGCAATTTCTACTTCGTCAAGAATCCTATTCCGTAAGAGCTTAGAATGCTTGAGGTAGGAGTTGGGGTGGGGGTGGGCAAGGGGAAAGGAAAGAGAAATGGAAATAGACTTGGGAGGAGAGAATTGAGATTAGCGAATGATTTTTACAGCAACGTGCGACCTTATGGAAACTAACTACCTACTGTGACCTATCTGCATGCTCGAGACCCTTCCCATCGAGTGTTTATTTTTTGCGGAGAAAGAGAGAGAGGAGGTGAGAGAGAAAAAAGAAGAGAGAGAGAGAGAGAGAGAGAGAGAGAGAGAGAGAGAGAGAGCGAATGGATAGTGTTATAAACTGCTAGATAATGGAGGTAATTATATGACCTCCGACATTCCAAGGTCAGTGCAAACGGCGACAGCAACAACAACAACAAAGGAAACAACAACAGCTACTAGTGTTTTGACAAGTCCTATCTAGAGTACAGATCAGGGCTGCGGTAGAATTTTTTGTTGTTGCCATTGCTGACGTCATTTTTAGAGATCCCGATGCCTAAAGCAAATGCTCATATATTGTTTATTTGGAGCTGGAACAACAAAGCTCAAGGTAAAGATGTTTCCGTAACTTCTCGGTCGTTGGGGAGAGAGACGTTTGAGACCTATCTTTTCTCTGGACCAGCGTAATGAGCGCCATGCCCGTCTTCTCTCCTTCGCTACTTTATCTTCCCCGGTTCTAAAGAGAGCCAGGTACCCATTCACAACTGGGTGAACTGGGGTGTGTGTCACGTGGGGTTTATGGTCTCTGCACAATGGAATTATGGACCCTCACGTTTATTCGGTGGGAACTGCTAGTAAGTCACCCTATGAATTACTTTAATAAATTTATTTGTTTAGCTCGTTCTGTGTTAAGGTTGGGGTACAGAAATAGATAGAAAAAATGGTAAAAGATACTGTCACACTAGCTTTCACACGGCTATGAATCATATGTAGTCCAGCCCCTTGATAACAGTTAAAATCACACATTTATTTCTTCTACTCTATACAAGGTTCTCTAAGTACTAATCTAACTTAAAATGTCTCAGTCACTGCTAATAGTTCGATCGCTGATAGTCTAGTATAGGCAGCTGTTATATCTTCCTCGGGCACTTGCTAGTATATTTCATGTAGATTTGGACTACTGTGGTCCGTTTTACAGTTTCTGAAGAGTTGGACTACTGTGGTCCTGTTATGATCAGTTTAAGTGCACCTTCGCCTTATGCACTTAACTTTCTTATGGTGCGTTCGAAGTCCTTCTGTGAGGTAGCTTCTGGTCCACCTGTGTCGTTGTGTAGTTGGGTTCCCTTGCCACGCTGTGGGGTCTGACAGGGTGTCTTTCAAGGCAGCTCTTTCCGTCTTGTGCGGTAGAGGATCCTCAACCAACTAGTCGTTTCTGTGGAGTGGGGTGCACAGGATAGCTCGGGATAGCTCGCCTGCTCGTCTGTAATATAAGAGACGAAATTCTGCACAACCCTGAATAATCGGTTTGTGCAGAGCGTCTCACTGAAAGCCAAGTAGCCCTCAGTGATAGCTCCACATCTCTATACATAAGCGACGAACATTCTGCTACTTCCGGGTTCCACTAGAATCTCACTCTAAATTCTTATACATACATAAATATCAATCGTGTCTAACTATACACATACAGAATTAATAATATTATAAACATTCAGTGGTACAGCCACTGGTCTGCAAACATACATATAAGTTAAACAACAGTGGTTCCGTACGGGATACAACATGGCGGCGCAACCGGTCGTGTTTCGCCTCGTGGTCGGCTCTTCCACGTGGTACGGCAAATTCGGATTAACAATTCACATTTATGCATAGCAAATTCCACAAACATAATTTCAACAATAATACAAATATATCACGATGAAACAGAAGGGTGTTCATTTACCTGTCTGACAAGTTCAGGCCCGTGATGACTTGAGAGAATTCTAAGATTTCAAAGTCCTGCTTCCTGGTCTATGAGTGTAGAGATTTCTCTAGCTGTGGAGATGTTGACTCTACCTCGTCTCACACACGACTGATTCAAACTGTCTTAGGCTCTGACACAGTCAAAACTGCTCTACCCACTGAGCCTGCTCTGATTGGTTAAAACGGTCCGATTCAAAGCTCAAGTGCTGAGTCACTGCGCAGCGTGGGTCGGGCTCGCGGTGTGTGGTCTGCTGTGTAATTTAATTGCTGCTGTGTTATAGTCTAACTTCTAAAGTTACAAGTACTACACATGGCTAAATAGTCAACAAGCAGAGTTAAAACTAGCCAATTTATGACAGGCTCCCTCAACTGAAAAAAGGCGATGACTACTGGATTCGACCTTTTTCTACTACAGAGCCTAGTTTAACACTGCACTATCCTAGGGTCCTATTTACAAACTAAGTAAGTTGCTCTACCTGAGCTGCAATGCTGTGCCAGGTAGCTATGGACACTAGTGACAGGGTTTTATTGGGCGGGGACGAATTCTGGTGCTGTGGCCCTTAGTTGTGTTGGGTGGGCGACAGCTGCTGTGTCCTCCACGAGATGGCGACTGAGGTAGTCGGCTCCGTGGTTCTCTTTGCCGGGGATGTACTCGATTTGGAATGAGTATGCCTGAAGGGTGAGTGCCCATCGCATCAGGCGAGAGTTCAAAGACTTGGAGGCTGCCAGGAACGATAGTGGTTGGTGGTCCACCTGAACTGTGAAGTGGGTCCCATACAGGTAGAGTTGGAATTTCTGTATGGCCCAGACTAGTCCAAGACATTCTTTCTCCGACGTGGCGTAGTGGGTCTCGGCGGGTCTCAATTTTCTGCTGGCGTAGGCGACAGGGAATAGCGTCTCTGCATTCTTGGGGTCGCGCTGTAGCAGTACTGCTCCGAGGCCTAAGTCGCTTGCGTCGGTGCGAAGAACGAATGGCTGAGTCAAATCGGGTAGGTGGAGTACTGGCGCCGATGTCATTCTGTCCTTGAGTGTTTGGAATGCCGTCTCACATTCCGCTGTCCATACGACTTTGTCCGGGGCGATTTTCCGGGTTCCATTTGTCAGAGGTACGGCGATGCTGTTGTAGTTGGGGATGAACTTCTGGTAGAAGCCGCAGAGTCCTAGAAACGACTGCACTTCCTTCTTGGTCTTGGGCCTAGGCGCGTCGAGTAGGCGTTTCACCGTCTTTTCTACCGGTCGCAGGCTTCCTTGACTGATGGTGTGTCCCAGAAATTCTAGTTCTGTGAATCCAATCTGACATTTGGTGGGTCTTGCCGTCAATCCCGTGTCTCTGAGGCGGGCGAGTAGTTGTTGTAGGAGCGTGACATGTTCCTCCCACGTAGGTGTTGCGATGAGGATGTCGTCCATAAACGAATGTAGGTGCTCGCTGCTCAGGGGTGCCAGGAGTTTTCGCATCATGGCACTGAAGATGCTGGGTGCGTTGTGGAGTCCGAATGGAAGTACGTTGAACTCGAAGTGTCCTTCCATAGTGCTAAACGCTAGGTACTTTCGGACTTGTGGTTGTACTGGTATCTGATAGTATCCTTTGCTGAGGTCGATACGTGAGAAGTACTTCGCTCGCTGTAGCTTGGCAAATAGGTCTGTCTGGTCCGGGAGTGGCTCTGGCTGGAACTGCGTTACCGCATTCAGGAGTCTGAAGTCGATGCACAGTCGATGCTCTCCGTTGGGTTTTCGCAACAATACCGTGCCTGCGCTGTAGGGTGAAGTAGACTCTGAGATGATTCCGGCTGCCAGTAAGGTGTCTATCTCTTCCTTGATGGCTCGCTGCTGAGACAGTGGCATCGGGTAGAGCTTCTGGCGGACGGGTGTTGGGTCGGTCACCGTTAAGGTTACTTCGACGAGGTCTGTCCTCCCTGGTCGGTCTGTGAGCACAGTCTGATGTTGTCGAATGACCTGTAGTACTTGCTGTTGCTGTTTAGCGGCTAGGTCTCCGTTGAGTATCACGTCTTTGTAGGTTTCTTTGGAGTGCAGGGGATACTCTACTGCATTGGTCTCCATGCTTTCTCCTTCTTCCGCGATGGCGATGGCTAACAAGTTGTGAGTGCTGGGGGTCGCTGGTCGGTCCGTATACTTCTTGAGGAGATTGATGTGGTGGTATCGGGCTCTCCCGTTCACCTCTACTTGGTAGACTGTCTTGGATTTCTTGGCAGTCACCCGGTACGGTCCTCTCCAAGCGATGTCCAGCTTGTTGGTTCCACTTGGAAGTAAGAGTAGCACTTGATCGCCGACTTGCAGTTCTCTGTCCTTCGCGTGGCGGTTGTAGTACTTCGCCTGACGGGCTCTTGCCTTCTTCAGTGCTTCACCAGCTTTCTTCCACGTTGCTTTGAGGGTTTCCTGCAGGTCTGCGACGTACTTGGTGGCACCTCTTGGTGTGTCGTCTATCTTGGCCTCCGTCCAACTTCTGCGTAGGGCTTCTAGCGGTCCTGCTAGAGGTCTGCCGAATAGCAATGTTGACGGGGTGTAGCCTGTGGCTGCATGGGGTGTTTCTCGGTATGCGAACAGTGCCGCATTCACGTAGGTGTCCCACGCTTCTGGATTGTCGTCGGCGACTTTCCTGAGGATGGTGAGAAGGGTTCCATTCAGTCTTTCTACTTGTCCGTTGCTGGCTGGGTGGTATGGTGGTGTGCGAATGTGATGAACTTGTATCAACTCGAACACGTCTTGCATCAGGCGGCCGGTGAACTGAGATCCGTTGTCCGTTCTAATGCTGTCCGGGAATCCGACTCTGGTAAAGATGGCGATGAGTGCATCTGCAATCTTCTTGGTGTCGATCGCTGGCAACGGGACTGCTTCGCACCACATCGTACATGCGTCGACGAGTGTGAGTAGAAATCTGTTCCTCTTCTTGGTCATGGGCAGTGGTCCGACTATGTCTACTGAGACTTGCTGGAATGGTACGCCGACTACTACCGATGGTCCTAAGGTAACTGGTACGGTGTGATGTCGCGGGGAATATCGTTGACATTGGTGGCAAGATTTCACGTAGCGCTTGACATCCTCCGTGATTCCTGGCCAATAGTAGTGTGCGCTGATTCTCTGCACTGTGGCTCCAATTCCCATGTGTCCGCTCAGTGGCATGCTGTGGCCTAGTTCTAGTACTTGGGCTCGAAGGGTGGCTGGTAGTACTAGTTGGGTGTGATCTCCATCTCCTTGTCGATGAAGAACTCCCTCTTCCATGTAGAAATCTCCCTTGTGCGGGGGTGTGTGCGCCTTGGGTAGCTTCTGGAAGCACTTCGCTATCGAGGTGTCTTCTTTCTGTGCTGTTTTGATCTCTTCGAGTCCTGGATTCGGAGCGAACTCGGGCTGGGGTGGTTGGGTTTTAGCTTGGGCCCTGGTTTGCACTGCAGCTATCTCTACAGTTTTGGGGGGCGTGCCTAAGAACACATACCTACAACCTAGCACTAGATCATACAGGGGTTTCTGTAAAACAGCTGCTTGGATTCGTCCTGTGACGTACCTACTCTCTACTTCGATCCAAGCTATTGGGCAAGTAGTCGTCGGTTTCGTCAAGTCTGCTCCTTGTAGTTCGACTGTCTTGTCTGTCACGTCCGCGCGCGATACAAGAGATTCGCTAACTATCGCGTCGTATGATAGACCTGTGTCATACAGACAGTTCGCTTCTTTACCGTTGACCTTGACCGTGTCTGTCACCGATGGGTGATCTCCGATAGGGTGTGGCTTGTTACCGCTGCTTTGAGTTAGAACTCTGTGCGCTGGCCGGCTTTCGCGCTCTTCCCTACGTTGTGCGGCCAACTTGAAACATTCTGCGGTGGAGTGATTGTTTCTGTTGCAGAACGAACAATACCGTCTCTGTTCTGCGGGACCTCTTTTCCCGAATTCCGTGTTGGGTCCTTTATTTTGCCCAGGTCTGGGGTTATTCGGCTTATTCGCGGTGCGCTCTTCCCGGGTAGGGCTTCGTTTCTGTGCCTCTTTCCCGTTAGGCTTTAGGTCTCGCCTGAAGCTCTTGGCTTCTCCGTGTGCGGCCACGTACCTATCTGCGACCTTGACCAGATCTTCCAGTCTTTCCGCGCCCTGCTCTACTGAGAATGTTCTCAGCTCGGGGGTCATGGTTTCCCGTAGCTGTTCCCATACTAACAGTTCTGTCAGTCCATCATACGTCTTAGCCGTGGCTGACTGGCTAATCCACTTATCCAACGTTGTGGACAACCGATCCGCGAACTGCGCATAGCTCTCTCCTTTCACTCTCCGATTGGTGCGGAATTTTTGCCGGTAGCATTCTCCTGTCAGTTCGAATCCCGTTAGGAGTGCCTCTTTTACTTTGTGATAGTCAGTCACTCTGTCAGTCGGTAGCTTACTGTAGATGTCATAAGCCTTTCCTCTAAGCCCTTGACTAAGCTTAAAAGACCAATGAGTGGGATCTAGTTTGTACTCTGTTGCTAGACGCTCAAACCTAGTCAGATAGAGATCTAGACCTTCTTCTCTCTCATTGAATGTTCCCAGTGGAAATGACATTCCTTGTACAGGGTTGGATGCTACCTCTAGCTGATCTGAGTGGGAAGGGGTTGAGGAAGAACTTGAAGCTCCTGATCCCAATCTTCTTAGCTCTAACTCATGCTGTCTGTCTTTTTCCTTTTCTGCCCTCTCATACTCCCATCTCCTACTTTCTGCTTCTCTCTCTGCTGCTAATGCTGCCTTCTTCTGTTCTCCTTCTAATTCTAATTTCTTCTGTTCTCTTGCTGCTTCTAACTCTGCTTTCTTTTGCTCTGCTTCTAATGCTAGTTTCTTCTGCTCTGCTTCTAATGCTAGTTTCTTTTGCTCTGCTTCTAGTTCTGCTTTTCTCTGTTCTGCTTCGAGTTTCTTCTGTTCTCTCTCGGCTGCTCTCTCTGCCTTAGCCTCCTGTTTCTCTACCTCTGCATTGATATACGCAATTAGGTCTCCCCCTGCTAAGTGTAAAGCTTCTCCTAATTCCTTGAAGCGCAATCTCAAGGCCACTGGGTCCGACATTGCCAAACGTGTCTATGAACAACCTCTGAATCACGTGGAATACCAAAACACTAGCAATATTGCAAGTCAATAACAACAATGCAAAGACCATAAAATTCGTAATCAATAATAGAATAAAACAAGAGTCAAATGGCATACAACAGTTACTTAAGCAAAACCTGCAAAAGAACAATGCAACATACAGGCACAAAAATATTTGAAGCAAAAAAGTTTTTAACTAAAGAATAGTGCACCCAAACTGATCAGTCCTTGTTACCACTATTCTAAGTTATTCTACTACTCCTACTGTTATCTAATTTTATTGTACTTAGGTCCGGTTATCCCCAATTCCTATTATACACAGATCCTAGCTAGGCTCGCCAATTAAAGTGTCACGTGGGGTTTATGGGCTCTGCACAATGGAATTATGGACCCTCACGTTTATTCGGTGGGAACTGCTAGTAAGTCACCCTATGAATTACTTTAATAAATTTATTTGTTTAGCTCGTTCTGTGTTAAGGTTGGGGTACAGAAATAGATAGAAAAAATGGTAAAAGATACTGTCACACTAGCTTTCACACGGCTATGAATCATATGTAGTCCAGCCCCTTGATAACAGTTAAAATCACACATTTATTTCTTCTACTCTATACAAGGTTCTCTAAGTACTAATCTAACTTAAAATGTCTCAGTCACTGCTAATAGTTCGATCGCTGATAGTCTAGTATAGGCAGCTGTTATATCTTCCTCGGGCACTTGCTAGTATATTTCATGTACATTTGGACTACTGTGGTCCGTTTTACAGTTTCTGAAGAGTTGGACTACTGTGGTCCTGTTATGATCAGTTTAAGTGCACCTTCGCCTTATGCACTTAACTTTCTTATGGTGCGTTCGAAGTCCTTCTGTGAGGTAGCTTCTGGTCCACCTGTGTCGTTGTGTAGTTGGGTTCCCTTGCCACGCTGTGGGGTCTGACAGGGTGTCTTTCAAGGCAGCTCTTTCCGTCTTGTGCGGTAGAGGATCCTCAACCAACTAGTCGTTTCTGTGGAGTGGGGTGCACAGGATAGCTCGGGATAGCTCGGGATAGCTCGCCTGCTCGTCTGTAATATAAGAGACGAAATTCTGCACAACCCTGAATAATCGGTTTGTGCAGAGCGTCTCACTGAAAGCCAAGTAGCCCTCAGTGATAGCTCCACATCTCTATACATAAGCGACGAACATTCTGCTACTTCCGGGTTCCACTAGAATCTCACTCTAAATTCTTATACATACATAAATATCAATCGTGTCTAACTATACACATACAGAATTGATAATATTATAAACATTCAGTGGTACAGCCACTGGTCTGCAAACATACATATAAGTTAAACAACAGTGGTTCCGTACGGGATACAACATGGCGGCGCAACCGGTCGTGTTTCGCCTCGTGGTCGGCTCTTCCACGTGGTACGGCAAATTCGGATTAACAATTCACATTTATGCATAGCAAATTCCACAAACATAATTTCAACAATAATACAAATATATCACGATGAAACAGAAGGGTGTTCATTTACCTGTCTGACAAGTTCAGGCCCGTGATGACTTGAGAGAATTCTAAGATTTCAAAGTCCTGCTTCCTGGTCTATGAGTGTAGAGATTTCTCTAGCTGTGGAGATGTTGACTCTACCTCGTCTCACACACGACTGATTCAAACTGTCTTAGGCTCTGACACAGTCAAAACTGCTCTACCCACTGAGCCTGCTCTGATTGGTTAAAACGGTCCGATTCAAAGCTCAAGTGCTGAGTCACTGCGCAGCGTGGGTCGGGCTCGCGGTGTGTGGTCTGCTGTGTAATTTAATTGCTGCTGTGTTATAGTCTAACTTCTAAAGTTACAAGTACTACACATGGCTAAATAGTCAACAAGCAGAGTTAAAACTAGCCAATTTATGACAGTGTGTTGTGCGCTTGTTTCATTATTTGTGTAGTTCGATGGGCGTCTTCCAAGCCTGCTCACCCATCCAAGTACTAACCGGTCCCGGCGTTGCTTAGCGAAACATTAACTAGCGTGAGGGAAAATCTCTGCGCTACTGCACCAAGGAAGAAGAAGAAGAAGAAGAAGAAGAAGAAGAACAAGAAGAACAAGAACAAGAAGAAGAACAAGAACAAGAACAAGAAGAACAAGAACAAGAACAAGAGCAAGAAGAACAAGAAATACACAAGAACAACCCGGTACACATTGGTCGAAAAGAATCAGAAGAAACTAAGGAAGAAAGAACGAAAGAATGACGAAGAAGAAACACAAGAAGAAATACAAAAGAAGAACAAGAATAGGCCAATAATAAGGAAATAATATTGAGAAACGCTAAGAGACAAGACGTGTGAGCGGGGCAGAATAAATAACATAGGTAGTAAATAATACCAAAAACATTAATACAGATAAAAAAATGCAATTAAAAAAAACCATTAAAATACGGGCAATACTATGAAAAAATAATACGCATAATATTACAAGTAATAACACCGGTAATATTTGCAACAATGCAGGCAATTAAACCGGTGCAACGGGACAGCGCCTATGTGAGGGGCCGGGTAGCTCAGTTGGTAAGAGCGTCTTGCTGGTAACCGAAAGGTCGCTGGTTCGAATCCCGGATTGGTCAACGTGTGATCATATTATTTTCCCCTTTACCAACAACTGGCCCACTGGTGTCAGTATAAATCGGTCCAGTAGTCACCTATATGCGAAAGTGTCGTGTGACTATAATCTACAAACAACAACAACAACAACAACAACAACAACAACAACAAAGCGCCTATGTGTTTCTATCACAGGTCTTTGAGACTGAATTAAGGGAAAGGCTAGCATTTAGTATTCAGTAGTCTCGGTTCTCCCACTGAGCTGAATACTAGTATAATACTTACTAATACTAATACTTAGTAATAGTATTCAGCTTAGTGGGTTCTCCCTACCCAACCAAGCCTTCCTAAACTGCGCCTCCCTCACACACCCCTCCACCCCCCTCCACCCACCTCTCCTCTCTCCTTTTAGTCTAGGCAGCCTCTGTGCCAGCCGCTGTAGCCACAAACATGTTCCCTTCTCTTTGTAGCCTGTAGTGTGTGTGTGTGTGTGTGTGTGTGTGAGTGTGCGCGCGCGCCCGTAAAACAGATAATTGCTTGGAAAGCGATAGTGTGGATTTCCCATATAAATACGTAGGCTACATGTAGCGTCTGAGTGATTATAAGAATAATGTACTGTATAATGCTGATATCTATGATAATGCACCCGATGCACATCTATTCAGACTCCTTTAAGGAGTCTGACAGAGCCTAGGCCAAGAGAGGTTTAACCAGTCATGGCAGCAACTGGCACACTCTGCTAGATACCTGTAGTAGTAGTAGTAGTAGTAGTAGTAGTAGTAGTAGTAGTAGTAGTAGTAGTAGTAGCGTGCACCCGATACACATTGATCGAACGCTACCAGAAGCATGCGTTATTAGTCGCCTCAACAGGCGATAAAGCATGCTCCCATGCTTCAGAGCACTGTTTTCTATACGCTTCAAGCTCTATAGTCACGGAAAAAGCGCAATTTCACTGCAGTGAACTCATGAAAATAGAAAAATGTAAGTTTCGTCTCCTCTAGGGGACGAATTAGGTCAAACTGTATTAGTTTCTAGGTCAACTGTCTTTTACGAACCGTTTGACAATGTTTTTGAACCGTTTGTTGACGCCGGATAGTGTCCTCACTTGGTTTCATGCAATTTAAGAATCCAACAAGGCAATTGGGTTTTTGAGACGGAAAGAGCGGAATATTGTAGAGCAACATTCTGTATATATTTACAGTGAAATTGCGCTTTTTCCGTCACTATAGCGCTTGAAGCGTGTAGGAAGCAGTGCTATGAAGCTTTGGTGCCTGGGAAATATAAGACTCCTTTAAGGTATCTAGGAGAGTGTGCCAGTTGCTGCCATGACTGGTTAAACCTCTCCTGGCCTAGGCTCTGTCAGACTCCTTAAAGGAGTCTGAATAGATGAGGATCGGGTGGATAATGATAGCCACTAGTCTACTACTACTATTACTACTACTACTACTACTACTACTACTACTACTACTACTACTACTACTACTACTACTATACATCAGAGGTCACGCTGCATAGCTGAGAGACTGACGGACGCTTATTTTCATCTCTGTCCCTTCAGTCTCAGCAACGCAGTGCGATCACAGCTCTGGCGACCTGCTTTTCAGCACCTTGTTCCCATGGTATAATGTCATGAGCTAACAGTGGAGCATAATTATTGTGTTTGTGTGACCAAATTGGGTACAGTAGCGGCTAGTTGAATTGTTAGCTTGCAGTCAGATTAAAGTTCTACGACAGTGGATGTTTATGTAGCCTACAGTACACACAATTACAGTTCTTTTATTTACATTAAAAAGGTTTATTCTCTTTTTTTTAAAATAATGATTTTAACCTTTATTCATACTCATGCACAAACTCTCCATGTTGGTGGCGGCAGGGATAGCTCAGTCGTCAGAGCGCACGACTTGTGTACGTGTGCGTCTCGGGCTACGTGGGTTCGAATCCTGACTTCAGCAAACTATTTTGTGATTGCTAGATAGTAGTGGTCAGCGCTTTGAGAAGCTCTCTGAGCTTGTAAGTGCGCTATATAAGAGAAATCTCTTCTTTTTTTTTACCCCACCACAGCTGAAGTTGAGCTGCAGCGATGCTGTCTAGAGCGTGACTTGATGCAGAAAAAAATGCCTTGGACAAAGCCATCATGACCATCGTCATCATCATTATCAATATCATCAATTTGAAGCAACGCCATCGTCATCATCGTCATCACCATCTGCATCATCATCATCATCGTCTCCATCATCACCATCAGTAACAGCAGCAGCGGCGGTAGCATGATGCGTCAGTTTAGTAGTGGTCAGCGCTTTGAGAAGCTCTCTGAGCTTGTAAGTGCGCTATATAAGAGAAATCTCTTTTTTTTTTTTACCCCACCACAGCTGAAGTTGAGCTGCAGCGATGCTGTCTAGAGCGTGACTTGATGCAGAAAAAAATGCCTTGGACAAAGCCATCATGACCATCGTCATCATCATTATCAATATAATCAATTTGAAGCAACGTCATCGTCATCATCGTCATCATCATCATTATCATCATCATCATCATCATCATCATCATCATCATCATCATCATCATCATCATCATCATCGTCTCCATCATCACCATCAGTAACAGCATCAGCGGCGGCAGCATGATGCGTCAGTCACAGTGCCAGTGGATGTACAATACTCCACGAAATTTAACTGACTCACTGTGCATCCCATCATGACGTGTCAGCTAATGGACTTCACGTCTGGTGAATGACCTATTAGTTTCTCAAATAGGGCTTGGGTATTCCTAACATTCTACAGCGGAACAACACTTTACGTTCATGGAGAGACAGCCTGAGAGACGGATTTTATTCGCTGACCCACAACTTTTTCAATTTGGTTTTCTTCTATTTATATTGAACGACACTCTTCTTGGCATGCAGCAAAATAACAAAATACGAAGTTTTTGTCGTCCCAACATCACTTCTCCATCCAGATCTCTCTCTCTCTCTCTCTCTCTCTCTCTCTCTCTCTCTCTCTTAAAAGAACAACATGATGATGAGGATGAAAATGATGATGAGGATGATGATGATGATGATGTGATGATGATGATGATAATGATGATGATGATGATGATGATGATGATGATGATGAGGAGGAGGATGATGAGGATGATGAGGATGAATAGAAAAGCAAGACAAAGGATAACAATTAGTTTGTAAGTCTTACCGTTCATTGTTTTGCTGTTTTTTCAGCAGCCGTGTGTGTGCGCTCAGTACGCTCTTTAAAACTGTCACCCTAGAAAACTCCAAGGTGTAGACGAGAAATAAAAAGTTTGAACATATACAAATGCTTTGAAACACCAAACACGAACCAAAGACGAATATTTTAATTACAAGTCTGAAGTCTGTCTGGGCTAAACGCGCAGAGGTTGTTCTGGTTTGTTGTTCGAGTTGCCAGGTATGTTGTTCGGGTTTGTAGTTCGAGTTGCCAGGGTTTTTTTTTTCTCGAGTTTTCCAGATGGTAATAAGAAAACAAACGAAGAAGTTGTTGCTGATGGTTTGAAGGAATCCAGTCAGGTATTCTTCTTCACCAATGACGGCTCACTTTATATGGAGCAACGTGGATTTGCTATACTGATAGGACTTCCACGAATTAGATAGGCTACTTCTGTGGTGGTGTGTATCCATCAACGTTTATAGAACTACTACTCTGCAGCATTGTTATATAATTATCACTTCAAACATAATATGAATAATGGATTGACCATTGCAGATTGCACCATTCTTGTATCAAGTTTTATTCATCAGATTAAACTTAATTTGTAATGATAATGAAATTGTGAACAACATGAACGACACTGAAGATTTATGTTATAATATTTTGTCACTGCTTTTGCACTTTCAAAGTTAATAATTATATATACAATTAATGTCCTGTAATACTAATAGTAGGATTAGCGGGCGCCAAGAGCTGGATCACACGGAAGCCAAAAACTGTGCTAACTTTCTCGTTCGCTTACTCCAACAGTAGCATGAAACAGAACCAACTGAAACTGTCCAGTAGCATGAAAGCAGTAAGTCACACGTAGGTAGCACTTAAAGAAGACGATTCACAATACAATTAAACAGAGACTATTATCTATCACAAAAGTACATCACATGCATTTTGATGCGGCGTTGTAGTTACTCCATGAATGCCGTATTTGTCAAGTTTTCAGAAATATATATTTAAGTTAAGGTCACTTCAGTGGATAAGAAATCCCGTTGAAACTGAACTTCTTAACTTTTCCTGAACTACAAGGCAATATTTTAAACACACACAAAGAGACCGAAGTATGGCACCGACTCAGGATTTAGGCAAATGTAGATTTGAGAAAGTCAGATGAATTCTAAAAGTTTCGCAAAATAATGTAGATATGAGAAACTTAGATTGAATCTATACCCCCCCAAAATCCAGAGTTACTGTGTGAAATACACCTCCAATCGCTTCACATGCCTTAATGGCAGCACTTTCAAACTCCCTGCTGGCGCTTTGGGTGCATGCAGCACAGCAAGTGAAGTTAGGCCTAGGTCAGAGATAAATGAGAAGGAGTTGGAAGCGGTCTGGCTAAAACTGTTGGCACCCCCACATTCTTTCGCTAGGGCCTGTTTCGCCTCGCCGACAGTAGCCTGTCTGTGAAACACGGTAGAGGAACGGTTCCATCTATTCTATACATAATGTTCCGGTTCGGATGATGAGCCATTATTTAGATCCACATTCTTTTTTTCTTCTTTTTTGTTGTTGTTTGTTTTTGTTTTACCAGTGGCTGTTTTACCTCTTATTAAAATAGCCTGTCTGTGAAACACGGTAGAGGAACGGTTCCATTTGTGTTCAATTCAGATTAAGAATGTTCCGGTTCGGATCATGAGCCATTACTCAGACCCACATTCTTTCTCATCAATATTAGTTGCCTGTCTGTTAAACATGGTAGGGGAGCGGTTCAATCTGTATTTAGTTCAGTTAAAGAACGTTTCAGTTCAGATCATGAGTCATTACTCTGACGTCATTATATCAGAGAAGTTCGAAACCCATAAACATTCAGCTACGGTATCGAAATATAAGACAATAAAATATCAATCAATTTTATGGAGTAGCTAAGTGGTACAGCATTTTGCTGGCACACCAATGGCCCAAGTTCGAATCCTATTGTGGGCACGATAAAAGTGGCCAGTTTCCACAGTCCATCTTAAAAGTAGGATTGCTCTGGTTGTTAAGTATTGATTTAGGTCCCTGACCACACTTCCCTCGGATGTCACAAATATTTGAGATGTTACAAAAAAGAAGGAAAAGACTTATAAGAAAAGAACCACATCGGAATAGTTATTTTGAACCTAATTTGTCTACACCTGGCTCTACACAGTGTGAACGACCAGAGCAGAAGAGGCGCGGAGAATTTCCACTGCTCAGAGAATTAGCAGAGCGAAGCAGCAGGAGCATGCAGTCTATGTTGCACAGATGTAACACAGATTATACATTTTATTTCATCGGTCTTATTATAGCGCGTTTCCAGCTCAAGAGCAGCTCAAGGCGCTTGTTGATACAGGGTCTAACTAAAGTAAGGCTCCCACTTGCTGCTGCCTTATTAGACGCATCGTCTGAGGCCAAGACAACTGAGCACAATCCTTGGCGGGTGGGGAGTGGCGGAGAAGGGACCTAGTGTTGCTGGGTGTATTTGTGAAGCTGGCACTCAACCGTCTAGGGCACGAGCGTCAGGATCTTTAAAGTCCGTGCGATGGCATGTGAAGGCATGTTTCAGTCAAATCACATAGCCATTGTTTGATAATTTTTCAATTTACCTGTCCATGAGGTAGTAGTAGTAGTAGTAGTATTAGCAGTAGTAGTAGTAGTAGTAGTAGTAGTAGTAGTAGTAGTAGTAGTAGCAGTAGTAGTAGTAGTAGTAGTAGTAGTATGTGAAGGAATGTTTCAATCAAATCACACAGCCATTGACCATTTTTCTTTTTACGGGTCTCTGAGGAAGTAGTAGTAGTAGTAGTAGTAGTAGTAGTAGTAGTAGTAGTAGTAGTAGTAGAAGTAGTAGTAATAGTAGTAGTAGTAGAAGTAGATTAGTATTTGTTGTTGTTGTTGTAGCAGTAGTAGTAGTAGCAAGAATGGTAGTGCCTGTGGCACGTTTTCTAGTGTTACAGAGAGCTACAGATCTATCCATATCCTATCCTATCCCGTAACTCGAAAGTCGTTGGGGCATCACAGATGATCGTTCAACCAGCGTACTCCATCTTTCTCTGTCTTCAGCAACTGTCAAGCCAGTCCATTCTCGAATGTTGTCCTCCCACCTCTTATTCTGTCTCCCTCTTCTTCTGCCTTCTTGTACCGTGCCTTGCAGTATGGCCTGGTGCTCGGGTGACGTGGCCATACCATCGGAGTTTCCGTTTCTTCACCACAGCGAGCATGTCATTGTGTTGTCCACTGGCTTGCGAAATATAGTCTGTCGGCCTTCGTCGTTGGTGATGTGCTGGGTATAGGAAATGCCCAGAAGGCTTCTACAGGTCTACTTATCTATTAAAAGACTCTTTTCCTTGCAAGCGGTAATAATTTGTACGTGCAGCTTTGCATGCCAGGCGCGATTACATCAACATGTACATGTACTCACGGAAGCAGCAAAACACAAAGCTGTGGCAGCCTCACACGCGCTTGTACACAGAAGAATTGCCAACTTACAGTAGGCTAGCGTTTCCCACAGACAGGCAGGCCGTGCATGCATTTACCACTAAAACAACAACGGGCTTACTACAGTAGGGGAGACAAAAAGGTTTAGGTAGCCGAAGTTGTCTAAAGTGATCTGAAGTGACGACATAATCTTGCATATAAACCTTATTAGATCCTTCCGTCCGTGGGGAATAGGGCGAAAGAAGAAAACGTAGAAAAGATCAATCTCTTTTTCTCTGCTGCCAGTGATTTGAGAGCGTGGAATTAATGCGCCATAGATACAGATGACACAGGGAGGGGTGGGGGGGGGGGCCACGGCATTCGAGGGTGGCCTGGTTTGACACTGAGCGAAACAATCAGGGTTGCTGGGGACAGGAAGATTACATTACATTACATAATTGTTGCTTTAGGTCCAGCGGACTCTTCCGAGCCAATTCAGGACCGGACAACCCCCAATCCGCATAAAACAACCCTAGTGGGAAAACTGAATGCCCTCCACCAGCCAGTCACTTTACAATAAAGACATCCCACGCAGGGGACGGCTGAGGCTTTACCCCAACTAATCGAACCCCCGTTTACAAAAACAAAATAGAATACAAACATCATTATAAATTATCAACAAAACACATACATATAAAATGCCTACATTGCTAAATAATAACATCATAGGAAGCCCTAGTGACCACCTGGCAGAAAGCGTCCAATATTCCCAAGCTGATCCAACAGACCTCATACACGAACAAGGAGTCTTGTCCCGGAAGAACCCCTTGGGGTCATGAGCAATATTGCCACTGTAGATTGTTCAAACCTATAAAGGGAAAAGTGAAAGCCCCAGTTGAAAACCTGTCTTTCCTTTATAGGCAAGACAGATTCACTGCGGCAACAGTACCCCCGTTGGAGTGCCGGGGGTTTTCAGTATAAATAGTATCCCCACTTTATGGAAATTTAGTGCTTTAAATTCCCACTTTCGCTGTCTTCCTCATTTACTCTTTCCTATTCCTGCTCTGTCCTTCACTCTGCTATACTATCTTCTTCTTCGCTAGATCAATGACCTACCTTTTTTCTTGAAAACTCTTCCTGGACAAGACTCCTTGTTTGTGTATGAGGTCTGTTGGATCAGCTTGGGAGTGTTGGACGCTTTCTGCCGGGTGGTCACTAGGGCTTCCTATGATTGTACTATTTAGCACTATAGGCATTTTATATGTATGTGTTTTGTTGATGATTTATAATGATGTTTATATTCTATTTTGTTTTTGTAACCGGGGGTTCGCGTAGTTGAGGTCAACCCTCAGCCGTCCTCCGCGTGGGATGTCTTTATTGTAAAGTGACTGGCCGGTGGAGGGCGTTCAATTTTCCCACTGGGGTTGTTTCAGCAGATCTTTTATGCGGATCGGGGGTTGTCCGGTCCTGATTTGGCTCGGAAGAGTCCGCTGGACCTAAAGCAACAATAAATCAATCAATCAATCATGTCCCGGAAGAGTTTTCAAGAAAAAAGGTAGATGACTGGTATAGCGAAGAAGACGATAGTATAGCAGATTGATAGAACAGAGCAGGAATGAGAAAGAGCAAATGAGAAAGACAGCACAGTGGGAATTTAAAGCACTAAATTTCCTTTTTTTTTTAGCATTAGGTAGATTACCGTCCCCGGACACATTGCGTATAGGGGACTTAAATTTCCAGAAAGTGGGGATACTATTTATACTGAAACCCCCCGCACCCCAACGGGGGTACTGTTGCCGCAATGAATCGGTCATGCCTACAAAGTCAAGACAGGTTTTCAACTGGGGCTTTCACTTTTCCCTTTATAGGTTAGAACAATCTACAGTGGCAAGATTGCTCATGACCCCAAGGGGTGACAGGGAGATGGAGTACGCTGGTTAAACGATCATCTGCGGTGCCCGGGCCTACGACCTCCGAGTTACGGGATAGGATAGGATAGGATAGGATAGGACCATTTCCACGTTTTCTCAGCTCGTCTGTTTAACCAGCTGGGCTGGCGGACAATCCAATGGCTGAATTCCAACAGCAACATAATAAAATTAATGCTTGGTAGAGTTCCTGAGGAAAAGCATCTTCAAGCAAAAACAAAAATGTAATATCCGCACTCAAAGCTGGCAACAGGGACAGGCCGGGGAAACCCCCCCCCCCTCACCCCCCTAACATTTCACAAGAGAATGGCCGGAAGGAAACTAACTTCTTGAAAAAGACTGTGGGACATTTCTTTTAAACAGTTCATGGGTAGGAGCCTGTCACGTGGGTTTTTGGGTTTTAGGGATCTGCACAATGGAATGATGTAAACCTCACGCTTTTCCGATGGGAACTGCTAGTTAGTCACCCTGTGGAGTACTATAATAAATTTATTTATTTAGCTCGGTCTGTGTAAAGGCTGGGTTATAGAGATAGATAGAAAAATGGTAAAAGATTACTGTCACACTAGCTTTCACACGGCTATGAATCATATGTAGTCCAGCCACTTGATAACAGTTAAACATCACACATTTATTTCTTCTACTCTATACAAGATTCTCTAAGTACTAATCTACCTTAAACGTTATATAGTCACTGCGAATAATTCGATCGCTGATAGTCTATGCAGCTAATAGTTCATCCTTGGGCACTGAATGTTATTGATCATGAGAAGTGGACTACTGTGGTCCTGTAGCTCTCAGTTTTTTGTGCACACACCGCTTTGGACTTAACTGTGAGTCTGGCGTGTTGTGCTGTGGTCGGTTTGTTGACAACTTGTGTTGTCTTCTTCTGGTTTTTCCCTGTGGGTAGACTGGTTGGCTTTCCTCGCACAATGCTGGGGATACCGTTGCAGCCAACTACTGCGTCGACGAGGTTTCGTCTGAGGCTGTGTTGGGCACACTACAGAACGCCTGTTCGTCTGTAACATATGAGACGAAATTCTGCACAACCTTGAATGATAGGTGTGTGCAGAGCGTCTCACTGAAGGTCGTAATAGCCCTCAGTGATTAGCTCCACATCTACATATATAAGCGACGAACATTCTGCTAAGTCCGTGGTCCACTGGAATCTCCACTCTAATTTCCTATACATTCATAAATGTAAAACATGGCTACTTATACACATCAAGAATTAATAATATTATACACATTCATTTGTACAGCCACTGGTTTGCAAGCATACATATAAGTTAAACAACAGTGGTTCCGTACATAATTCAAGATGGCGTCGGGCCGGTCGTCTTTTTGCCTCGTGGTCAGCTACGCCACGTGTCAGGCAAAGTCGGGCTAGCAATTCAATTTTATGCATAGTAAATTTCACAAACATAATTCAACAATAATATAATACATCACGATGAAATAGAAATATGTTCATTTACCTTCGTGACAATATCAGGCCAGTGGCTACTGGTGTGAAGTCGGAGTTTCACCAGTACTGCGTCCTAGTCTTTTCTAGAGAGATAGTACTACTACTGTGTAGATGTTTACTGCTCCGAGGTTCTGACACGACTGAAGTAAGCTATGCTAGGTTTTGACATAGTCAGAACTGGCTCTAACCGCTCTGCCTGCGTCTCATTGGTTACAACTTTCTCGCCTATCGTAATTACGATGATGTCATTGCCTTCGCTTACCGTCAACTACCACTGTGTGTATAATCGGCAGTAGGCTATTGCTACGCTTGTAGTCCAATCCAACAGGCTTTTTGAAAGTAAGTAAATCCTATAAAAATGATATATATTCTAATTTACTCTTTACAGTTGTGTTTACAACTGAAGAAAAGTCCCACGGAATCGAAGGGGTATGAATATGTTTATTTTAACTTTTTAAAGCGAACTATTTTTTGATGCGAATGCATTGGGGAACCCCCATTTTTACCGCCCAGATATTGTTCCGCATGACGTCAGGAATCTACAGCCAAGTGATGAAATGTGCGTAGGTGACAATGTCAATAGCATTGTTGATACACAGGCTTGGAAGTCTCGTCTCTCGTAGACCTCAATTACATACTATACATACTATATCACGTACGTATGTAGGAGGGGACAGAAAAGACTTCAGAGCCTGTGGTTGATAAATGCATGTAGTATTGTTCATCTTATGGCTGATGCAGGCTTGCACGAGGCATGGTGGCCGAATGGTTAGAGTGTTGGCTTGCGGATCGGAAGGTCCCGGGTTTGAGCCCAGGCCGGGCATTGTGTTGTGTCCCTGGGAAAGACACCTTACTCTCGTTTCCTACTCCTTCGGATGAGAGTATAAACCGAGGTCTAGTCTGTGTCGCATACATTACATCATAACGGACTTTAAAGATCCTGACGCTCATGTCCTAGATGGGTGAGCGCCGGTAACAAGAACACACCCAGCATGCACCTTGGTAAAAAAAAAAAGTGCCATAATGATCAACACGATTGATTGTGGGGATATTCGGCAAGACAAAACACGGCAATAGAGGCAGTTTGTGCATCAAATTCTGCAGTTCACATCATTGCTGGAAAGGCTTATTCTAGGGCAATTAGAGCACATTTTCTTGTCGAAGCAGCATCGAGTGCAATATTTTTTGTATGCACTTCCTTCAACGTGTCATGGCTGTTGCTCCATCCTGACACTTTGTCCAATGATTACAATTCTAGGAAGGAAAACGGTGATTGTCAAGAAGAAGAGTCACTTCTACATAATCCTGCAGATCTTGACATAACAGAGTCTGTTGGCAATGATGACTTTGATTAGGCTCTTTTTGAATCACTGATGCAGGGCAAAACAACAGCAAGAGATGCTGCAATACATCCTGTATTAGGACGCATTAAAGCAACGTTGGAAGATTTCAAACGACAATGTTCAAGTAGAACGAGCAAGCTATGGATTCAAGAAATGGTACACCTCCTTCACACAGCAATATAGGCTGAGAGAACTGGAGACTTCAAGCTCCATCTATCTGCTGTTGCCAAAATGTTTTCCTATTTTGCTGCTTCAGGGCACAACCTCTACACCAAGTCGGCCAGGCTGTACTTACAGCAAATGATGGAAATGAACAAAACCTACCCAGAAGTCTTTCGCGATTTCATGGCAGGCCATCACGTGAAAAGGAGAAGCGATCGCTATAGGGCTGGTCTGTCGTGTGATCTGGTGATTGAGCAAACTTTGATGAGGACGCTGACGTCAAATGGTGGCCTAACTAAAGGGCGCGGAATGGGCGAACGACAAAGGCTTGTTTGGCCTCCCTCTATGCCTGCTTGTGCAACAGCAAACCAATGGATGCAATCCTTGACGCAAACAGTGTTCACAACAAGTGAACAGCACAATGATTCTTCTGAAATAAGGCAAGAGAAAGACCACAAAGAAACTTTGACAGTCATCAACTATGTTTCATCAAAAAATCCGTTTTGCACTAACATGAGTCTTAGGTCTATTGCTACTGGCCAAGCAGCTGACTCATCTGTCAATGCTGACCAGGCTGTTGAAATTGGTCATCGCATTCTCCAAGGGATGACGGGTCAATCTCCAGCTGACGTGACGTTCAAGAAAAGCAATCAAGCAGTCACAATGGCGACAAAAACTGGAGTGACTATTGGCCAGGAAATGGTGCAAGTGGATCCGCAGTTATTGTTTCAAAGGTTGGTGCAAGTCGCTGGGAATGATACCAACAGGCTCGAAGAAATGTTTTACTATGGACTGGCCAATGTACCTGCCTCCTTGTTTGATGCGACATGATTCCCCAGAAAAGCCAACAAACATACTCTTGCAGGATTTCTCTGGTCTGCTGTCAATGAAACTGCATCCTTGCCAAGAGAAAATGTGAAATACATTCTCGATGGTGGATCCCTTTTGCATCGCCTTCCATGGCCCAGAGGGTCGTCCTAAAAGATCTAGCAGAGATGTATGTCAGCTTTGTTGCTAGGAAACATACACTAGCTACAATCATTTTCGATGGCTATGTTGATGTCTATGTTAATCTGTGAGAAATACCTACAGCACCAACAACATCTATATCATGTGTTCATAGACTTCAAGAAGGCATTTGACCGAGTCTGGCATGCAGCTCTATGGGCAACCATGAAAGTGTACAACATCAGCCCTAAAATTATAGAAGTCATCAAAAGCCTGTATGACAAGGCTACCAGTGCAGTCCTCCATAACAGCGTCATCGGGAACTGGTTCAGAACAACAATCGGTGTGCGTCAAGGATGCCTACTCTCTCCAACACTCTTCAACATCTTCCTAGAGCGCATCATGTCAGATGCTCTTGCAGATCACGAAGGCACAGTCAGCATAGGGGGCAGAGCAATCTCCAATCTTCGTTTTGCGGATGATATTGATGGATTGGCTGGAGAGGAACAAGAACTTGAACAGCTTGTACAGAGGCTTGACACCACCTCCAGAGCTTATGGAATGGAAATAAGTGCAGAGAAGACCAAAATGATGACCAACAACACCAATGGCATCAACACGGACATCAAAGTACAAGGCCAATCCCTCAACACAGTGCACAGCTTCAAATATTTAGGAGCCATTGTGTCAGACAATGGGTCTCGACAGGAAGTCCTCTCCAGGATCGCACAAACAACTGCTGCCCTGACAAGGTTGAAGCCCATTTGGAAAGACAGAACCATCAGTCTACATTCCAAAGTAAGACTGCTGCGCTCTCTGGTCATCTCCATCTTCCTATATGCTTGCGAAGCATGGACCCTCACAGCAGATCTCCAACGAAGAATACAAAGCATGGAGATGAGGTGCTACAGAAGACTTCTGTGCATTTCCTATACCCAACACATCACCAACGACGAAGTCCGACAGACCATCACACAAGCCATTGGACAACACGATGACCTGCTCACAGTGGTGAAGAAACGGAAACTCCGATGGTATGGCCACGTCACCAGATCATCAGGCCTTGCAAAGACCATTCTGCAAGGCACAGTGCAAGGAGGTAGAAGAAGGGGGAGACCGAAAAAGAGGTGGGAGGACAACATTCGAGAATGGACTGGTTTGACACTGAGCGAAGCCATGAGGGCTGCTGAGGACAGAGAAAGATGGAGTATGCTGGTTAAACGATCATCTGTGGTGCCCCTACGACCTTCGGGTTATGGGACAGGATAGGATAGGATAGGATGTTGATGGCCCAAGTACCAAAGATGTTGCCCATCTTCGAAGAAGCAAAGGCATGGTTGGGAGACATGTAGCCTTTGATCCTTACATGATCCTCTGCGAGACGAAGGAAATATTCTTGGCCAACTGCGAAAACAAACCGGAACAACAGTCTGTAATAACATTCTTTTTGCCCATGCATTATGTGGATACGACACGACATCTCATCCCTTCAACATCTCAAAATCACTCACAGTCAAGAAGCTTGATTCAAGAGAGCTCCTGGATGAGGCTAGAGTATTCAATGATAAGATGTCAAGTCATGATGCTGTTGCAGCGGCTGGTGAGAGGGTATTTGTTCACCTGTACAGTGAAAAACGTTCTGATACCTTGACCAAACTGTGGTTTGTCAAATATGAGCAAAAGGTGTCTGCAAGCCATACACAAATCCAAGCTAAAGTGCTCCCCCAACAGCAGCAGCAGCTGAATTCCATGCCTACAGAACATTCTACCAAGCCCAGGAGTAGCTGAGTCTAGACAGAGACCATGGTCTATCACCAATGGATTGGGAATGGAAGTTACAGGAGGGTGGGCTACTTCCAATCATAACTAATAAGCCAGCTTCTCCATAGGATATTTTGAATGTTATCCGCTGCTGCTGCTAGAAAGACTGCTCAACTGGCAGATGCAGATGCAGAAAGCACGGACTTACGTGCACCATAGCTTGTGGAGAATGCCGTGGAGTCAGCTGCACAAACTCTGTGGTTCAGCTGGATGACGAGTCGGATTCTGAGAGCGACTAAGGTAGACCACTTCTACATTCTACTGGAAAACTAATCAATTTCCTGGTTTTTTTTTGTTTTTCTTTATTTCGTGTGTCTTCCTTTTAACTAATCTTTTTTTCTCTTGTGAATTAAATAGAAGTCTACTTTACAATCGAGATCAAGATTTTTAAGATCATCGGAATTTCGCATGTAATGTTAATTAAATTTTAATCCACAGTCAGAACTAAAACTGACACAGAAAGCGTTGAAACAGATTTTCGGACTGTATATGTTAAGAGCTTTCATTTGACATGCAACATGATATGGTTTTGAATTAAATGTTTGTTTCAAGTAATCTCTCTTTGACGTTTTGAAGTGTGAAAAAACATAAGCACCAAAAATCATGTTTCAGACCCCTTTTTTTTACTGGGACTTTTTATAGGTATTTCCTCATTGCTTAAAGAATATTTTTTACTGCATAGCATTTTTATAGGAATTAGTTGCTTATTTGGCTATTTATTTCATTACTGGGACTGGACTATTGATTACTTTCATCGTCTGCTGCTTAACATTGAAATTATAATCTTACATAGGCTAACCAAGCTAAATATTAAAATAAGCAGAGTAAAACTGGTCCGTCTGTGACAGAGCCTAACCTTTTAAAAGAGAATTGAAACATTTTAAAATCTATGATTACAACCATAGCATTGTATTAGTACTAGGTATGTGTGCGTGTGTGTAAGAGAGAGAGAGAGAAAGAGTAAGAGAGAGAAAGAGAGAGAGATGTTAAATCTAAAACATTCTGCCATTGTCCAACACCAAATAATATTCCGATTGTTGTATCTATTACATGTCAATTGGCGAAATAAATTCCTGTTATCCTGCTATCCTGTTATCCTGTTACATTACATTACATGGTTATTGCTTTAGGTCCAGCGGATATTATTACTTAAAAAAAACAAACACTATTGAAGAGAGACTACCTGCGAGTATAAACAAGAGAGACCGACAGACAAACAAACAAACAATTATGTAGGTAAGTGGTTGTTTCGCCTAAGGAAGTGGGACTGGAGTTATCTAGATTCGGGCGAAGATGCTGGTCTATAAAGTAGAAAGAACGTCGGTAATGTGCCTGTGGATCTTTGTTTTTTTTAAAAAGGTGTAGAAGAAAAAGAAAAAAAAACACTTTAGTTTCGGGTTGGTGCAATGGCGGAGTGCTCCTCTGTTGAAGCGCGTCGGCGCGCACTCACACATACACACACGCGCGCGTCACACACACATACACGCACACATACAAGCACAAACTCTCTCAGAGAGTGAGAGAGAGAGAGAGAGAGAGAGAGAGAGAGAGAGAGAGAGAGAGAGAGAGAGATGGATTTGGTGAAGATAATGAAATCAATCATAGGCCCAATATAGAGAGATGAACGAACGAACGAACGAAAAACGATGCTTAACGTCCTATTGCATGAGCGTTAAGGACGATCACCACGTCGCCACCCTGACAACAATGACCATCATCATCATATCAAAAATGAGATCCAACGGATCTTCTTCACACACCAAAGCGTCATTAGTATCGCTACAAAGGTGTTCAAGGGAAGAAACTTTTCGTTTTTAACGGCTCAGGAACAGATGTTAGCAGCATTTCTCTCCCTTGAGTCGTCCTAACCGGGGACTCCTTGGCAGCAAAAGCAAAAAGAACAACAACTACAATTAGGCTTACTATTACAATTTATGTAAACTATTTTATATAGCGCTTTCTAACTCAAGAGCTGCTCAAGGCGCTGGTCGATACAGGATCTAACTCAAACCGCCCGAGGTGCCCAATTGCAGCCTTTGGGCGCATAGTCTGACGCCCGGACGACTGAGCACAATCCTGGGCGACCGGGGATGGGCAGAAAGGACCTAGTGCGTGCTGGGTGTATTTGTGTAGCCGGCACTCACCCGTCTAGGGCATGAGCGTCAGGATCTTTAAAGTCCGTACGATGGAATACGTGCGTGCACAGACTAGACCTCGGTTTATACTCTCATCCTTACTGCTACTATTATATTCACTACAACTGCCGCCGCCGCTTCTGCTACTGCTACTACTACTACTATTACTGTTACTACTACTACTACTACTACTACTACTACTACTACACGAAGATACAAGCTAACTAATGATAACTACAAGAAGATGTAGCAGTAGTAAGTACTTCTTCGTGTAGTAATAATAGTAGTATTAGTAGTAGCAGCAGCAGCGGCAGTAGTAGTAGTAGTAGTAGTAGTAGTAGTAGTAGTAGTAGTAGTAGTAGTAGTAGTAGTAGTAGTAGTAGTAGTAGCAGTAGTAGTAGTAGTAGTAGTAGCGTGGGACGAACTTACGTGGCTTAGGTACCTGACTGTTCAGGAATAGAGGTTCGATTCTTTTACGGGTACTCTGGTTTCCTCACTCCCTTCATTAATGGTATTGGATGCGGTCAATCTAAAATTCCAAAAATAACAATGTATGCTATTCCGACTTCTGTAAAAACAATCTCTTGAGATCGCCTCGCTTTGAGTTCGATTGAAGAAAGAGCGCGTGATAGCACCGTGTAGTAGTAGTAGTAGTAGTAGTAGTAGTAGTAGTAGTAGTAGTAGTAGTAGTAGTAGTAGTAGTAGTAGTAGGGAGGCACGGTGGCCTAATGGTAGAGCTTTGGCTTGCGGATCTGAAAGTCCCGGGTTCGAGCCCAGGCCGGGGCATTGTGTTGTGTCCTTGGGAAAGACACTTTACTCCCGTTTCCTACTCCTTCGGATGAGAGTATAAACCGAGGTCTAGTCAGTGTGTCGCATACATTCCATCATAACGGACTTTAAAGATCCTGACGCTCATGTCCTAGACGGGTGAGTGCCGGTGACAAGAACACACCCAGCACGCACTTAGGTCCTTCTCTCCCATCCCTGGCGGCCCAGGATTGTGCTCAGTTGTACGGACGTCAGACCATGCGCCCAAAGGCTGCGGGTGGGCGTCTCGGACGGCTTGAGTTAGATCCTGTATCGGCCAGCGCCTTGAGAAGCAGCTCTTGAGCTGGTAAAGCGCTATATAAGAACGATTAAATAAATAATAAATAAAAATAGTAGTAGTAGTAGTAGTAGTAGTAAGCTTAGTAGTGTAGGCCTAATAGTTCGATCCAAAACACCGCCATCACAATGCATAACAACAACCACAACAACAAACAATAAAAACAAATCTTTTTAATTTAAAAAAAAATAAAAAAAATAATAATAATAATAATAATAATAATAATAATAATAATAATAATAATAATAATAATAATAATAATAATAATAATAATTATGCATAGCGCTTTTTCCTAAAGACATCAGCTCAAAGCGCAGTTTTTTCGCATTTCTACTTAACGTTAACATCAAAATACAGACAAAAAAAGAAGTGAAGCAAAAACGAGACCCTAACAAATTATGCAATGACATAATACAAACATGAAAAAAGAATATTTACAAGTAAAATATAAAAGACGAGGGAGGGAGAGTGAAGAGGAGAGAAGCTAAGAGGTGAGGGGCTGGGGGCGTGCGGTGTGACGGCGGTGGTCTGAATCAGATAAGAAGGAAAGATGATGGTGATGACGAGACGGCGCGCTCCAACAGAGACCTCCGCCCTTGCATCAACACGACGCTGATGTCCTACCAGTGGCAGTAGGAGTGGTATTTTACCACCCCAGTCGTCACCACAATCACCAGCTACCCACTTCTAAGATTAATTATAGGTGGGCATGTTTGAAAAAATAAATAAAAATAAAAAAGCGTACATTAAGAACGACACTAAACCCACAACCCCTACCACCACAAATCGCCATCACAAGCACCAACAACAAACTTCCGATATTAATTTTAGGTGGGCGTGTAGGATAACAGGGGATCAGGGAGGTCAAACTGCAATACCTAATGAGTCTTCCCAGGCCTCTTCAAGCGCAATGTCTATGCTTTGCTGCGAGAGAGAGAGAGAGAGAGAGAGAGAGAGAGAGAGAGAGAGAGAGGGAGAGAAAGAGAGAGAGAGAGAGAGAGAGAGAGAGAGAGAGAAAACGAAGTCGAAACCTTTTATAGGATAATAGCATTAGGTCCTATGGACATGTCTTACAGCTAGTCCTTAATAAACAATTCAGAACAAGCTAAATAATTAACAGAAAAGAATACTTTAACTACGGTAAAAAAAAAAATCACTTAGCTTCTTAATGCATTTTAATACACCTACTCTCACGCTTCTCCCTCTCCCCATCCATCTCCTCCACCCCCCGCACACACGGGCGCGTTCACTCTCTCTCTCTCTTTCTCTCTCTCTCTCACATGCAAATTCACACATTCTCAGAAACTAAATTTTCGCAGGGTAGGGAAGAACAAAGAAAAACACAATCATCTTAACTATTATGAGTAAAGGGAGCTTACACATTTGTAGAGTTTTGTTTAAAAAGATAGTAATGATTTACTGTTCTTGACCTCTTCTGGTAGAGAATTCCACACGCTTGGGCCAGAATGGGGACAGATATGTTTTAAATATGTCTAATCGTGACTTTGGAAATATCAAATTATGTCGGAAAGATGAATAACGAATTGATGATTTGCTAAAAAGTGCTTTTAAATAAGCAAGAGCTCTCTTGGTCATTATTTTGTACATTAAAACGGCTTTATTGTAATTTAGATGTTTGTTAAGGGGCCCGTGCCAGCTATTTTTAGTTTTGAATCGGTTATGATGGAAGCGTTGGAAGTAACTAATTTTGCAGCTATGCAGTAAATATTTTTTTTTAAAACCAGGCATCACTTCAATCAATTGTTGATGCATAATCAATGTGAAGTTTCATATGAGCATTATATTAGCATCTGCAGTTATGATAGATTGAAGCTTAGACAACATAAATAATTTTGTTGGGAGAGTTTTACACAGGCTTCCAATATGTAAATGCCAAATGAGCATGTTATCTATGATTACGCCTAAAAGTTTATCACTTTCCATCTGTTTGATATTTTTTTCCATTCACTGCTAAACCAAGAGAAAACGGAGCCCGCTGAAGCTTTTGCCTATTTGTTCTAGCTTTTGATTGAGCTGGATTCAGTGAAATATATGGTTTAAACTGCAATAGTCAGCAACATTGTTAAAGGCACCTTGTAGAGATTGCTGAATTTCAGCTATGTTATTGCCCTGATTTTATAATGTTGTATAATAATAATAATAATAATAATAATAATAATAATAATAATAATAATAATAATAATAATAATAATAATAATAATAATAATAATAATAATAATAATAAATTGCATTTATACAGCGCATTTTTCCTTAGAATAACAACTCAATGCGCTTACACACATCATTCGTACGCATCATCACAACATTCACACTACATCATGTCCAGCATCATTCAGAAAGTATTATCAATGTTCTTACTATTTACACAGAAAACGGAACAAGTGCGTTAGCAGCTCTTGAAGGAAACAAGGTCTGTACAATGTCTTAAACCGGCAGGCAGCGCATTCCAAACCTTGGGTGCTTGAAAACTAAAAGACCGCTCGCCAATTGTTTTAAGCCGAAGTTTGGGCGTTTTCAAAAGTTTTTCATCTGATGAGCACAAAGAACGAGTTGTAGTGTAGGTAGTGAGTATCTCAGACAGATATGGTGGAAGTGACTTGTCAACGTGGCGGAAAGCTAGGACAGCAATTTTGTATTCAATGCGGAACTTGACAGGAAGCCAGTGAAGCTCCTTTAAAAGAGGTGTGGCATGATCACGCTTATGTTTTTTAAGCACAAGCCGAGCAGCACAGTTCTGTTTGTTAACATATGAAACTCAATAGAATTATCTATGAGATCTAAAGGTAAGTCGTAAATACAAAATAAAACATGACCTAAAACAGATCCTCGAGGAACCCCATGCTTGATATATGGCCCACAGAGAACCACAGAGGAATTTGTACCATGGAGATGCACGAATTGAGTCCGTTGACTAAGATATGAATGAAAATAATCCAAAGAAACAGAGCCATTAAGATACAGATCACGTATTGGAACAGTGTGTAGTGATTAACGAGATTAAACGCTTTGGAAAGATCCAGAAAAATACAGCTCCTGTCAACGTAGATTTATTCATAGCAGAAAGCCATCTGTTAGTTAAAAGATCTAGAACAGTGGAGCAAGAATGGTGACAACGAAAACCAAAATCAAGGTCCTCTCTGTATTTTTTTGAGGTGAGTGTGAATGTGATGCTGTCAGCGATATTGGCCGATAGCTTTTACGATAAGAACTGACTTTTGATTTATGAAGGGGAATAACCTTAGCTTGTTTCCATGTAGTTGGAAATGTAATTTAATAATGCATAAGTTGAAGATATAAGAAAGGGAATTCACATTGTATTTTTTTTAAATTTGAGATATATTTAGCTACTTTATTTACTGAAATGGGTGGTATTACCATTAGAAGACCAAGAACAAGATGGAGAACAAGAAGAAAGAGAAGAAGAGATAAGACAGAGAAATGGAGGAAATGAATATGGAGAGACCGATAGATACGGAAAACTCTTAGGAGGATAATGCTGTAGCCTCTAATCACCCTCAGGCCAAATCATTATCCTTTCCTATCAGAGCGGAGTCCGCCATCAAAAGGTATTCACCACGTCTTTCACCTAATCACCGCTTCCATCCCAAATGAATCTCTGCCTGTCTCTGTCTCTATGGGGCTGTATTTTTCTCCATTCCTTTCTCTCTCTCTCTCTCTCTCTCTCTCTCTCTCTCTCTCTCTCTCTCTCTCTCTCTCTCTCTCTCTCTCTCTCTCTCTCAATCTCTCCACTCCTCTGTCTCTCTCTCACTCTCTCTCTCGCTTCCTCTCTCACCTCCCTTCTATATCTCTCTTTCACTCTCTCCACTCCTATCTCTTTTACCACTCCTCTCTCTCTCTCTCTCTCTCTCTCTCTCTCTCTCTCTCTCTTTCTCTCTCTCTCTCTTTCTCTCTCTCTCTCTCTCTCTTTCTCTCTCTCTCTCTCTCTCTCTCTCTCTCTCTCTCGTTCTCCTCTCTCTCTCTCTTTACTCTCTCTTTACACACACACACTCTCTCTCTCGATCTCGTCTCACCCTCTGTTACGTTGAGACGCGCATGATGGTGAGTAGGAAATGCGCACGATGTTGTGTGTGACGCGCGCGATAGATCTGTTCGTTTTATTTTGCAACGCATGCAGTAATAGAGTGTATTTATCTTTGATTTGATTTTGCATTGTTGTTAGTAGAGGCTTTGTGTAACGTTGGTGTCGTCTTTAGTTGGTCGATATTATTTGAGAATTTTCGAGAATTGGTTGTTTACTGCTCTGTGGGTTCGGGCATTAAATAGAATAGACCCAACGTTTCCCGGCGTGTCGTAAGAGGCGACTAACAGGGGTGATGTTAGCACGGCATCACTGGGCGAAAGTCTTCTACACAGAAGTCACCGGCCAGGGCGGAGGAACCTCACGTTACTACAGGTTCAACGACCATGTGCTCAGGGCCAAGGCGAGCCACACTGTATTCGTGGATTTCGGCTGTGGCCAACAGCCTGGAGAGGATTGGGCACCGCCAGGTCTTTTTTGCCCAAGACACACTACATGATGACACAATCCACTAATTCCATACCGGATCGGTCGTCGCCCGGGCCGTCACCCGGCACAAGGACCGCGCCTTCCGTTGGCCACCAGGACGGAGGTGTTAAGTATGCTACTGATGGACAATTTGACAATTTAGCAAGATCCGCACGAGAAACAACATCGTCATAGGAACCTGGAACGTCAGGACCCTAACTGCGGAAGGAAAATTAGAAGAACTGGCCCACGAGTTGGACCACTATCGATGGAACGTTCTAGGTATCAGCGAACTGCGATGGAAAGGCCTAGGTGAAACAACGACCGACAAAGGCCACAAGCTCTATTTCAGCGGTAGGGATGACAGGCACGAACACGGCGTTGGATTCTTGGTCCACAAGAACATTCTAGCGACTGTCATGGGTTGCCGCCCAGTCTCCAGTAGACTCATTACCATCCGCCTGAGAGCAGCCCCTTTCAACATCACCATCATCCAGGCCTACGCCCCAACATCAGACTATGACGACAGCGAAGTGGAGGATTTTTATGAAAATCTACAGGCGGTCCTTGACCAAGTGCCGAAGAAGGACATAGTCATAGTGCAAGGCGACTGGAATGCCAAGGTTGGCCAAGATGCGCACCGCAACTGGGGAGACACATGTGGACCCCACTGCAACAACGAGACAAATGACAGGGGTCTGAGACTCTTGGAGTTTGCCAGATACAACAATCTGGTACTGGCAAACACGCTTGGTCTCCACAAAAACTCCAGACGATGGACATGGCACAGTCCTGGCGGGGAGCATCACAACCAAATAGACTACATCATGGTCAAGAAACGCTTCAGATCAAGCATCAACATTGGCAGGACACGTACTTTTCCAGGAGCAGACATCGGAAGTGACCACGATCTCGTGATGATGTCTTTCCGGCTCCACTTGAAGAGAGTAAATACAGCAAAGTGCACTAGACTGAAGTTCGACCTGGACAAACTGCAAGACCCGGAGGTGGCAGAACTATTTCAGGCCACAATTGGAGGGAAATTTGCACCACTGCTCATTTTGGGGGCTGGTGAAGTAGATGTCAACACCATGACCACCACCTTCAACTCAGCTGTGACAGATGCCGCCACTGAGATCCTTGGCAAGCACCGACCAAAGAAGAAGCTGTGGATCACACCTGAACTTTTGGATCTGTGTGATAAACGAAGAGAGATGAAAAAGAAAAAGAACACCTCACAGGGAGCTGATGTCTACCGAAAAATCAACAATGACATCCGAAAAGGCATGCTCACAGCAAAGGAGAACTGGATAGAAGATCAATGCCAGGAAATAGAGAACAGTCTGAACAAGAACAACAGCAAGAAGGCCTACCAGACTGTGAAGCGACTGACAAGTGTCAAACAGCCCAAAGTCTCCACTATCCAAAGCAAGTCTGGCATATGCCTTACAGAAGAACAAGAAGTCTTGGACAGATGGACAGAGTACTGCTCTGACCTTTACAACCATATACCAAATGGAGACCCATCAGTTCTAGCATGTCCAGAGAACAGAGAAGAAGAAGAAATCCTCCCAATTCTCCGGGAAGAAGTTGAGGCAGCAGTGCAAGCGCTAAAGAAAGGGAAGTCAGCAGGAGTGGACAACATACCCGCGGAACTGCTACAAGCAGGAGGAGAAGCGATGATTGATGCCCTCACCATTATCTGTAACAAGATCTGGCAGAGTGGGGAGTGGCCTATACCATGGACCCAGTCGCTTGTCATCACTCTTCCCAAAAAAGGTAACCTTCAGGAGTGTGAAAATTACCGCACCATCAGCCTCATCAGCCATCCCAGCAAGGTCCTCCTGAAAATAATACTCAACAGGTTGAAACCCCAAGCTGAACAAATCATAGCTGAAGAACAAGCAGGATTCAGGGCAGGGCGAAGTACCACTGAGCAGATTTTCAACCTCAGAATAATCTGTGAGAAATACCTACAGCACCAACAACATCTATATCATGTGTTCATAGACTTCAAGAAGGCGTTTGACCGAGTCTGGCATGCAGCTCTATGGGCAACAATGAAAGTGTACAACATCAGCCCAAAAATTATTGAAGTCATCAAAAGCCTGTATGACAAGGCTACCAGTGCAGTCCTCCACAACAGAGCCATCGGGAATTGGTTCAGAACAACAATCGGTGTGCGTCAAGGATGCCTACTCTCTCCAACACTCTTCAACATCTTCCTAGAGCGCATCATGTCGGATGCTCTTGCAGACCATGAAGGCACAGTCAGCATAGGGGGTAGAGCAATCTCCAATCTTCGTTTTGCAGATGACATTGATGGATTGGCTGGAGAGGAACAAGAACTTGAACAGCTGGTACAGAGGCTTGACACCACCTCCAAAGCCTATGGAATGGAAATAAGTGCAGAGAAGACCAAAATGATGACCAACAACACCAATGGCATCAATACGGACATCAAAGTCCAAGGCCAATCCCTCGACACAGTGCATAGCTTCAAATATTTAGGAGCCATTGTATCAGACAATGGGTCCCGACAGGAAGTCCTCTCCAGGATCGCACAAACAACTGCTGCCCTGACAAGGTTGAAGCCCATTTGGAAAGACAGGACCATCAGTCTACATTCCAAAGTAAGACTGCTGCGCTCCCTTGTCATCTCCATCTTCCTATATGCTTGCGAAGCATGGACCCTCACAGCAGATCTCCAACGAAGAATACAAAGCATGGAGATGAGGTGCTACAGAAGACTTCTGGGCATTTCCTATACCCAACACATCACCAACGACGAAGTCCGACAGACCATCACACAAGCCATTGGACAACATGATGACCTGCTAACAGTGGTGAAGAAACGGAAACTTCGGTGGTATGGCCACGTCACCAGATCATCAGGCCTTGCAAAGACTATTCTGCAAGGCACAGTGCAAGGAGGTAGAAGAAAAGGGAGACCGAAAAAGAGGTGGGAGGACAACATTCGAGAATGGACTGGTTTGACACTGAGCGAAGCCATCAGGGCTGCTGAGGACAGAGAAAGATGGAGTATGCTGGTTAAACGATCATCTGTGGTGCCCCTACGACCTTCGGGTTACGGGACAGGATAGGATAGGATAGGTTGTTTACTATCGATCGAAGCGTATGGATTGTTCTGTTGGTTACCATGGAAGCTTCCATTCCAAATAGGGTTGTGGCACGTGAGATAGTGATGATGAAATTAATTTTGATTGGTTGTGGTGTTTCATGTAGGATATTCTCGTTTGTTCCCGAGTATGTAGAGACTATATAAGTGCCGCACTGTTTCAAAATAGAGAGTGTTGCTGTTGATAGAGAGTTGTTGTAAAAGCGTGAAAAGGCGATTGTATGCAGTTGTTGATGTGTGCTGAATAAAAGTGGAAAACTTCATACGTCGACTCTGTGACTTGTATGTTGATTGAACGGGTTGCGTGGATAAACGAATCTGAGCTACACTCATCAGTACTTCAGCATTGGGGCTGAATCAACTACTGATAAAATACCAACATCAAACGGAGTGTAACATGTTGGGGGTCAAGCCGCGATCTACGCCGTAGCCAAGGGTTCAACTGCTACAACAAGGGAGTCAACGTTACGAGAGGCAGTCATCGAGGGTAGCCGCCAACAAGTTGCGTCGGGAGGGGCCAACATACTGGGACTACATCCCCGATAGATTCGGGTTGACTGCAAGGGCGTGTAGTCGCTGAAGAGTTGCTTCGTGAACGAACAACAGATCGGGACTACGTGGCTGCCGTAAGACTACGTCGAGGGACAGTCTCGGAGCTACATCGCCAGTATTAGAGAGAGCGACGAGCGGACGTCGCGTCTACTTCAGCACAGGAGCGTATACATCAACACCAGCGTGGTGCAGCGTCGCATACGACGAGGACAGCGGGGCCTGCGTCAGCGAAGGCGACTAGTGGCAAGCATCAGCGCTACTGCAGAAAGCGTGCTGTTCTAGAACAGTCTAGAAAGGTACAGCACAGTCAAGAACTTTCCAGAATAGATCTTTCCAGAAAAGCATCAGGATGGCTGACTTCTGGCAGAAAGGGGTTGAACTAAATCTAAAAGGCAAACAGCTGACGGAGTACGTCAAGTCTCAAGAGAGAATTTGGCGAGAAGAAAGAGAAATAGAGGAGCAGCGTCGTCGTGAAGAAAGAGAAGATGAGCGAAGGCGAGAAGAAAGAGAAATAGAGGAGCAGCTTCGTCGTGAAAAAAGAGAATTAGAACAGAAGCGTCTAGAATTGGAAGAGAAACGACTTCAACACCAGCTAGAGTTGGCGCGTATCCAAAACAATCAGCATGCGCCACAAGTTATCAGCGACAACAAGGCTCCAAAATTGCCAGCGTTCGTCGACGGGAAGGACCAGATCGACAGTTATCTAGCGAGATTTGAGAGATTCGCTGAAAGCTCTAACTGGCAACCTCAAGACTGGGCGATTCGACTCAGTGCACTTCTGACGGGGCAAGCACTCGAAGTTTACACCAGACTGTCGAAAACTGACGCCAAAAACTACGACGTTTTGAAAGAGGCCCTTTTGCAGTGCTACAACTTTACGGAGGAGGGCTACCGTAAACGCTTCCGTGAATGCCGGCCTAAGTCAGACGAGACGCCAAAGCAGTTTGTGGAACGCCTGTCGTCATATCTACACAAGTGGGTGGAATTATCAGGCAAAGGGAAGACTTACGAGAGTCTCCATGATCTGATTGTAAGGGAGCAATTACTCAACGCCTGCCCTAAGGACCTCGCGATCCACTTGGAAATACAAAAGTTGCAGACGCTAAAAGACGTTGCTGAAGCTGCTGAAAGATATCTCATAGCTTATGAGAAGACGCTGGGGCCACCCAAGGCGACGAAGCATTTTCAGAAGACTGCAAGCCATGGGAACCAGATCCAGGGGAGCCAGACGAGTCAGAGACAGACGGACTCCACGCCACCTCCCAGGGAAGGGCATTCAAGAGGCTGTTTCACTTGCAACGCTACAGACCACAGAGCGGCTAACTGTCCTCAAAACAAAAGTAGCGGACAGCGGAGCAATACGGACAATGCAGCGGCGGGCAACCGGCAGAGGCGGTTCTCCAATCAACGGCAAACCAGTAGATCTGACCATCAAGTGTGCGGCGGGAGCGTCATTCTTCCGAGTGAGACCGAGCGCACAGGTACTCCTGCGGACGTGCAAGAGTGCATGACCGATGGCCAACTTCTCCTTGCCAACGGAAAATCCATCCCAGTCGTCGCCAGCGCAGCTGTGACCGTCTAGAACATGCCTGTTTCCAAGGGACGCGTCGGAAATCATGAAGTGACTGTCTTAAGAGACTCTGGTTGCAGTGGGGTCATCGTCAGAGAAGATCTAATCGCTAAAGAACAGTTCACTGGCAATTCTAAATGGGCACTCATGGCCGACAGCAAATGTGTGAAAGCGCCAGTTGCAAAAGTTCATGTCAGCACCCCTTTCTACATAGGCGAAGTAGAAGCGGTTTGCCTGAAGCAGCCGCTGTATGATTTGATGATCGGGAATATCGACGGCGCGAGACGACCCGACGACCCCGATTCAGAATGGAGTCCTGCCTCAACTCAACACGTCGAAGTTGTGGAGGAGGATCCATTGCCATTTCCCGATGGAGACCTTACAGAGCTGCTACGGGACAATGTGGCTACTCCGGCTCAGCCCTGCCGACCAGAGATCGTCGGTGCTGTCACTACTAGGGCCCAGGCCAAGAGAGACAAGACGACTACGCCACTGAAGGTCGCCGACAGCTCCAAAGCTGCCATCGTGGACAGAGATAAGCTGATCCAGCTCCAGGAAGCTGATAGCACTCTAACCAAGTACAGGAACCGCCAAGATCACGTGACCAAACGCAGTGGCACGGTATATTTCGAGGTAAAGGCCAAGATCCTGTACAGAATCTTCCAGCACCCGAGGGTCAACGGAGGGAAACCACTATGTCAAGTCTTGGTACCGTTACCCCTAAGGCGCCAAGTGATGGAAGTAGCTCATGACTCAATCATGGGAGGTCACCTAGGCATCAAGAAGACGTCAGACCGAATCCAGGCGGTGTTCTACTGGCCAGGACTTCATGCGGACGTTAGCCGTTTCTGCCGATCATGTGACATTTGCCAGAAGACCATACCTCGAGGAAGGGTCCCGAAAGTACCTATGCAGAGGATGCCTTTGATCGACCGACCTTTCAAGAGGGTGGCCTTGGATTTAATCGGCGAAATAAAACCTCCGAGTGAAGAAGGTTATCGGTGGGTACTGACCTTAGTGGACTATGCGACTCGGTACCCAGAAGCAGTGCCTCTGAAGAAGATTGACACTGAGACTGTTGCAGAGGCGCTGGTGGACATGTTCAGCAGACTCGGAGTGCCTGAAGAGATCCTGACAGACCTCGGGACGCAGTTCGTCTCTGACTGCATGAAGGAGGTCAACAGACTGCTGAGCATCCGGCATTTGACTACGACACCCTACCATCCGATGTGCAACGGGCTTGTCGAAAAGTTCAATGCTACGCTGAAGTCCACCCTGAAGAAACTGTGCAGCGAGCAGCCCAGACAATGGCATCGCTACATCAACGCCTTACTGTTCGCCTACAGAGAAGTGCCGCAGGAGTCCACCGGCTTTCCTATGTTCGAGCTGCTGTACGGAAGAACCATCAGAGGGCCGATGCACATCCTGAAAGAACTGTGGACGAAAGAAGTAGAGACCCCAGAGGTGAAGAACAGCTACCAGTACGTGTTTGAGCTACGGGAGAAGCTGGAGCAGACTCTCGAGATAGCCAGAGAAAACCTGAAGAAGTCCCAAGACTGTGGAAAGCACTACTACGATCGTAGGGCTGTGAACAGGAAGTTCAAACCTGGCAACAAAGTGCTGGTGCTGCTACCTACTGATCATAATAAGTTGCTGATGCAGTGGAAAGGCCCGTACGAAGTGGAGACCGTGGTGGGAATCAACGACTACAAGGTGAAGGTCGGCCAGCATTCCAAGATATACCACGCCAACCTCCTTAAGCTGTACGTGGAAAGGCCATCAGAGACTCTACATGCAGCAACAGCATTTGAAATCGACAACAGCTTTGACAGCGAGGAACTGTTGGAACTTGGAGACTTCAACAGCAAAGAAGGCATCGATGATGTTAAGCTAGGACCACGCTTGACGGAAGGTCAAAAGATGGAGCTCAAGGACCTTATGGGCGAGTTTCCCCATAGCTTCAGTGATGTCCCAGGCTCTACGACTTTGGTCGAACATGAAGTCCACCTCACTTCAAATATCCCTGTTCGATCCAAACCCTTCCCGATCCCTTTCAAGACCCGTGAATCCTTGAAGAAAGATATCGATGAGATGCTGAAGATGGGCATCATCAGGGAGTCCAGTTCCCCCTACGCGTCCCCTGTCGTGGTCGTGAAGAAGAAGGACGGGAGCAACAGAGTATGCATCGACTACAGGAAGGTTAATAACATCACCGTCTTCGACCCTGAGCCGATGCCTACTGCAGCAGACCTCTTCCGCCAATTATCGGGGAGTAAAATCTTCTCAAAGATTGACCTCAGCAAGGGTTATTGGCAAGTACCCGTGCGTCAACAGGACATACCGAAGACTGCTTTTATAACTCCTGATGGGACGTACGAGTGCCTAAGGATGCCCTTTGGCATGGTCAACAGCGGAGCTACCCTGAAGAGAGGAATGAGGAAGATGCTCAAAGGGATGGACAACGTCGTGTGTTACTGGGACGACCTGCTAGTCCACACCCAGACCTGGAAGGAGCATCTGCAGACCTTGAGGGAGCTGTTCCACCGTCTTCAAGAGGCCAACCTGACCGTGAGACCCAGCAAGTGCATTCTGGGAGCTGACAACGTCGACTGCGTCGGACATCCGACGGAAGAAGGAGACAACGGAGGATGCACTGACTCCAGGAAAGCCCACGTGATCATCGTCTTTGACCCTGGGCCGAAGACAACCGCAACTGACGAGGGCGTTGTTTTCTTGCGGATGAAAGAACATTGACTCTGTGTTTTAGTGATCTGAGAACATTGGCAATATCCAGACGGACTTGAAGATGAAAACCATTGACTCTGTGTGGATGGACTGAGCGCATTGACAGTATTCAGAAAGTCTGAAATAAGTTTTAATTTCTGATTTTGTTTGAGCATTGCGTATCAACGTTGTTGAAAGAAATTAAGTAAATTTCTTCTTGAGTGGGGGGTTATGTTACTTTGAGACGCGCATGATAGTGAGTAGGAAATGCGCACGATGTTGTGTGTGACGCGCGCGATAGATCTGTTCGTTTTATTTTGCAACGCATGCAGTAATAGAGTGTATTTATCTTTGATTTGATTTTGCATTGTTGTTAGTAGAGGCTTTGTGTAACGTTGGTGTCTTTAGTTGGTCGATATTATTTGAGAATTTTCGAGAATTGGTTGTTTACTATCGATCGAAGCGTATGGATTGTTCTGTTGGTTACCATGGAAGCTTCCATTCCAAATAGGGTTGTGGCACGTGAGATAGTGATGATGAAATTAATTTTGATTGGTTGTGGTGTTTCATGTAGGATATTCTCGTTTGTTCCCGAGTATGTAGAGACTATATAAGTGCCGCACTGTTTCAAAATAGAGAGTGTTGCTGTTGATAGAGAGTTGTTGTAAAAGCGTGAACAGGCGATTGTATGCAGTTAAGTGGAAAACTTCATACGTCGACTCTGTCGGGGCCGGGTAGCTCAGTTGGTAAGAGCGTCTTGCTAGTAACCGAAAGGTCGCTGGTTCGAATCCCGGATTGGTCAACGTGTGATCATATTATTTTCCCCTTTACCAACAACTGGCCCGCTGGTGTCAGTATAAATCGGTCCAGTAGTCACCTATATGCGAAAGTGTCGTGTGACTATAATCTACAAACAAACATCGGAAAAGAGTAATATTAGATCTTATTAGGTGACCTACAAGTGGTTAGTGGTCTGCTCTAATGTATGAGGTATTTCGATCTTTAGGTTTAACGGATTATATGGAAAGGTTTGGCCTCTCCTGAACTTTTAGCTGTAATGCTTATAGCGCTGTTGCAAAACTAGTGCAGATAGAGTTATCCGGCCCTGCCTTCACCTATGCCAAGGACACCGGCTAGTTCCGGTTGAGTATTAAGCATGGCCGCACGTAGACGGAAGACTTGTGGCGGAGAAAAACAGTATTGCTGCCCTAATTTCGCAGGAAAAGTAATTGAAGGGCGCATTGTCAAGTTACACACATTACCAACTAACAAAACACTGAAACGACTGTGGGAACAACGTTTGCGACTGATTCGGAAAGATTACAACAATGTAAAATAAGATTCAAGATTCAAGATTCTTTATTGTCCAAACACAAGGCATGGATATTTGTTTAGCAGTGCAATAAGGAAGGAGATAACAAAATCAAAATTATTACAAACATGGACATACAATATTGATACATTTGATATACTATCAAAAACAACTTCCATACCAAAATACAAATCTATAAACACTAACACACATGCATAAACAGATAACCAGCCACATACCCATGCGTACACATTTAACACACAGATAATTATTCCACTGAAAATCCTTATCGGGAAGAGAGGGGACTATAAACTGATACACACAGTATATAAGTGTATAAGTCTCCTCTCAAACCAAAGAAGGCCAGACTTAGTCTGACCAATATGTATGATGAGGGCCTTACAGCCTAATTTTATTGTCCTTAACTTTATTAAAATATAGGACGTAAAGCTTCGCTTTTGCTTGCTCTGAAAATCCTTCTCGGGAAGAGAGGGGACTATAAACTGATACACACACAGTATATGTATACACAACTACAACACTCACCCATTCTTCCATGCCTTAGATCCATCCTAGATCATAATAATAATAATAATTATAATTATAATAATAAGAGTAATAATACAAAATAATCATCATAATATTAATAATAATCGTAATCATTAAGGTAATTAATAATTATAAAAATAATAATAACAATGCAACTACAACTAATAATAATAATACAACAGCAGCACCAACAGACAACTAATAATTAATATATGGTAATAATGATAATAATAATAACAATACTACTACAACTAATAACAATAACAACTGAAAGACTGAAAATAATAAGACATAATTGCAGTTGCTTCACTGAATTAAAAACAAAAATTATTCTACTGTATAATAATGTTATCTTCTAGATAAACTGCAAAATTAAAATTTCTCAATTAAAAAATTAAAGCAAAGAAAAAGAAAGATACTTCGAATTTCTCGTGAATGTAGGTCACTGACAAACGAATTAGGCCTACTGAACAAACAAATCAGCAATCAATGTTTAGGCAAGCAGCCATCCTGAGTAAAATTTGAACGATTGTACAAGAGAAATATAATTTATATAACCCTCCATCTTTCTTGCTTCAACCGGAACTAGCCGAACCCAAGGGCCGCAACCGATCCGCCACTTTCGCTTTCATTATGAAACAGCGCTATACGAAGTCTAAAATCCCATGCAAAATAGTAAATATTGGAAACTCAATGAAGATCCAAAGTTTACTGTCTTCAAATTAAGTAATTGCGCGAACTCTGTATTTACGTGTGACTATAATCTACATACAAACAAACAAACGTCGACTCTGTGACTTGTATGTTGATTGAACGGGTTGCGTGGATAAACGAATCTGAGCTACACTCATCAGTACTTCAGCATTGGGGCTGAATCAACTACTGATAAAATACCAACATCAAACGGAGTGTAACACCCTCACGCCCCAACACCCCCACACCCCTCTCCTCTCTCTCTCTGTCTCTTTCTCTTCCACCATTCTCTCTTTGTGCTCATTTTTTTTAATTTCTTTTATTAAGTAATTCATGCATTCATTCATTTATTTAGCCCGTCCTCTCTCTCTCTCTCTCTCTCCCTCTCTCTCTCTCTCTCTCTCTCTCTCTCTCTCTCTCTCTCTCTCTCTCTCTCTCTCTCCACAATCCTCTTTCCCACGTGTTCTTTCTTCATCGCTTCGTCTCAACAATTTCCATGAGAAAGTGAAATAGGGGGTGCACGAATGGCGGGGGTTTCTTCATCCTATAACTCTCCCACATCTAATTTCTGTTGCTTTCATTTTTTTGGAGCGCAATGTTGTTGTTGTTGTTGTTGTTTTTAAAATTCGTTGTTGTGGAGACCAGCTCTATTCAAGACATCAACGTTCTCATGATCGGGATGGCCTAGGGGTGCCGTTGGTTATTCGCCAGTTTCCTAACGCAAAAGGACGCAGGTTCCATTTCCGCAAAGGGCGAACTTAATATGTTACATACTCCTAGGTACGAGACTATGCAGGTCACCGAGGGTTTTCTTAGGGTACTCCGGTTTACTTTCTCCCTTCTATAATGGTATTGGATTCAGCCCATCTAAAATGCCAAGAAATACAATTCGATTTCCTTGCCCGTCTTCTAATAGCGATCTTCCTGCCTTTACACCACGTGTTTGAGTGATAGGCGTGTGTGTGTTGTGTGTGTGAGGGTGTGTGAAACGTGTGAGCCTGTAGGGTGGTATAGATCGCCGCGCTTTGAGCCTGATTGGTGATTTTGGGGGAAAAAAGCGCGTAAATAGCATTTATTATTATTATTATTATTATTATTATTATTATTATTATTATTATTATTATTATTATTGCAGCACTAACACTCCACACTACACCAATGAATCTTTTTCCTTCCCACCCAACCACTGGGGAAGGCGTAGTCGCAGCCTGTGGCGCGCCCAAACCCAACCTACCTAACATTAGTTGTGATTTTGAAATTGACAAATGTGTTGACATTTTTGAAATTTTGATGGGGGAGCAAACCGGAGTACCCGGAGAAAACCCCCGAAACGTTGCCCGAGTCCAAAGTAAATAATATTCGGAGAAACATAACGCCCAGATGCTGGATCGAACCCACACCTGTCAGGCGCCATTGGTTTTTGGCCTGTGGACAAGGCAAGTTAGTCCCGCCTTAGCCCACTTGGCCACATCGCTCGCTTTCTCAAGCTCTCCGTCCAAAGAAATCACAGTTTGTGGACCGGCATTGTGATTTAGGTTTATTATTTACATTTCAGTGAGAGGAGCCATTGTGTCAAGCACGTTTGTTTATTTTAGTGCGTGATACAATGAGTTTACTCCAAAAATTGCATTGTTGTCACATAAAAAAACAACGTAAATAAATACATATTGAAATAATGATGATGCGCCCAAAAAGCTAACAGTGGACGCCTCGGGCTGTTCGAGAGATCAAGATCAAGATCAAAATCAAGAATACTTTATTATCTCAACAGAGAAATTATGACATACAATTGCTGATCGGTATGAAACATTAAAACAATACATACATAGACAAAACAAGTACACAGTAGACGACATCTATATTAAATTTCCAGTATTAAATGACATCTCAAACATCATCACAAACATCAAGATCTTATATAGAAAAATATTACTTAGCGCTTATTTAAAAACTCAATAGATTTTGGAATAAAACTGTTTTTTGTTCTTACGAGAGAACATTTAGGCACACGCAGTCTGCGACCAGAGGGCAACATTTCATAATACTTTGACAAAACATGTGAAGTGTCTTTCATAACCACTCCCGCCTTCCTCACCACACGGTATTCATGCAGTTCTCTCAGACTGTTTTGTCTTTCACCGGTCACTCTCGCACACATGCTCGCACACATGCTCGCACACACCTCTCGCCAGAGAGGATCTGTTTAGAACAGGGGGAAGATAAATCAGGGAGAGTGGGGAGGAGAAAGGCACCGCCCCTCATTAAGCTGGCCGTGAGAAAAGAGAGAGTCCCAAGCGCTTCCCTCCCCCTGATCGAAAAGTTACGGGAACATTTTTTTTCACCTCCTTGACCTTTACCTCTGGCAAGAGGACGTTTCTTTTTTCAGCTTTCGTTTTATTTTATTTATGGGAAAGTATAGACAGGATTGTATGTGTGCGTGTTTCGGTATGAGTATGTGTGTCAGTAAGCGTGAATGTCGAAAAATCATTGTAATAAATGAAACAAACTTTACCTAAAAGAACTGATCTAAACTGAACTGAATTTCGATCCGTGATGGTGAAATGTGTTATCTTATTACGTCTTTTAAATTTAAACTCTCGTCTAACGGCATTTAGGCCAAACACGGATTTAAATTTTTACCGGTAGTTTACCCAAAAGTTAGCGATCGTTAGACGACGAATGGTTATGTTTCCACAGTAACCCATCTCAAGTTAAATGTCCTATCCTATCTTATCCTATCCCATAACTCGGAGGTCGTAGGGGCACCACAGATGCTCGTTTAACCAGCGTACTCCATCTTTCCCTGTCCTCATGCAGCAACCCTGATGGTTTCGCTCAGTGTCAAACCGGTCCATTCTCGAATGTTGTCCTCCCACCACTTTTTCGGTCTCCCTCTTCTACTACCTCCTTGCACTGTGCCTTGCAGGATGGTCTTTGCCAGACCTGATGACCTGGTGAGGTGGCCATACCATCGGAGTTTCCGTTTTTTCACCATTGTGAGTAGGTCATCGTGTTGTCCAATGGCTTGTGTGATGGTCTGTCGGACTTCGTCGTTGGTGATGTGCTGGGTATAGGAAATGCCCAGAAGTCTTCTGTAGCACCTCATCTCCATGCTTTGTATTCTTCGTTGTAGCTCTGCTGTGAGGGTCCATGTTTCGCAAGCGTATAGGAAGATGGAGATGACAAGGGAGCGCAGCAGTCTTACCTTGGAATGTAGACTGGTGGTCCTGTCCTTCCAAGTTGGCTTCAACTTCGCCAGGGCAGCAGTGAGTTAAATGTAGATGGCAAGAAATTATTCAAAGTTTCTTCTGACGCTGAGGTTCTACGCGGCGTAATACCCAGAATATAAAAACTTTAATGTCGCGAGCTCTCAGAAAACGGCAAACAATTAAACCAAGATAGAAACGAAAGAGATTTTGTTAAGATATTCTAATTCAGAAAGATTTTGCTATTAATTCAAATTGGTTTGTTTTTGTTCATAGAGATGTTATTCGGAAAGATTTTGCTTTTATTTGAAAGTGGTTTATTTTTGTCTCTGTTCTTCTCCTTTTTCTTGCTCTTCTTCATTTTGTTCTTCTTCGTCTTTCTCCACTGCCTCATATTTCTCTTCATCCTCCTCTTCATTCCGCTCCTCATCATCGTCAACATCATCAATATTTTCTTCTTCTTCTTCTTCTTCTTCTTCTTCTTCTTCTTCTTCTTCTTCTTCTTCTTCTTCTTCTCCCTATTCCTATATTTCATAACGATGATGATGAAGATGATAACCTTCTTCTTCTGCTTTTTCTTCTTCTTCTTGATAATAATGATGATGATGATAATGATGATGTTGATGATGATGATGATGATAATGATGATGTTGATGATGATGATGATGATAATGATGATGTTGATGATGATGATGATGATAATGATGATGATGATGATGATGATAATAATGATGATGATGATGATAATGATGATGTTGATGGAGGTAATGCACATGGCTACCAGTGCTTTCAAGATACAGTTGAAAGTACCGCTGAGTAGCGTGAACAGGATATATCGTAATATCGCCAAGATAATAACTTGAGTCCGCTATGAGCGGACGAGGCTACTTGCGAAATCACGGAAAAAGCGCAATTTGACTGCAGTGAACTCATGAAAATAGAAAAATGTAAGTTTCGTCTCCTCTAGGGGACGAATTAGGTCAAACTGTATTAGTTTCTAGGTCAACTGTCTTTTACGAACCGTTTGAGAATGTTTTTGAACCGTTTGTTGACGCCGGATAGTGTCTTCACTTGGTTTCATGCAATTTAAGAATCCAACAAGGCAATTGGGTTTTTGAGACGGAAAGAGCGGAATGTTGTAGAGCAACATTCTGTATATATTTACAGTGAAATTGCGCTTTTTCCGTGATTTCGCAGGTAGCCTCGTCCGCTCATAGCGGACTCAAGTTATTATCTTGGCGATATTACGATATATATCCTGTTCACGCTACGCAGTGAAGATTAGAGGTGTATCTTGAGTGCGCTGGTACCTTGGTGCAATGGGTGTGTTGATGATGATGATGATGATGATGATGATGATGATGATGATGATGATGATGATGATGATGATGATGATGATACATACAAGAAAAAAAAGAAATAAGAAAGAAAGGAACAACCATCTAAACAAAAACAGGGCAATAAAGAAAAATCAGATTCGGTGGTCCAATAAATGACGTAAAAAAGATTTTTTTTAAAGACTGAACGGAGAAAGGTAAATCAAAGAAACCTAAAATAATATTGTATAAATGGCAGAAGGAAAGACGGAACAGTACAAACAGAAATATGAAAATGGCTGGGCGGCAAAAAAAAAAGAAAAGAAAAGATTACTTAGATCCGTCCCAAGCAAAAAGAAAGATAGCATGAAGGAAGAAAGAAATGGATATATACAAGAAAGAAAGAATAAAAAAAAAAGAAGACAGAAAGAAGGAATGAATAAAGAAAGACAGACAGCATGAAGGAAGGAAAGAGAAAAAGACAGAAAGAAAGAATAAAATCAACAAAGAAAGAAATAAAAATAGAAAGAAAGAACGAAATTAGAAAACAAAGAACGAAAGGCAGCATGTGCAAATAAATGAAAAAACGGGCGAAAGAAAGAAAGCAAGTAAGAAAGAATGAATTAATGAAAGAAAGGAGGACATGATCAAATAAATAATTAAACAGAGAAAGAAATAAATAACAAAGATTTAAAAAAGGAAACAGAAAGAAAGAAAGAAAGAAAGAAAGAAAGAAAGAAAGAAATAATGACCGAAAGAAAGACAGCATGTTCAAAGAAATGAATAAATAGATTAAATAAAGAAATTTACAAAAAACTAGGAAATTAAAAAAAACAAAAAAAAACAGCATGTTTTAAGAAATACATTAACGGATGAAAGAAAGGAAAAAAGAAAGAAGAAGAAAAAGGAAAGACAGGATGAAATAAATAAATACACAAGAAAGAAAAAAAAAGAGCAACTAAAGAAAGAAGGAAGAAATAAAGACAGCATACAGGAAGAAATGAAAGAAAAAAGGAAAGAAGAACATAAAAACCAGAAAAATGGCGGGGCGGGGTAGACACAGATTACTGGAATCCTCACCAAGAAGAAGGAAGAAAGAACAAAAAAATAAAGACAGCATGAACGAATGGAGGAAAGAAAGAAAAAGAAAGAAAAAGAAAAGAAAAGAACGAAAAGAAAAAAAATGAAAGAAAGACAGACAGAAAGAAAGAACATGTAGAGCAGAAGAACGGCGGGGCGGGAAAGACAGATTACTGGAATCCTCCCCAAGGGAAGTAAACAGAAACAAGGACGGTAATGAATGAATTGCTTTCTTCGAGTGTGGAAGGCAGCATTAGAGTGAGAGCGAGAAAACTGAATGGCCTTGGCTATTGAAGCCTGCTTTCCCTGGAGGGGGCGGGGAATCAGAGAAGATTTAGTGTCGAAACAATGGATTGAACAGAGAGAGAGAGAGAGAGAGAGAGAGAGAGAGAGAGAGAGAGAGAGGCCAGGGCACAGTGTCTTGTTAAAAAATAAATCCCTCACAAAGTGAATCAAAGCTTCTCTGATCTAGATCAAAGCACACACACCAAAAAAAAGACCATTTTTTATTACAAACCCGACTTCAGAAAAAGGGAAGTAATCTGGCAAGGACCGACAAACCCACAAATGACGAATGTAAATAATTCTCTTTTACACCGAGAGAAGATAAATCCTGGAACATTTTTGCTATCCACCGGTACCTTGTGTGTGTGTTCTGTCTTCTTCTTTTTTATTTGTCTTCTCTCCTTCAAAATGAGTGAAGTCCTGCAACTCGGTCTTTTCGATAAATCGTGCCACATTTCGTTTTCTTTCTTTTTTTTTCTCCCTTCAAAAAGTGTGAAGTCCGACAACTAGGCCCTTTGCTTCCGAGGTTTGGAGTTGTTTTGTTTAAACTATAATTTATAAGGTGCGCCAGATCAACACGAGTCCTATCTGAACGGAACGTATTGAGAGAATGATCAAACGACCTTGTGAATTATCTTTCACATTTCTCCTCCTTCTCTTTTTCTTCGTCCTCTTCCTTCTTCTTCCTCCTCCTCCTCCTCCTCTTGTTTCTATTCCTCTTTGTTCTCCTTCACCATCCCCACTCCCCGTTACCCTCCTCAATCAATGCGAGGCACCGTTTTGAAGTTACATTGATGTGGAAGGGTAATGGCCCGTGGTCACAAGGATGAAAACCAGGCCTTTGCAACTAGCAGTTAGCTGTAAAGGGGAAAAAAAAGAAAAGAGTACAATGATGGTTGGGGAGTCAGCCGAGCGGGAAATCATCGGATTTTTAACTCTCCATCGTGCACGGAGTGTGACGGGGTTCCGTAAATCACCACGTCCTGGTGTCCGATGTACAGAACGATCTTAAATTAATTGTCGTTGATAGTATTAAGATGCAAGATGAGTTTGTATTCCCAGTTTTACATCAGGAAACTTGACTAGTTGTTCTAGCCTTAGAGTATGCAGGTTTGTATCAGGCTTAGTTCTCAGATGTTTGGTAAGCTCCGTTTATGCATCGCGGTTCGTTGCACTCGATTCTGCAGCAATAATTATTTAGTTTAACAGACAGAGTTCTGTAGAGGAGGAGGAGGAGAAGGAAGAAGAAGAAGAAGAAGAAGAAGAAGAAGAAGAAGAAGAAGAAGAAGAAGAAGAAGAAGAAGAAGAAGAAGAAGAAATTATTTAATGTAAATACTCAGTAAAATGTAATACCAACCAAACAAATGGGTCACCACTGAACACATGAATTCGGACATATCCCTTCGTCTTACATCCGCTGTAACTCAATTACAGCCCACTGGCGTCAGAAACGATAACCATGAAACCTGATGGGCCGTGAGAGGTTCTTTCCCTTGATGCCTCTCCGTACTTTTCTCGTAGACTTTGACGGATGTACTACCATTCCTTTCCCTGTGAGGTTTTCTGTTGTTGTGAAGTTTAGATTAGAATCTAAGCCAAATTCCATCTCCCCCCTTAACCTCAACCGCTCTTTAAACAAGAAAAAGGAAAGAGTATTCCTGTTTTGACGATCACTCAGCCTCAGCGCAACGCAAACTCAAGATAAATGGATGCAAGATCCATAAAGTCGGTGTTCTATTTTTATGCGAACTTGTATACATGTAGTATCCTTCTGTTTAATGAGGACAAACAAAATTCTGTTTCTGATTCTGGTTAGCTGAACGAACGAACGAAACAACAACAACAACAACAACAACAACAACAACAACAACAACAACAACATTGCAGACAGATTTATTTTTCATAGCCATTCTATCTTTGTATTTGGCGTTATTTCTGTAACGCTGATTGAAAAAGTGATTTTTCTATTATTTTCCACAAGGCGTTAACTTTGTGACAGTTAAACTAACTAAAGTAATTTACTACTTGACCAGGGATTGGGTCATGAACAGTTATAAACTATAGAACACACAACACAGAACCGAGCTCCACTGCCATCTGAAGACACTAACATGTATACTAAGAAACAAAACGTACATTCTGTACTTTGTTCAGTTTGACAATCTTTTACCAATAATCCAAATCTAATACAGTATCAAATACAACAATCATCACCCATATAATTGTAAGTACATAAAAACAAATAGACAGGTTCTAACAAAGTTTTTTCATACTTCATCTTTCGAAGCTGGAAGTCAATAATATTTTATTATGTAAATGTGTCCATTATAATGCTAATAATGTAAATTTATTGGTTTGCTTTTTTAATGTAGTTTGTTATAACTTTGAAATAATATTATGTTTTATAATGTAACTCATTCTAAGGCACGCATGATATTTTATAATGTATTTATTTGAATGGAATGGGGTGAGGAAATGTACATTACGTATACAGAAGACTTGATGAATGGGAGAATTAGTTTTAGGTTGGCAGAAGTATATTAGAGAAGAAAGAGAACGGAGAGGTGGGAGAGGGAGTGAAGTAAGGAGGGAGAGAGAGAGAGAGAGCGAGAGAGAGAGAGACTATATTAAGATATTATGCTACTGAAATGTAATTTAGATTTTCATTTGTGATTATGCAACTATTAACAATTAAGTTAGCCCACTTTATACAAATGGTATAGTTATTTTTTATATCCTGAATCTCTTGAATGATTTTAGAAGTGAAACACTGTACAATAACAATAGATTTTTGGAGAGCAAAACATCAACCTGTAATGATACAATGAAAGGGAATGCATTGACCCACTAATCGCTGCTCTCTCTTGTTTTTCCTCAGTCCGTGCGAGGGCTGAAAACAGTAGCCAGCTGCTTTAAAGCGAGTACTCGCGAGTCCACGCAAAAATAGGCGATGAGTTCCGTTGCACAAGGCGAAAACAATCAATCCCTCACGTGACTTTGGCGAGTTGGAAAAATATATAATTTTCTGCGAGTACATTATGACCGCCTACATCGTGGACTTGTCCTCCTTTCGATTTTAACCTAGGATCTTTTAAAGCGCATGCGCAGAACGTCCTGTTTTCCCAAACGTTGCTTTGTGAGTACTTGCCAACGAAACAACGCGAGTAAAGGTGCGGTCTGACGTGAAGTTAAACAGAAGCTAAGCGGTAAACAAAGCAAAGCATCTGCTGCTAGAAGCAAGTGCGTTTATAATGCTTTGCTTTGTGAAGCGGTCACACGATGAGAAGTTTTGCATAAGCACTCTGTGTGGAAGCAATGCGCAATAAGTTGTAAATCAGTTACCTCCCTTTCCGTCTGATTGACCCTCACAGAAGTCCATGAGGCCTTTTTCAGGGTTTGGTTTATGTAATTTTGACTTCTAACATTCCATAATGCCTCGTGGCTTTGAATTAGATCGAGGAGAATAAACGTATCGTCCTGTTTCAGATTTCTAATGGCCCAGTAGCTTTTGATGCCGCCATGATAGCTGAAATGATAACAACCTCGTTTTCGTACGTCGGCTCTTCTGATTGGCTGGCAATCAAATGCTTCAGCGAAACAACCCAAAATTTTAGAGCACGCTCTAATCTGAAAGCATCGGCTTTGCTCCACTTCGGCGCTTTGCTGCTGTTATGCTTTAGGTCTAGTCACACGATAAACATAGTCAAAATTACGATGTTTCGTGTTTTACTGGCTGTTTTGCTTCTGTTTCACTTCCCGACAGACCGCACCTTAAGCCACTCGCTGCAAAGCAACTCGCTGCGGGACTTCCACGAAAGTTGTGTATAATTGCATGATATGGCAGCATTAACGCATTGCACCGTTCCATACTATCTGCATCCTTTTTTTTTCTTGTACAACACCAATAAATACTCTAGTAATCTCAGTCACAATAGCATTCTCAGGGCCACGTGCTATGCTACCTTCAGTCACATACTAGCAATGGCCTTGACTCTGGCAATGGCTGTGGCCTTGAACCCCGGCGGTCATCGCAGTTCATTTGGCTTTAAGATGATATGACGGCGGGCCGTGCTTCCTCTTTCACAATCATTGTTAGCCTTGAGTGCCTCGTCATGCACATGTGCGTATGTGTGAAGGTGCGTGTGTGTGTGTGTGTGTGTGTGCGCGCGCGAGGGTGTGTGTGTGTGTGTGTGTGTGTGTGTGTGTGTGTGTGTGTGTGTGTGGGCATGTAGAAACGACGTTCTGATGACACACACGATAGTGTCATTGGCGACGGATCTTAATCACTGTGGGCCTAAATATCTTCACCATTTTTATTTATTTTTAGATTTGTGTTGATACTACAATGTTATTGTCTTGAGATTTTATATGCAGATGGACAATGCACGAAGAATTTCCTCGCAGGTGTTTGTGGGGACAATTAAGGGTTCTGTATTCTGAAACCTCCGGTCGCCTCACTTCGTATTCTTTAAGACTCTAAATTACTCTATAGTTCATTTTACTTTTACTGACTACCTATCTTTCGGGCTCTTTGTTATTGGCTCCCGGCAACAACGGCAACCACCTTTTACTTCCAGCTTCCCGGGCTCTTTTATAACCCTCATCTTGTTTACTCTGCTCCAAAATCCAATCATATATGTTCAGTGGTAATAGCATCTATATATATAAATTGCTTAGCCGGAAGTCCTTCTTCGCCTCTACTGTAAAGTTTGTCCGGTATGGACGCTGATCTGGGCAGGTGCTAGGCGCTGTGTATCGGCCTGCTGTGCGCTCAAAACCCGCGAAATCGTTATAGCCGACATTTCCTTACCGAACGTTTAACCGTTTCTGAGATAAATAAATAAAGAAAATGTCCACAAACTGCAATAGCCTCATTCCGCGCGCTTCCGATTCAACCCGTGTCAAGAACGTGCCGTTCCGTAATACCGCAAATTTTGTTTTATTTCCATTCAAAACACTTTTGCACTCATGTCACCAATCTTACAGCTGAAGATTACCTGTTCACTTTCTTTTTCATCCATATTTATATGCGCACAAAAATTCATTCGCAAACAATCTTGCAAGAATCCCATTCAAGCGCCAAACGTGACGTCACATATAACTTTGCAGACGACATTTGACAACAGCGTCGGCTGTAAGTGTAAGTACATTGCAATAAATATCATGTATGAGATTTAAAAATACGTTGCCTAACATAAATACTAAATTAAAATAAAATATTTTAGTGCATTACTCAAACATGCACCTATACTCTGTTCTGCAGTACATTGCAATTATCATTTTAAATTAAAATAGTTCAATGCATTGTTCGAGTCGAACATCATTGTTTTGCAGTGCTTCATCATTCGACCCCTGCAAGTAAACTATTGCAATCATTTCAGTGCATTTTTAATGTTTAATGCTCAGTTATGTGTGCTACACTGTTTCAGTGTGCTTCTAAATTGTGTGCTATTGGTCAATTCTCACCTTTATATGTGCTGCACTAAAACTGTCCAATTCACCAAAGTTAGAGGGAGATGATGCCTTTGTACCCTGGCAGTACATTACGATTAATTTCAGTGCATTGCATGCTCATGTAACCAAGCCCACCCCTTCAAACGACCAGTCCCATGAAGCTTATTCATAGGTGCATTGTACTTTTTTGATTCCTATGTGCAGCGCTTAGGCCAAAAAAAAATTGTCCGTTTACGGTCACCTGACCGACCCTGTACATTTTGCACCAACGCTAATGTTTATTTTCCAAAAACATAAAAATAAAATAATAAATGAAGATACTTTTAGAAGCCAAGGCAAAATTGTCCAAATGAAACTCGCAGACAACAGTTGTCTCTCTGTCTACATTTTAAACAGCAACCTGTGTACCCTGGCTTGCCAGGGTACAAAACCACTAGTGTTCTATAAAAGGCAATATAGGGGGTCTTCATCACTGAGTAGTCCATTGTTTTGAGGGGTTCACCTATCCTTTACCCTATTACGGAAAAGACTTACTGAAACCCGTAGGTACTTCTGCTGCCGCTTTTTTAGTTTCCCCGGTATCATCCGCGTCAGATTGCCGGTAAACACGTCGAGCAATGACCCCGGCTTCACCGAGTTTAACAACTACAAAAGGAGTTCAGTAATTTTCCTCGCTAGTACTAGCTGAAGTCGAGTATTGCTTAGCTCATCCAATTTGTGACCAACAGCCAAAGGTTACATGGCATATGTCCAAAGATGTCATGGATCAATGCAAGCAAGGTATCCGTAAAACTCAAATTCCTCATGCAGCACAGTCTGACGACTACCGGCCCACGTGCTTGTCATCTTTGCGAAAATCTTCCAACTGGAGTTTATAGCATTTGCTCCTTATAAACAGTCCGGAGAAACGTGCCTGCTCCGATGTCATGTTCATAACCCTTGTTAAAACTTGACGTAATCTATCTATTCCCCCCCCCCCCTCCTTCAATCTCTCCGTCCTCCCTCCGTCTCCAACCTGCCTCACCCGAATCGTTGGTGTTTCATTTATCGTTAGGTAATAGTGCTGCAGTTTACGTCATGCTTTTAAATTTGCTTGGAGACAGTTAATAATACCTAAAGGGGCCCAGTTTTAAGGCTCGATTGTTTCCTTTTTTTTTGTTGCCGAAAATGAATTTAGCCTATTACATGGGCATTGCTATTACCTACACACGAGGACAACATGGGCTTGCGCTTACATTGCTCAAAGCAACAGCTAAAGTTTGAAATGTCCATGTGTTTTCTGATGAGACCTGTCTCCTCAGTGTTAAGGTACACGGATTACGCTACTAGAGGAGATTTGTTTTACGCTAGGAAGGTAGCTAGTGGTCGGAACACGAAAACAAAAAAAAGCAGAATGTCTTGATTACAAAATAAATAAAAACATAAATAAATAAAAATAAACATCTTTTGAAAGAATTGTTTGTGGGTGTGTGTGCGGCAAGCTATTCCCCCATCACCTTCACCGTTCCCGCCTCCCACCCCTTCCAGTGGAGCAAACTCGCGGTGATTGTTAAACGGACATGTCGAGGTGTCATGGTCAAAAGGAATCCTTGTAAAGTTTCATAAAGATCACCACTACCAGCTTCAATGGCCCACCCTCCAACTCTCCATCCCTCACTATCTCACCACTGATCCTCCAACTCACTCCTCCCCCTCTCTTCCCACCCCCCTCTCCTTTTTAAAAAAAAATTTCCGAACCTTGAACTACACATTAATTGATTTTTATCAAGGAGCATTTAATCAGACACGCGCGCGTGATAAATTGTGCGGTTTTCACTCATCTTTATAGCACTGTTTCATAATGAAAGCGACAGTGGCGGATCGGTTGCGGCCCTTGGGTTCGGCTAGTTCCGGTTGAAGCAAGAAAGATGCAGGGTTATATAAATTATATTTCTCTTGTACAATCGTTCAAATTTTACTCAGGGTGGCTGCTTGCCTAAACATTGATTGCTGATTTGTTTGTTCAGTAGGCCTAATTCGTTTGTCAGTGACCTACATTCACGAGAAATTCGAAGTCTCTTTCTTTTTCTTTGCTTTAATTTTTTAATTGAGAAATGTTAATTTTGCAGTTTATCTAGAAGATAACATTATTATACAGTAGAATAATTTTTGTTTTTAATTCAGTGAAGCAACTGCAATTATGTCTTATTATTTTCAGTCTTTCTGTTGTTATTATTATTAGTTGTAGTAGTATTGTTATTATTATTATCATTATTACCATATATTAATTATTAGTTGTCTGTTGGTGCTGCTGTTGTATTACTATTATTATTATTATTAGTTGTAGTTGCATTGTTATTATTATTATTTTATAATTATAAATTACTCTAATGATTACGATTATTATTAATATTATGATGATTATTTTGTATTATTACTCTTATTATTATAATGATTATTATTATTATTATTATTATTATTATGATCTAGGATGGATCTAAGGCATGGAAGAATGGGTGAGTGTTGTAGTTGTGTATACATATACTGTGGAATAATTATCTGTGTGTTAAATGTGTACGCATGGGTATGTGGCTGGTTATCTGTTTATGCATGTGTGTTAGTGTTTATAGATTTGTATTTTGGTATGGAAGTTGTTTTTGATAGTATATCAAATGTATCAATATTGTATGTCCATGTTTGTAATAATTTTGATGTTGTTATCTCCTTCCTTATTGCACTGCTAAACAAATATCCATGCCTTGTGTTTGGACAATAAAGAATCTTGAATCTTGTTTTACATTGTTGTAATCTTTCCGAATCAGTCGCAAACGTTGTTCCCACAATCGTTTCAGTGTTTTGTTAGCTGGTAATGTGTGTAACTTGACAATGCGCCCTTCAATTACTTTTCCTGCGAAATTAGGGCAGCAAACGCAATACTGTTTTTCTCCGCCACAAGTCTTCCGTCTACGTGCTGCCATGCTTAATACTCAACCGGAACTAGCCGGTGTACGTGGCATAGGTGAAGGCAGGGCCGGATAACTCTATCTGCACTAGTTTTGCAACAGTGCTATTAAGACAATCCTTCATTAGAATTGGACAGTTTTTGGGTCAATATTACAATCATCTGCAATTTGAAGAAACACACACACACACAGCCGTGTAGAAACGCCGTTGTGATGACTTTCATGAAACTCTCCATACGTTATTTTGACATTTTTACAAATTTGTCCATTGTTTGAAGCTAACCCCTATCCCTAACTCTAACCCTAACCCTAATCCAAACCCTAAACCTAACCCTAAGCCTAACACAGCCCTAACCCTAACGGAACACTGTTTTGACGTCAAAATAACAGGGTCCGTCAAAAGAAAGTACGTAGAGGTTCAAGTGTATGTCAGAATAAAGGCGTTTCTACCTAGCCACGCACACTTACACATAAACACACACACACACACACACACCCACACAAACACGCACCCACACACACACTAACGCACACACACTGTCACGTGGGGTTTATGGGCTCTGCACAATGGAATTATGGACCCTCACGTTTATTCGGTGGGAACTGCTAGTAAGTCATCCTATGAATTACTTTAATAAATTTATTTGTTTAGCTCGTTCTGTGTTAAGGTTGGGGTACAGAAATAGATAGCAAAATGGTAAAAGAATACTGTCACACTAGCTTTCACACGGCTATGAATCATATGTAGTCCAGCCACTTGATAACAGTTAAAATCACACATTTATTTCTTCTACTCCATACAAGATTCTCTAAGCACTAATCTAACTTAAAATGTCTCAGTCACTGCTAATAGTTCGATCGCTGATAGTCTAGGCAGCTGTTTTTCTTCCTCGGGCACTTGCTATAATATTTCATGTAGATTTGGACTACTGTGGTCCGTTTTACAGTTTCTGAAGAGTTGGACTACTGTGGTCCTGCTATGATCAGTTTAAGTGCACCTTCGCCTTATGCACTTAACTCATGTGTGGGGTGTTCGAAGTCCTTCTGTGAGGTAGCTTCTGGTCCACCTGTGTCGTTGTGTAGTTGGGTTCCCTTGCCACGCTGTGGGGTCTGACAGGGTGTTTTTCAAGGCAGCTCTTTCCGTCTTGTGCGGTAGAGGATCCTCAACCAACTAGTCGTTTCTGTGGAGTGGGGTGCACAGGATAGCTCGGGATAGCTCGGGATAGCTCGCCTGCTCGTCTGTAATATAAGAGACGAAATTCTGCACAACCCTGAATAATCGGTTTGTGCAGAGCGTCTCACTGAAAGCCAAAGTAGCCCTCAGTGATAGCTCCACATCTCTATACATAAGCGACGAACATTCTGCTACTTCCGGGGTCCGCTGTAATCTCACTCTAAATTCCTATACATACATAAATATCAATCGTGTCTAACTATACACATACAGAATTAATAATATTATAAACATTCAGTGGTACAGCCACTGGTCTGCAAACATACATATAAGTTAAACAACAGTGGTTCCGTATGGTATGCAACATGGCGGCGCAACCGGTCGTGTTTCGGCTCGTGGTCGGCTCTTCCACGTGGTACGGCAAATTCGGATTAACAATTCCCATTTATGCATAGCAAATTCCACAAACATAATTTCAACAATAATATAAATATAGCACGATGAAACAGAAGGGTGTTCATTTACCTGTCTGACAAGTTCAGGCCCGTGATGACTTGAGAGAATTCTAAGATTCCTAAGTCCTGCTTCCTGGTCTATGAGTGCAGAGATTTCTCTAGCTGTGGAGATGTTGACTCTACCTCGTCTCACACACGACTGATTCAAACTGTCTTAGGTTTTGACACATTCAAAACTGCTCTACCCACTGAGCCTGCTCTGATTGGTTAAAACGGTCCGATTCAAAGCTCAAGTGCTGACTCACTGCGATGTGGGTGGCTCGCGGTGTGTGGTCTGCTGCGTAATTTAATTGCTGCTGTGTAATAGTCTCTACTTCTTCTCTACTGTTACAAAGACTACACATGGCTAAATAGTCAATGGGCAGGGTAAACTGCTCGGTTCATGACAGGCTCCCTCAACTGAAAAAAGGCGATGACTACTGGATTCGACCTTTTTCTACTACAGAGCCTAGTTTAACACTGCACTATCCTAGGGTCCTATTTACAAACTAATTAAGTTGCTCTACCTGAGCTGCAATGCTATGCCAGGTAGCTATGGACACTAGTGACAGGGTATTACTGGGCGGGGACGAATTCTGGTGCTGTGGCCCTTAGTTGTGTTGGGTGGGCGACAGCTGCTGTGTCCTCCACGAGATGGCGACTGAGGTAGTCGGCTCCGTGGTTCTCTTTGCCGGGGATGTACTCGATCTGGAATGAGTACGCCTGAAGGGTGAGTGCCCATCGCATCAGGCGAGAGTTCAAAGACTTGGAGGCTGCCAGGAACGATAGTGGTTGGTGGTCCACCTGAACTGTGAAGTGGGTCCCATACAGGTAGAGTTGGAATTTCTGTATGGCCCAGACTAGTCCAAGACATTCTTTCTCCGACGTGGCGTAGTGGGTCTCGGCGGGTCTCAATTTTCTGCTGGCGTAGGCGACAGGGAATAGCGTCTCTGCATTCTTGGGGTCGCGCTGTAGCAGTACTGCTCCGAGGCCTAAGTCGCTTGCGTCGGTGCGAAGAACGAATGGCTGAGTCAAATCGGGTAGGTGGAGTACTGGCGCCGATGTCATTCTGTCCTTGAGTGTTTGGAATGCTGTCTCGCATTCCGCTGTCCATACGACTTTGTCCGGGGCGATTTTCCGGGTTCCATTTGTCAGTAGCACGGCGATGCTGTTGTAGTTGCGGATGAACTTCTTCCGCGATGGCGATGGCCATCCATGTGTGAGTGCTGGGGGTCGCTGGTCGGTCCGTGTACTTCTTGAGGCGATCGATGTGGTGGTATCGGGCTCTCCCGTTCACCTCTACTTGGTAGACTGTCTTGGATTTCTTGGCAGTCACCCGGTACGGTCCTCTCCAAGCGATGTCCAGCTTGTTGGTTCCACTTGGAAGTAAGAGTAGCACTTGATCGCCGACTTGCAGTTCTCTGTCCTTCGCGTGGCGGTTGTAGTACTTCGCCTGACGGGCTCTTGCCTTCTTCAGTGCTTCACCAGCTTTCTTCCACGTTGCTTTGAGGGTTTCCTGCAGGTCTGCGACGTACTTGGTGGCACCTCTTGGTGTGTCGTCTATCTTGGCCTCCGTCCAACTTCTGCGTAGGGCTTCTAGCGGTCCTGCTAGAGGTCTGCCGAATAGCAATGTTGACGGGGTGTAGCCTGTGGCTGCATGGGGCGTTTCTCTGTATGCGAACAGTGCCGCATTCACGTAGGTGTCCCACGCTTCTGGATTGTCGTCGGCGACTTTCCTGAGTATGGTGAGAAGGGTTCCATTCAGTCTTTCTACTTGTCCGTTGCTGGCTGGGTGGTATGGTGGTGTGCGAATGTGATGAACTTGTATCAACTCGAACACGTCTTGCATCAGGCGGCCGGTGAACTGAGATCCGTTGTCCGTTCTAATGCTGTCCGGGAATCCGACTCTGGTAAAGATGGCGATGAGTGCATCTGCAATCTTCTTGGTGTCGATCGCTGGCAACGGGACTGCTTCGCACCACATCGTACATGCGTCGACGAGTGTAAGTAGAAATCTGTTCCGCTTCTTGGTCATGGGCAGTGGTCCTACTATGTCTACTGAGACTTGCTGGAATGGCACGCCGACTACTACCGATGGTCCTAAGGTAACTGGTACGGTATGATGTCGCGGGGAATATCGTTGACATTGGTGGCAAGATTTCACGTAGCGCTTAACATCCTCCGTGATTCCTGGCCAATAGTAGTGTGCGCTGATTCTCTGCACTGTGGCTCCAATTCCCATGTGTCCGCTGAGTGGCATGCTGTGGCCTAGTTCTAGTACTTGGGCTCGAAGGGTGGCTGGTAGTACTAGTTGGGTGTGATCTCCATCTCCTTGTCGATGTAGAACTCCCTCTTCCATGTAGAAGTCTCCCTTGTGCGGGGGTGTGTGCGCCTTGGGTAGCTTCTGGAAGCACTTCGCTATCGAGGTGTCTTCTTTCTGTGCTGTTTTGATCTCTTCGAGTCCTGGATTCGGAGCGAACTCGGGCTGGGGTGGTTGGGTTTTAGCTTGGGCCCTGGTTTGCACTGCAGCTATCTCTACAGTTTTAGGGGGCGTGCCTAAGAACACATACCTACAACCTAGCACTAGATCATACAGGGGTTTCTGTAAAACAGCTGCTTGGATTCGTCCTGTGACGTACCTACTCTCTACTTCTATCCAAGCTATTGGGCAAGTAGTCGTCGGTTTCGTCAAGTCTGCTCCTTGTAAGTCGACTGTCTTGTCTGTCAAGTCCGCGCGCGATACAAGAGATTCGCTAACTATCGCGTCGTATGATAGACCTGTGTCATACAGACAGTTCGCTTCTTTTCCGTTGACCTTGACCGTGTCTGTCACCGATGGGTGATCTCCGATCGTGTGTGGCTTGTTACCGCTACTTTGAGTTAGAACTCTGTGCGCTGGCCGGCTTTCGCGCTCTTCCCTACGTTGTGCGGCCAACTTGAAACATTCTGCGGTAGAGTGATTGTTTCTGTTGCAGAACGAACAATACCGTCTCTGTTCTGCGGGACCTCTTTTCCCGAATTCCGCGTTGGGTCCTTTATTTTGCCCAGGTCTGGGGTTATTCGGCTTATTCGCGGTGCGCTCTTCTCGGTTAGGGCTTCGTTTCTGTGCCTCTTTCCCGTTAGGCTTTAGGTCTCGCCTGAAGCTCTTGGCTTCTCCGTGTGCGGCCACGTACCTATCTGCGACCTTGACCAGATCCTCCAGTCTTTCCGCGCCCTGCTCTACTGAGAATGTTCTCAGCTCGGGGGTCATGGTTTCCCGTAGCTGTTCCCATACTAACAGTTCTGTCAGTCCATCATACGTCTTAGCCGTGGCTGACTGGCTAATCCACTTATCCAGCGTTGTGGACAACCGATCCGCGAACTGCGCATAGCTCTCTCCTTTCACTCTCCGATTGGTGCGGAACTTTTGCCGATAGCATTCTCCTGTTAGTTCGAATCCCGTTAGGAGTGCCTCTTTTACTTTGTGATAGTCAGTCACTCTGTCAGTCGGTAGCTTACTGTAGATGTCATAAGCCTTTCCTCTAAGCCCTTGACTAAGCTTAAAAGACCAATGGGTGGGATCTAGTTTATACTCTGTTGCTAGACGCTCGAACCTAGTCAGATAGAGATCTAGACCTTCCTCTCTCTCATTGAATGTCCCCAGTGGAAATGACATTCCTTGTACAGGGTTGGATGCTACCTCTAGCTGATCTGAGTGGGGAGGGGTTGAGGAAGAACTTGAAGCTCCTGATCCCAATCTCCTCAGCTCTAACTCATGCTGTCTTTCTTTTTCCTTTTCTTCCCTCTCTTTTTCTTTTTCTGCCCGCTCATAATCCCACCTCCTAATTTTTGCTTCTCTCTCTGCTGCTACCTTCTTCTGTTCTGCTTCTAATGCTAGTTTCTTCTGCTCTGCTTCTAACGCTAGTTTCTTCTGCTCTGCTTCTAGTTCCAGTTTCTTTTGCTCCCTTGCTGCTTCTAACTCTAGCTTCTTCTGCTCTGCTTCTAATTTCTTTGCCTCTCTCTCGGCTGCTCTCTCTGCCTTAGCCTCCTGCTTCTCTACCTCGGCATTGATATACGCAATTAGGTCTCCCCCTGCTAAGTGTAAGGCTTCTCCCAATTCCTTGAAACGCAATCTCAAGGCCACTGGGTCCGACATTGCCAAACGTGTCTATGAACACCCTCTGAATCACGTGGAATACCAAAACACTAGCAATATTGCAATTCAATAAAAACAATGCAAAGACAATCAAATTCGTAATCAATAATAGAATAAAACAAGAGTCAAATGGCATACAACAGTTATTTAAGCAAAACCTGCAAAAGAACAATGCAACATACAGGCACAAAAATATTTGAAGCAAAAAAGTCTTTAACTAAAGAATAGTGCACCACAACTGATCAGTGTTATACCCTTACACTATTCTAAGTTATTCTACTTCTACTGTTATCTAATTTTATTGTACTTAGGTCCGGTTATACCCAATTCCTATTATACACAGATCCTGGCAGGCTCGCCAATTAAAGTGTCACGTGGGGTTTATGGGCTCTGCACAATGGAATTATGGACCCTCACGTTTATTCGGTGGGAACTGCTAGTAAGTCATCCTATGAATTACTTTAATAAATTTATTTGTTTAGCTCGTTCTGTGTTAAGGTTGGGGTACAGAAATAGATAGCAAAATGGTAAAAGAATACTGTCACACTAGCTTTCACACGGCTATGAATCATATGTAGTCCAGCCACTTGATAACAGTTAAAATCACACATTTATTTCTTCTACTCCATACAAGATTCTCTAAGCACTAATCTAACTTAAAATGTCTCAGTCACTGCTAATAGTTCGATCGCTGATAGTCTAGGCAGCTGTTTTTCTTCCTCGGGCACTTGCTATAATATTTCATGTAGATTTGGACTACTGTGGTCCGTTTTACAGTTTCTGAAGAGTTGGACTACTGTGGTCCTGCTATGATCAGTTTAAGTGCACCTTCGCCTTATGCACTTAACTCATGTGTGGGGTGTTCGAAGTCCTTCTGTGAGGTAGCTTCTGGTCCACCTGTGTCGTTGTGTAGTTGGGTTCCCTTGCCACGCTGTGGGGTCTGACAGGGTGTTTTTCAAGGCAGCTCTTTCCGTCTTGTGCGGTAGAGGATCCTCAACCAACTAGTCGTTTCTGTGGAGTGGGGTGCACAGGATAGCTCGGGATAGCTCGGGATAGCTCGCCTGCTCGTCTGTAATATAAGAGACGAAATTCTGCACAACCCTGAATAATCGGTTTGTGCAGAGCGTCTCACTGAAAGCCAAAGTAGCCCTCAGTGATAGCTCCACATCTCTATACATAAGCGACGAACATTCTGCTACTTCCGGGGTCCGCTGTAATCTCACTCTAAATTCCTATACATACATAAATATCAATCGTGTCTAACTATACACATACAGAATTAATAATATTATAAACATTCAGTGGTACAGCCACTGGTCTGCAAACATACATATAAGTTAAACAACAGTGGTTCCGTATGGTATGCAACATGGCGGCGCAACCGGTCGTGTTTCGGCTCGTGGTCGGCTCTTCCACGTGGTACGGCAAATTCGGATTAACAATTCCCATTTATGCATAGCAAATTCCACAAACATAATTTCAACAATAATATAAATATAGCACGATGAAACAGAAGGGTGTTCATTTACCTGTCTGACAAGTTCAGGCCCGTGATGACTTGAGAGAATTCTAAGATTCCTAAGTCCTGCTTCCTGGTCTATGAGTGCAGAGATTTCTCTAGCTGTGGAGATGTTGACTCTACCTCGTCTCACACACGACTGATTCAAACTGTCTTAGGTTTTGACACATTCAAAACTGCTCTACCCACTGAGCCTGCTCTGATTGGTTAAAACGGTCCGATTCAAAGCTCAAGTGCTGACTCACTGCGATGTGGGTGGCTCGCGGTGTGTGGTCTGCTGCGTAATTTAATTGCTGCTGTGTAATAGTCTCTACTTCTTCTCTACTGTTACAAAGACTACACATGGCTAAATAGTCAATGGGCAGGGTAAACTGCTCGGTTCATGACACACACGCACAGAGGAAACGCGGTTAATTCCAGAAAGTGATGTAACATCGTGTCCTTAGGCCCTGCCTTTTTTCAAACTGATAAATTGCGGAATGATCTCATTTAAATATCCGGAGCGGGCGGTGTTTTTGAGAAGGCAAACGCGGAAAATGCGAAAGTTAACTGCATGACACTGAAAGGCAAACAACTCATCCTCGAAAAGAAGCGGACCAAACATGGTTGCGTCCCTTTGAAATGACTGACTCGATAAGGAAGCCGCGCTTGTTTTCCCTTTATCAATGGATTTTCACATAATGCGGGGGATCAATCCTTGCCCGGTGGAAAAAATAAAATGAAAAATAACAACATTTCGGTGGCAAAAGATATTATGATGCGGGAACAAAAAAAGAATGAAAGGCGGGTTCTGCTCTTAAAAGCAGTTTGGGGTCATGCAGTGCGCATGCGCGTGCCACTCTTCCTGCTTCTTAGGAACTTCCTGATCCTGGTTCTTTTAACAAGAATATTTTGAGTAGAGAGGCATTATCGCTTTTAGGCTAGGGCATGAAGAAGAAGAAGACGAAGACGACGACGACGACGAAGAAGAAGGAGAAGAAGAAGACGAGCGGGTGGAGGAGGGCAGTGGGCTCAGTGGTATACGCAGTGTGCTCGATTGACAGTCTTGGATAGATGGACAGAGTATTGCTCTGATCTTTACAACCGCACACCAAACGGAAACCCATCTTTCTCTGTCCGCAGCAACCCTCATGGCTTCGCTCAGTGTCAAGCCAGTCAGTTATCGAATGTTCTCCATTCTCTCCTCCCACCTCTTTTTCTGTTTCCCTCTTCTTCTGCCGCCTTGCACTGTGTCTTGCAGGATAGTCTGTGCAAGGCCTGATGCTGCGCTGTGGTGACGTGGCCATACCATCGGAGTTTCCGTTTCTTCATCACTGTGAGCAGGTCATCGTGTTGTCCAGTGGCTTATCTGATGGTCTTCCCCCGTTGGGGTGCCGGGGGTTTCAGTATACATAGTATCCCCACTTTCTGGAGATCTAGTGCTTTAAATTCCCACTGTCGCTGTCTTTCTCATTTGCTCTTTCTCATTCTTGCTCTGTTCTATCAATCTGCTATACTATCTTCTTCTTCGCTAGACCAGTCATCTACCGTTTTTCTTGAAAAACCTTCCGGGATAAGACTCCTTATTTGTGTATGAGGTCTGTTGGATCAGCTTGGGAATATTGGACGCTTTCTGGCAGGTGGTCACTAGGGCTTACTATGATGTTATTATTTAGCAATATAGGCATTTTATATGTATGTGTTTTGTTGATAATTTATAATGATGTTTGTATTCTATTTTGTTTTTGTAAACGGGGGTTCGATAAATTGGAGTACAGCCTCAGCGTCCCCTGCGTGGGATGTCTTTATTGTAAAGTGACTGGCTGGTGGAGAGCTTTCAGTTTTACCACTAGGGTTAGGGTTGTTTCAGCAGATCTTTTATGCGGATCAAGGGTTGTCCGGTCCTGATTTGGCTCGGAAGAGTCCGCTGGACCTAAAGCAATAATCATGTAATGTAATGTAATGTCTGATGATCTGTTGGACTTCGTCGTTGGTGATTTGCTGAGTATAGGAAATGCCCAAAAGTCTTCTGTAGCAACTCATCTCCATGCTTTGTATTCTTCGTTGTTGGTCTGCAGTGAGGGTCCATGTATCGCCAGCGTATAGGAAGATGGAGATGTCAAGGGAGCGCAGCAGCCTCACCTAGGAAGGTAGGTTGATGGTCCCGTCTTTCCAAGTGGGCCCCAACACCGTCAATGCATAGGTTGTTAGTGCGATCATGGAGAGGACTTCCCGTCGGGACCCATTGCCTGATACAATGGCTCCAAAATATTTGAAGCTATGCACCGTGTTGAGGGATTGGCCTTGGACCTTGATGTCCATGTTGATGTCATTGGTGTTGTTGGCCACCACTCTGGTTCCTTCAGGACTTATTTCCACCCCAAAAGCTCTGGAAGTGGTGTCAAGCCTCTGCAATAGCTGTTCAAGTTCTTATTCCCCTCCAGCCAGTCCATCAATGTCATCCGCAAAACGGAGGTTGGAGATTGCTCTACCCCCCACCCATTGCTCCCTTCTCCCCCTCCCCCCCCCCTCATGCTGACTGTGCCCTCGTGATCTGCAAGGGCATCCGATGCGATGCGCTCCAAGAAGATGTTGAAGAGCGTTGGAGAGAGCAGGCATCCTTAGCGCACGCCCACTGTTGTTGTGAATCAGTCTCTTATGGTGCTGTTGTGAAGGACTGCACCGGCATCCCTGGCATACAGGCTTCCGATGACTTCAATAACGCCAGGGCTGATGCTGCACACTCCCATAGCTGCCCACATAGCTACATGCCAGACTCGGCCAAACGCTTTCCTGAAGTCTAAAACATAATATAGATGCTGTTGGCGCTGTAGGCACCATTATGGTGTTCAAAATCTGCTCAGTGGCACTTCGCCCTGCTCCGAATATTGCCCGCCCTTCGTGATTTCTGTAAGCAGTCAAATTATAAATAAAAACAGGTTCTTAGCGAATCCTGGAATCCCCTAAACAATAAAAATTGCAGTCCCTAAACAATAAATGGTTTACTTAAACAATGCATTATTTAGCGACATTTTCTAACTAAATAATACTTTATTTAGCAATTTGTGCTAAACAATGCATTATATAGTTTTAAAAAAGTTATTATTTAGAAACATTCTAAATAGTACATTATTTAACATAATCTGCTAAATTATGAATTATGTAGGTAAATATATGTTTATATATTAAAAATATTTACCTATATAATGCATAATATAGCGGATTGTGTTAAATAATGTATTATTTAGAATGTTCTAAATTATGACTTGTTTACCTATATAATGCATTATATATAATTATTTAACACAATTTGCTAAATAAAATATTATTTGACCCTCACAGCAGATCTACAACGAAGAATACAAAGCATGTCGATGAGGTGTTACAGAAGACTTCTGGGCATTTCCCATACCTAGCACATCACCAACGACGAAGTCCCACAAACCATCACACAAGCCATTGGGCAACACGATGACCTGCTCACAGTGGTGAAGAAACGAAAACTCCGATGATATAGCCACGTCACTAGATCACCAGGCCTTGCAAAGACCATCCTGCAAGGCACGGTTCAAGGAGGTAGAAGAAAAGGGAGACCGAAGAAGAGGTGGAATGAGAACATTCGAGAATTGACTGGTTTGACACTGAGCGAAGCCATGAGGGTTGCTGAGGACAGAGAAAGATGGAGTACGCTGGTTAAACGATCATATGTGGTGCCCCAACGACCTCAGAGTTACGGGATAGGATAGTATAGGATAGGTAAACAATTTGTTTAATACATTTGACAACAATGCCTTATTTACCAACATCATGATTTGTTTACGTGAACAACGTATTGCTTAGGTAAATATTAAGTTATTTCTGTAGAAAATATATTAGTTAGAGAAATCTTACACTGCTTGTAAACAAATGATTATTTAGAAAATAGGCTTCCAAATCAAGATTATTTACATGAAAGTGGTCCAAGAACGCCGAAAATAATTGGAAATAAATATTTTGCAAAGGGAATTCCATCAAGAAGAGCAACAACAAGAAAGAACAACAAAAAGAAGAGTAAAAGAAGACGACGACGAGGACGACGAAAAAGAAGAACAAGAACAAGAAAAGAGGGTAAAGGAGGGTGGAGGGAAGAAAGACAACGAGAAGAGGAAGAAGAAGACTTGAAGAAGGAGAAGGAGAAGAAAGCCACGAATGAGAGCAACAACAGGAAACACGCAAACAGGGTCCAAAAGAGGGAACACGGGCGAAGAAGAGGACATTTTAAAGTTACAAATATCAAAGCGTGCAAAACCTAATGCTCCGAAAATATTTTTTCCCATCTTTATCCGTATCATCATCATCATCATCATCATCATCATCATCATCATCATCATCATCATCATCATCATCATCATCATCATCATCGTGAGCTTCTGCTGTTATCCTCTTCTATCATTATAATCATCATCATCATCATCATCATCATCATCATCATCTTCATCATCTTCTTCTTCTTCTTCTTCTTCTTCTTCTTTAGTCAACATCATCATCATCATCATCATCATCATCATCATCATCATCATCCCCCTCGTGAGGATACCGGGGGTTTCTGTATAATTAGTATCCCCACTTTCTGAAAATTTAGTGCTTTAAATTCCCACTATCGCTGTCTCTCTCATCTGTTCTTTCTATAATTCTCATTCCTACTCTGTTTTATGAATCTATTATAATATCTTCTTCTTCGCTAGACCAATCACTTATCTTTTTTCTTGAAAACTCTTCCAAAACTCCTCATTTGTATATGAGGTCTGTTGGGTCAGCTTGGGAATATTGGACGCTTTCTGCCAAATGGTCACTGGGGCTTCCTACGATATTATTAGTTAGCAATGTAGGCATTTTATATGTATGTGTTTTGTTAATATTTTACAATGATGTTTATATTTTATTTGGATTGTGTAAACGGGGTTTCGATAAATTAGAGTATAGCCTCAGCGTTTCCTGCGTGGGATGCCTTTATTGCAAAGTGACCGGCTGGTGGAATGCCTTCAGTGTTACCACTAGGGTTGTTTCAGCAGATCGATATTATTAGGATCAGGGATGAGTCCTCTTTCAACCAAGTTGTGGTCCTGATATTGTGGTCCTGATTCGGCTCTTTACAGTCCGCTGGACCCTGTAGGCAATGAATAACCATCATTATCCACCCATTGCACATAGCTACGATCGAAAGAAAGTATACTCCAGGCACACGCTGCGCAGCAGGCCAAAGTATGTCTTTTGTCCCTTGAAGGGATACTTTGGCGATAAGCAGCCTGCTCAGTTACAGTGTCGGTGAAAGACTAGAAACGGAAAAGTCAGTTTCCTCTCCTCTAGGCGAGGAATTAGGTCACGTTGTATTTGTTCCTAAGTCAACTGTCTTTTACCAACCGTTTGAGAATCTTTTCAAACCGTTTATTGCCGCCGGATAGTGTCCTCACTTGGTTTCATACAATTTAAGAATCCAAGAAGGCAAATGGGTTTTCGGGACGGAAAATGAGCATTTTTGTAGAGAAAATGGTTAGGGCAAGGGCTAGGGGTAGATCTACAATTAACCCTGACCCGAACCCTTGTAACAATATTCCGCTCTTTCCGTCACTTTTAAACAGTACTCGCGGTTCGCATCTGCGGCTAGCAGCGAGCCCAAAGTATACTTTGAAGGGATGGAGGGAATACTTTCACCTGCTGCTAGCGGGAGTTTTGGCGATACTTTCTACCGATCGCAGCAATGTGTATTACCTCCATTATCATGATCATGATCATCACCATAATCATCATCATCATCATCATCATCATCATCATCATCATCATCATCATCATCATCATTATCATCATCATCTTTTTTATGACTTGGACTCCGTGCTGGAAGTATGCTTTGTTGATTTCCTCTCTACCGAAAGGTTTTTATAGCATTGAGGTAGAGATGTGCAATGTATTATATTTATTTATTTATTTATTTATTTATTTTATATAGCGCTTTCCTTGCTCAAGGCGCTGGTGATACATGACCTAACTCAAGGTGTTCGAGCTACCCACTGAATATTCTTGCGTATGTGTGTAGCAGCCACTAGGGTTTTATAGCGCCGAACTTTTCCCATTCATTTGTACGTTATTTTGTAGTATTATTTTGTGATTGTCACATAACCTATGTCTTAAAAATTACATGTGCAATTGTATGAAGTTAATTACCTTATTATTTTACCTTATTAATGTTATTAGAGTGTACGGTTTTATGACTTTATTATTTTACCTTTTCAATGTTATTAGAGTGTACGGTTTTATGAAGTTCATGACTTTATTATTTTACCCTATTAATGTTATTAGAGTGTACGGTTTTATAAAGTTCATGACTTTATTATTTTACCTTATTGATGTAATTAGAGTGCACGGTATTATGAAGTTAATGACTTTATTAGTTTATCTTATTAATGTAATTAGAGTGTACGGTTTTATAAAGTTAATAACTTTATTATTTTACATTATCAATGTCATTAGAGTGTACGGTTTTATTAAGTTAATGACTTTATTATTTTTACCTTATTAATGTAATTAGAGTGTATGGTTTTATGAAGTTAATGACTTTATTATTTTACCTTATTAATGTTATTAGAGTGTACAGTTTTATGAAGTTCATGACCTTATTATTGTAATTAGAGTGTACGCCTTGAACCTAAAACAAAACTTATGTGTATAGTGTAACATCATTTTTATTTACAACCCGCTCCCGATCACTAATATTCGAAATACTAAAAGTATTTTAAAGAAATACAAAGAATATACTCTTGATTTAAATACATGATTAGGGTAGGATACAGAAGATCATTTTACATTTAAACAAATAAGCAACATATTTATACAAGCACGCGCCTTACCAACCCGACA
>CM072524.1:44659926-44702426 GCA_036898135.1 Oncomelania hupensis
GGAGGCTCTACTTGACACCTAGGACTCTGGGAAGGGCGCTTTTAGATTCATTTTGACCTCCAAATAACCATTAAGGCTCTGGGGCGTTTTGACTCATTACATTCGCTTTTTGACTCATTTTGGACACCAGCTAACTATTAGTGTCTGCATAACTCTCTAATTGAGTACTAAGACGCTGAGTCGGGCGCTTATAGATTCATTTTGACCTACATATATGTAACGAACGCGTTTTGTACGCAGTTATATAGAAAGACGTTATGACGTCACTGTGTGTTCCGGTAGAAATTATAATTTAGTTTCTGAGCTGTTGTTAGAGCAGAGACTATACATCAGCCTAAGCGAGAGGGCGTTTTTTGTGGGTGCTCTGGAAAGACCTGTTTCTTTAGGACTTTAGCTGTATAAGAATACAGGTATTTGTTTATTATTATTATTATTATTATTAGTGGTATTTATAATGAACTGCTAAGCTATCCTTACGAAGAAGGAAGAATATTGCTTTTTGTAAAGTAGTACGTTTAGGGTACAGAAGAACCCATGTTTGAAAACAAAGTTCGATAACTCATGTCAATATTTATTTGATCATGTGTATACATGTATGTGTGACTCAGTTTGTAATTATGATGCCATTTTTATATTCAGTCATATGTGAAGATATGGGCTGAAATAGGAACGTATTTCAGTTGTGTAATTTGAATATCTATTGATGAATGAATGGGTATAAATAAGTTATAAAATGAAGGTGAGCTGTGTTTGTAATATTTGTCTCATAGTCCATTGTGTGTAGCCTATGCAATGTGTGTAAAGTGGCTATAATAGGTATTGTCACAGGAATGCTGATAATAGTGATTGTAGTGATTGTGGTGGCGTGTAGAGACATTCTACAAAGGGAAATGATCCTTGCTCAATGTGAGCTATAAAGACATACAGTCTCTTTAAGGATAAGAGCAAAAATTTACGATTGTGTACATGTTGTATACAGCGGGGCGGTTACGGAGCAAAGAACCCCTGATGTGCGGCGGATGGATCTGGTCCCCATGACATCACTGGCTTGACCGGATGTGGACACCATCTTTGCCTTGCCTCTCCTTCGGATACCATCACTGGTGCAGAATTGCAACAACGGTGCCGAAGTAAATCTCCGGATCTACGCCACGAAGACATCTGCAGCGTCTTCAGTGTGGGTGGCTGTGACTCCAGCGACGGCTAATAATTCCGCGCCTGGAGTGCTTGATCCGTGAAATAGGTTAGTAAACAGAAACTGTGAAGTATATGATCTCTGAGTCATCGAAGTGATGCTAATGCAAAAGAGTAGAGTCGAGTGACGTTCAGAAAGGGACAACGACTTCTACTAGTGTTGAACTCTGAAAGAAACTGTGTGCACTTAACAGAAACTGCGTGAACTTACTGAGTAATCTGCGTGCACTCACCCAAGTGCCTGGGTGAGAGTGTTACACTAACTGTGTGCACTTGACTATCGTATGTGTGAATTTATTTATATGCTGAATTGTATGATTTAATGTATCTGTAACTTATTGTATACGTGAATGATTTATTGTGTATGTGAATAATTGAATGAGAAATAGTATAACAGAGGGCAAAGAGAAGTAACTGTGTATTCTTTGTCTTTGTCTGTAAGCACGTGTGTGGCAGTGTATGAGTATAGTAAACAGAGATAGAACACACACCTTTATGCTGAACGTCAGACAGCCACACTCACGCACTCATTCATTACACCATAGGTAGTTATACATATATTTATTTAGATTATAATACACAAAAAAAAACTCCGTTACATTTGGTGACCCTAGACTCTCTCTGTGTTAGCATTAAGTCATACATATTTATATTTATTGAGGGCACCACTAGTTATTATATTTATATACAGTTAGACTAGTGGGCTTATCTCCCTTGGACTTCTTGATTATATTGTGTATGACTGTGATGTTTTGTTTTGTGTGACAATGCCGTCTCCGGCGTAACGGCTGTGCCTGTGTATAGTTTCTTGGCACTAAGGGTTTAATTCTTTTTCTGTCTGTGGGTTGCTATTTTCTTCTTCAGCTCTGTTCTTCTATTAGTGGGATTGTTTGTTTTTGTTAGTTCTTTGCTGTGTAGGGTTCTGTCCTTTCATGCGTGTGTTTGGGTGTATGTTCTCTTTGCCCTTATTTTAAGTAGGTTATAGTGTTAGAATTTCAGCCCCATTTAATTTAATTACTTTTATTTATTCATTGTGGTGTTGATTTGCATTGCGTTTGATGTTATAATATTCTGTATTGATGTATGTAGTTATACTGGGTTATCCTTGTTAAATTGTTTCCCTTGATTTAGCTTGGTTGTTGTTAAATTGTTTCCCTTGATTTAGTTTAGTTGTTGATACATTGTTTCCTTTGGTTCATGTTGGATTGTTAGTGCTGATAGTTTGTGTTTTGTGATTTTTATTTTATTTTGGTTTAGTAATTCTGTTTGACTTTGAATTTAATTGGATATAGAGTAGTATAGTAGTTAGTATTTAATTTTTATTATTTATAAAATTAACCTTCATAAGACTTTGTTATTTGGTTGACTTTATTTTCCTCTGGCCGTCAACTTGGTATTATAGTATTATTTAGTTCTAGTGCTTATAGTGTTGAGAGTTAATTGTTTTTTTTCTCATTTCATAATTCTTTATTTAATAACTTTGTTTACATAATATTTCCTTTGTGGGCATTGTATATATTTTTCATTAGGATAGTTTTTTAAAACTTGTTTATATAATTATATTCTTGGGACAAGGGAGGTAACAATTTGATTGTGGATGTTTGAGCGTTTGGTATATTTTATTTGACTTAGAAATTTATTTAAATCTTTTTTTTCAATTCCTATTGACATTGATATAAACTTTAAATACTTGTGAATACATTCATTACTGGGATTATGCATAGTAATATTATCATGCTTTAAAACTAAAAGACTGTTGAACAAATATTTTGATAAAAACTTAACTTCATAATTTAACCTTTCACTGTATGTTTATTATCAACTTCAGTTGAAGTTCTTCAACATATGTTGTGAATATATTGACTTAGTGTATTCTATTTGATATTTAAAAAATTTTGTCATTGCTTCAGAACTTGTAAAACATATTGGATTATTACAATATATAATTGGCTTTGTATACATTTAAGACTTGACTATTTTCATGATAACTTGAACTGTACGTTGTATTGGAAGTCTACGTTTGAAGATACTTAGTTGTTTTTCATAAGATTCATAGAACAATTTATAGTTGTTTTGATTGATTGCATTTGGTCATTTCATTGTTGACACTTTGATATTTTATTGATTTACTGTTTGAACACTTTGATACTTTTATAGTAAATTTTTGTTGTTGTTGGTTGTTGATCTACATTGCACTTAGCCATGTCTGATGATTATGATCAGTTGTTCCAATCTTTTATTGCTCAAGCTACAACTTTGGGTATTCCGGATAAGGAACGTGAAAAATATGTACAGGATTGTTTTGATCGTATTGAAAGACAAAAAGTGAGAGATGAAAAAAAATTGGAAGAAGAAACAAGACAGAAAGCATTGGAAGAAGCTACAAAGCAAAAGCAAGCAGAAATTGAATTAGCTAAAAAACAAGCAGATGTTGAATTAGAAAAAGCAAATAAACAAGCAGATGTTGAGTTAGAGAGAGAGAAAACAAAACAAAAGGAATTTGAGTTCCGTTCTGAACATAGACCTGAGGAACAAGATACGGGTGGAAACAGAGGTAGAGATAGTAATTCTTTTGGTGCTAGACCTGTTTATCCCAAGTTGCCTCTTTTCAAAGAAAGACAAGATGACATAGATTCATACCTTTTTCGTTTTGAGACTCATGCTACAGCCCTTGGCTGGGATAGAAGCAAATGGGTTACATTTCTTTCAGCTTTGTTAGAAGGTAATGCACTGAACTTATACCACAGTCTTGCTGCAAATGGTCAGGTTGATTATCCAACATTGAAAGACAATTTGCTTAAGAAGTTCCAGTGTACTGCTGAAGGTTTTCGCAAGAAATTCCGTGAAGTCCGACCAGACTCAAACGAACCTTTCCAAACATTTGGTATTGAACTGAACAGATTGTTTGATAGGTGGATAGCTTTGTCCGGTGTTCCTAGAAACATGCAAGGAATAATGAATCTTGTGTTAGGTGAACAGTTTCTAGAATGTGTGTCACAAGATCTCGCTACTTTCATTCGCGAGCGTGGACTTGTCACATTGGATGATATGGTTAAAACTGCTGAAAGTTATCGTCTTGCTCGTCCCGGAAAGAACTTAGCACGCAAATCGGCTGCTACAATTTTCGGTTCAGTAGGATCAGTTGATGTAGCTGAGGAATCGCAAGCTGCTGCTGGCTCTGCAGATTCTCGCGGTGGTTACTCAAACTATCGAGGTCGTGGCTATTGGAGAAATCGTGGTGGTTTTCAAAAGAAAGACCCAACATACACAGATTCGAACCAAAAGGTCGAAGGTCGTTTTGATCAAACTCGGGGATCTTATAGACGTGGACGTGGAGGTGGTTCATTTTACACCAATTTTGATAATTGCCCTCTTTGTGATGGTAAAGGTCATGGTCCTAACAATGTCCCCTTCGAAATAGTCAAAAACCCTTGCCCTGTTTGCAACATTGGTGGTCATACTAGAAAAGCTTGTCCCTTTGTTGTAAAGAAAGCCACAGCTTCAGATGATAAGACTAATAAATCAAGCTCGGGTTGTGCAGTTGTCCCTGTAGACTCTGAAGTTGTTTGTTCTGTTTTTGATCAGACACCTGGTCACTTGCATTTAGAAGTTGGTTCTGTAAACTCTATTGCTTGCTCAGTTCTGCGAGACACAGGTGCTACCATTTGTGGTGTTCGAAAACGTTTGGTTTCTGATGAGCAGTATGTACCAGGTACTGTTCGTTGTAAAACTTTTGGTGGAGAGATAAACATTTATCAGCAGGCTAAAGTTGTTGTTTCTTGCCCATATTTTGTTGGAGAGTTGGTTTGTTGTGTTCTTGAGGATCCAGTTGCTGACTTGATTGTAGGAAATATTCCAGGTTTGATTGTTCAGCAGACCCAAGATACCAAAGTTGCTGCTGCTGCTGATGTCCCTGTTGCTGCTGTCACTACTCGTGCTCAGGCTAGGAAGCAGATCTCCCGCACAAACCTCTTGTCACTGTGTGCGATGACTTGAAGGTCACTCGTGTTGAACTTATTCAGTTGCAGAAAGTGATGCTACTTTGCAAGGTTGTTTTAAGTTAGCTGTTTCAGGTGAAGAAAAGGTTGTTGGTTCTGCTACTTATACTTTCTATTTTAAAGATGATATTTTGTACAGAAGGTATCAGAAATCCAAGGATATTTTGCATCAGTTGTTGTTCCTGAAAAACTTCGCACTTCAGTCATGATTGCTGCGCATGATCAACTTTTGGCAGGTCATTGTGGAGTTCGTAGAACTTTGACTAGGATTCTGTCCCAATTCTTTTGGCCTGGTGTTTCTGCTGATGTGAGTGCTTATGTTCACACTTGTGACATTTGCCAGAAAACAATTTCAAAAGGAAAAGTTCCCCCTGTTCCTTTGGCGACTATGCCTCTTATCTCGACTCCATTCGAGAGGGTCGCTATTGATCTAGTTGGGCCTTTGTCTCCTCCATCTGTTGAAGGTCACAGATATATCTGACTTTGATTGACTTAGCTACTAGGTTTCCCGAAGCTGTTCCTATGAAAGCATTTCTGTCTTCGATGAGATCTAAGGTTCTTTGCAAAGTATTCAATAATGGAGTTTATTTACCTTGATTTGAGTTTCATTGTGTTAGGAGAGCTTTATAATGATAATTGTTTTCGATTTAGTTGAGAATTTCTGATATGCGTCATTTGATAAAATTCCTGGTTTGAACGTGAATGTTTCCCGGAAAGAGAAAATGTGAAACGTGTCAGTGATGACGATCTTTCATGGTCAGTCATTTCTACCACGTACCAAATCTTCCAGAAAGGAGGTTATTTGTGACCGATCGCTGTTGGGAGAGAGTCAGTTGTTGATAGTGATTGGAAAGTTGCGTGAAATTGTAGTTGAATAATTTATGCAGATGTTGATGTGTCGAATAAAAGTGGAAAACTTCATACGTCGACTGTGAATTTTTGCTGTTTACGGGCTGTGTTCAATCAGTTACATATCAGGTTTCCTCGGGCTGAATCAGATACGATAGCATACACCAACCATCAGAGGTAACATTGTCCAGATTGATGGTTTCAATGCTACACAATCACGTTGAAACATCGAGTACCGAACGATTTGTCGAGAACATCTGGATACATCATAGATAGGTTCGGGTTGCTGCAACGTGATCGCTGAAGAGTTCTTGTGAAAAAAAACCTCGTGGCTCTAAGACTGGGAACAGGGAGCTACATAGTGTTACAGATTGAGCACGTGTTTATTCAAAGATGTTTTAACAAGTGGTGCATATAGACGATCAGCTGCGTCAAGAAGACTATACATCAGTGCTACGAGAAACGTGCTGTTCTAGCTCTAGAAAGAAGAATGAACTTTGAAAAAGAATTATAATAAGATTTCTAGAAAAGAACTGTTTGATAAGAACTGAAAGCATGACTGATGTGGAAAAATCAACGAATGAAACTACAGTACAGTACTAAATAAGGAGATCATATTTTTGTTGAGATACAGAGTGTACGGACAATGTGTTATGTACAGTGAAAGATTGTGATATTAATAGAGAGACAAATTTAGGAATGAAATCTATATGTGGACAGAGAAATTATGCTAGCTGATGCACTTTAAACAGTACAGGAAAATTGAAAATATGGCAGTCTGTTTGAGGTGAAAGATTGTTGAATCTTAGCATAGAACGGAGGGAAACACTAGCAAGTTGTAGTTATAAGACGATGAGAATTAGCATGACTAACATGGGAGTCACTAGGAAAAGAAAAAGAAATGTTTACTGGCCAGGACATGCGGAGTGTTTCTGATCAGTGACATTTTGCCAGAGAAATAAAGGTGAAGTGCTATGCAAAAGATGAGATTTTCAAGAGTGCCTTAGACTTAAGTGAAATAAGACCTGTGAAGAATTATCGATTACTGACTTGAATATGCGATCTACGGAAGCAGTGCCACTGAAGTGATTGACACTGATGTGCAGAGGTGTGACATGTTCAGCAGACTAAGTGTGAAGAGAAAATGTACGCAGTTGTCTGAGCCAAGATGAACAGACTGCTGAGCATCATGATACGAAGACATCCGATGTGCAACTTGTCGAAAAGTCAATACGCTGAAGTCCACCTTGAAGAAACTGTGCAGCGAGCAAGACAATGGCATGACTTCAAGACTGTTGTACAGAGAAGTGGAGTAGCTTTTGTTCTGCTGTACGGAAGATATGAGATACATCTAAAAGAATGTGGACGAAAGAGTGAACATAAGAACGTATTACTTTGAGCTAAGAACTGAGCAGACCTCGAGATAGCCAGAGAAAACCAAACCCAAGTGCACTACATGATCGTATCTGTGAACAGGAAGTTTAAATGGAACAAAGTGCTGTGTTGCTATGCTGATTCTGATGCAGTGGAAATACGAAGTGGAGACCGTGGTGGGAATCGACTACAAGGTGAAGGTTGCATTCAAAGATAAGAACCTAACGGTAGTGGAAAGGTCAGAGACTGTTTTGTGGAACAGCAGTGAGGTCGACAACAGCTTATGCGAGGAACTGTTGGAATTGGAGACTACACAAAGAAGATTGATGATTAAGCTACCAGTGACAAGGTAAAGATAGCTCAAATTTTGAATTTATAGCTTCAATGAATGTCATTACGATTTGGTGAATAAGTTCACAGATGGAAGGAGCATCTGCAGACCTTGAACTTTAGTGCAGAAGAATAACCGTGAGTACGAATGCATTTATGACAATGACTGCGTGGTTGAGAGAGGAACCAACGGAGTGCACTGACTAAAAGTGGATACTGTCTTTGATCATGAGCCGCAACTGACAGGGCGTGTTTCTTGTAAAACAGTTTTGTGGACGATAAAGTTGGTATGACAGACTTGATGTTGTGGTAAATGATCTGTTGAACATTGTTGTATTAGACTTGCAGATGAGAAACTTTGACTCTGTGTTATTGTATTGACAGTTCAGACAGCGGTTGTTTTTTCTGAACTTTGTTTGTGCATAGTTTCAACGTGTTGAAAGAAATTAGGTAAATTTCTTCTTGAGTGGGTTTATGTTGTTGAAGAAGGAGATATGAAGCGTGTACATAGACTAATCGTTTCATTTGCAAAGGATTAATGAGTTTATTTACTTTGATTTATTTGCATTGTTGTTAGAGAGGCTTTGTAGAAGTTATAATTTGGTTAGTCGACTTATGTGAAATCTTCTAATGCGTGTTTACTTTGATAGAAATTTCCTATGGATATCATCTTGTTGTGAGTGTATGACGTAAGTCAGTGACATTTCCTTCGATTGGCAGTGCGTTTTTCTAAGTACCAAATCGTTCAGAAAAGAGAGAGGTTATTGACCGAGTGCTGTTAGAATGATATAGTTTTGTTGTGATTTGGAAATTTCTGTGAAAGTTGTTGAGTTGAATTGAGAATTATGCAGATGTTGATGCTGAATAAAAGTGGAAAACTTCATACGTCGACTTTGTATGTTTGTTACCTTTGAATAAACGAATCTGAGTTCACCCATCAGGAATCAGCATATGACTGATAGAAAACTCAACATCAAACAGAGTGTAACACTGTTCCTATGAAACATCTTCTGTTCTGTTGCTGAAGCTTTGATGAGTATTTTTTCAAGGTTAGGTTTTCCCAAGGAAATTCTTTCAGATCAAGGTTCTCAGTTCAACTCAGATTTGATGAAACAGTTTCATGCTTTGTGTGGTACTCAAGCCATACGTACTTCTCCCTACCATCCTCAAGCAAATGGTACTGTTGAACGGTTTCATGGCACTTTGAAATCTATGCTTCGAAAGGTTGTTCATTCTCAACCTAAAGCTTGGCATCGCTATCTTCCTGCATTGCTCTTCGCATGTAGAGAATTGCCGTCAGAAAGTACAGGTTTCAGTCCTTTCGAACTGATGTTCGGTCGCAAACCGAGAGGTCCCATTTCTCTCATTGCTGATTTCTGGACCGAAGATCACAACTCTAGTGATACATCAGCGAAGCCATTGTACAATTACCTCTTTGACCTGAAGAATATTATTTCTGAAGTTTGTGAAATTGCTTCCCAAAACTCTGCAGATTCGTCTGTCAAGAACAAAAGGTACTTTGATCGTCGTGCAAAAGCACGAACTTTTCTGTTCATGATGAGGTACTTGTTCTTCTCCCCACTGACTCTAACAAACTTCTTATGACATGGTCAGGTCCTTATTTTGTACAGGAATGTCTTCATCCAGATTATAGAATTCTTGTGAAAGGCAAGTCGAAGATTTTCCATGCAAACATGCTCAAACGATATCTTCGTCGTGTTGATGCTGCTGTTGGTGTTGTTGAGGATACTACACGGTTGTCAACAGGTGTTTTGGTTGACTGGTCTTCCATTTCTACTTTTTTGCTTCCAGATGTCGAGGATGTTGGACCTCAGTGTGATGTTCCTCATGCTGACGTTTCAGATTGGCATACTGTCCCATCAGTGGCTATTGGTGTTGTCCAAGATGATGATGATGTTGGTGGTCTTCCCACTATTCCTCTCATGTTGTCGTCTGTCAATGACGAGGACATTTCAAAGATCGATTTCAACAATGATCTCTCTGATTCTGATGGTCAGTCCCTGTATTCAGTGTTTGCAGATTTTCCTACGGTGTTGACATCGAGACCTGGTGCATTCAATGGAAATCTATTCCTTGACGTCAAACTTACGACTGATGTTCCAGTTCGTCGACGGGCTTATGATTTACCTTTCTCTTCCAAGCAGGTAGTCGTAAGAGAAATTCAAGCCATGCTTGATCTGGGTGTGATCGAGAAGTCAAAGTCTGCATATTCATCACCTGTTGTCTTGGTTCAAAAGAAAGATGGCGCTTGTAGATTTTGCATTGACTACAGAGCCCTCAACAAAATTACAGTTTTTGATGCGGAGCCTATTCCAGATGTGGACGAGTTGTTCACAAGGCTTGCGAACAGTACGTTTTTCACACGTATTGATCTTTCTAAGGGCTACTGGCAGATTATTGTCAGCCCGGTGGATCGTCACAAGACGGCGTTCGCAACGCACATTGGTCTCTACCAATGGATCAGGATGCCTTTTGGCTTGGTTTCTGCTCCTGCAGTGTTTGCCCGGATGATGAGGATGCTCGAACTCGATGAGGCCAATTCCATGAATTTCTTTGACGATGTTTTGGTTCATAGTGCTACTTTCCAAGATCATTTGGTGCATGTTAGAGGAGTTTTAAACAAGCTGCTTCACTACAATTTGACGGCAAGACCAGCTAAGATCGCGTCTGGTTATAAAAGTCTGGAGTTTCTTGGACATGTGGTGGGAGAGGGGATGCTGCGTCCAGAAAAGAAAAAGATAGAAAAGATTTTGGCCATCCCTACTCCGACTACCAGAAAGCAGGTCCGTTCCCTGTTAGGGCTGTTGAGTTTTTATAGAAGATATGTCCCTGCTTTCGCAACTATCACGGCTCCCATTACCGATCTCACAAAGGAGACGAAAGCGCGCACAATTGCGTGGACTCCTGCTTGTGAGGAAGCGTTGGTTAAGATCAGACACATTTTTTCTTCTGCGCCTGTTCTTCAGTTACCTAGGCTGGACCAACCTTTCATTTTGCGCACGGATGCTAGTTCTACTGGCCTGGGTGCTGTGCTGCTTCAGGAGTTGGAGGAAACTCTTCACCCCGTGTCATTTGCGAGCAGAAAGTTGCTCGACAGAGAAACCCGATATAGCACGATAGAAAGGGAATGTTTGGCTATTGTTTGGGCTATTTCGAAATTTTCCAAATTTCTCTGGGGGGTTGACTTCGTCCTTCAGACTGATCACAGACCGCTGACGTACTTGCATACAAGTCGCTTTAAGAATTCCCGCATCATGCGTTGGTCCTTGTCCTTACAAGAGTTCAGATTCACTCTTGAACCACTTCCAGGTACACAGAATGTGTTCGCGGATCTGTTGTCACGCGCTGATCGTGATCAATCGGTTCCATAGATCAAGGTTTCGTGGTCGTTGCTGTGTTTTGACATTATCCTCAGAACTTGTAAAAAATAACCTCGGTCGGTTCTTTTTTTCTTTGGGAGGGGGGTAGTGTAACGAACGCGTTTTGTACGCAGTTATATAGAAAGACGTTATGACGTCACTGTGTGTTCCGGTAGAAATTATAATTTAGTTTCTGAGCTGTTGTTAGAGCAGAGACTATACATCAGCCTAAGCGAGAGGACGTTTTTTGTGGGTGCTCTGGAAAGACCTGTTTCTTTAGGACTTTAGCTGTATAAGAATACAGGTATTTGTTTATTATTATTATTAGTGGTATTTATAATGAACTGCTAAGCTATCCTTACGAAGAAGGAAGAATATTGCTTTTTGTAAAGTAGTACGTTTAGGGTACAGAAGAACCCATGTTTGAAAACAAAGTTCGATAACTCATGTCAATATTTATTTGATCATGTGTATACATGTATGTGTGACTCAGTTTGTAATTATGATGCCAATTTTATATTCAGTCATATGTGAAGATATGGGCTGAAATAGGAACGTATTTCAGTTGTGTAATTTGAATATCTATTGATGAATGAATGGGTATAAATATGTTATAAAATGAAGGTGAGCTGTGTTTGTAATATTTGTCTCATAGTCCATTGTGTGTAGCCTATGCAATGTGTGTAAAGTGGCTATACTAGGTATTGTCACAGGAATGCTGATAATAGTGATTGTAGTGATTGTGGTGGCGTGTAGAGACATTCTACAAAGGGAAATGATCCTTGCTCAATGTGAGCTATAAAGACATACAGTCTCTTTAAGGATAAGAGCAAAAATTTACGATTGTGTACATGTTGTATACAGCGGGGCGGTTACGGAGCAAAGAACCCCTGATGTGCGGCGGATGGATCTGGTCCCCATGACATCACTGGCCTGACCGGATGTGGACACCATCTTTGCCTTGCCTCTCCTTCGGATACCATCACTGGTGCAGAATTGCAACAACGGTGCCGAAGTAAATCTCCGGATCTACGCCACGAAGACATCTGCAGCGTCTTCAGTGTGGGTGGCTGTGACTCCAGCGACGGCTAATAATTCCGCGCCTGGAGTGCTTGATCCGTGAAATAGGTTAGTAAACAGAAACTGTGAAGTATATGATCTCTGAGTCATCGAAGTGATGCTAATGCAAAAGAGTAGAGTCGAGTGACGTCCCCAGAAAGGGACAACGACTTCTGCTAGTGCTGGACTCTGAAAGCAACTGTGTGCACTTAACAGAAACTGCGTGAACTTACTGAGTAATCTGCGTGCACTCACCCAAGTGCCTGGGTGAGAGTGTTACACTAACTGTGTGCACTTGACTATCGTATGTATGAATTTATTTATATGCTGGAAAGAATTGTATGATTTAATGTATCTGTAACTTATTGTATACGTGAATGATTTATTGTGTATGTGAATAATTGAATGAGAAATAGTATAACAGAGGGCAAAGAGAAGTAACTGTGTATTCTTTGTCTTTGTCTGTAAGCACGTGTGTGGCAGTGTATGAGTATAGTAAACAGAGATAGAACACACACCTTTATGCTGAACGTCAGACAGCCACACTCACGCACTCATTCATTACACCATAGGTAGTTATACATATATTTATTTAGATTATAATACACACAAAAAACCTCCGTTACAATATACCCATTAAAGCGCTGTGGAGTTTTGACTCAATTTGGCCTCCAGCTGACTAGTAGAGGCTGCAGGACGCTCTAATTAATTACTAAGATGATGGGACGGGCGCTTATAGATTCATTTTGACCTCCAAAAAACCATTAAGGCGCTGTGGCGTTTTGACTCATTGTATCTGCTGTTTGACTCATTTTGGCCTCCAACTGACTAGTGTAGGCTGCTGGACGCTGGGACGGGAGCTTTTAGATTCATTTTGACTTCCAAATCACCACTAGGGAGGTTGTGCGTTTTGATTTATTTTATCCACTTTTTGACTCATTTTGGACTCCAGCTGACTAGTAGAGACTGCACGACGCTATTTATAATGTTCGTCATTTATAATGTTCGTCATTTATAAGGCGCCTTAGCCTAAGGATCAAGGCGCTGGCCGATACAGGATCTAACTCAAACCGTCCGAGACGCCCACCCGCAGCCTTTGGCGCATGGTATGACGCCCGGACAACTGAGCACAATCCTGGGCAGCCAGGGATGGGGGAGAAGGACCAAGTGCATGCTGGGTGTGTTCTTGTTACCGGCACTCACCCGTCTAGGACATGAGCGTCAGGATCTTTAAAGTCCGTTATGATGGAATGTAAGCGACACACAGACTAGACCTCGGTTTATACTCTCATCCGAAGGAGTAGGAAAACAGGAGTAAAGTGTCTTTCCCAGAGACACAACACAATGGCTCGGCCAGGGCTCGAACCCGGGACCTTCAGATCCTCAAGCCGAAGCACTACCATTAGACCACAGTGCCTCCCATTTTGACTACAAGGGCGCTGGGACGGGCGCTTTTAGTTTCATTTTGACCTCCAAATACCCACTAGGGCGCTGGAGTGTTTTGACTCATTTAATCCACTTTTTTAAAAACTCATTTTCGCACCCATCTGACTAGTAGAGGCTGCATGACTTTCCAATTGACTACTAGGCGAATTGACTACTAGGACGCTTCTTCTAACTACAACGCCAAATCCAATCAAAGGTAAATACACTCTGTTATTGCATGCTTTGCAAAACAAAACGATCGTGCGCCTCTCAAACGTAACAGACATATATAGTTCTTGTTCCCCTGTCTCTCTGTCTCTGTCTCTGTCTCTCTCTATTGCGTAGGCGTACATAAATAGTTCGACTCTTTTCCTTCAATGTTTTATTTATTGCCTTTTGACTCGAGAGAATACAAAACACTTCACTGAACGCTTTGCTTCCTTTAAAATCGTCCTTGATGTAATGTTATAGCTCCTTATACTGACTGTACGACGATAAAGTAAGAAACTGAAAGGTTCATTCACGTTGCAGGATAACTGAACTGAGAACTCCACGTACAAACGAAGCAATCAATAGACCTTTCTTGCCACTAACGAGCTGCAAGTTAAGGTTACATAGGCAGTGCGCCCGAAAACTGACCGTGCAGACCCCAATCCGAGTGTCAGAGAATGTGGACAGAATACGCCTAAACGCGGCCAATATATGAGAGGTCTCTGAAACTCAACCAGCGGCAAGGTCGCCAGTTTTAGTGGAGACCTGCTGCATCAAACCTCGCGATCATTTGCTCGAGGTCCTACATCTTCACAGTTTGATTGCTGATGTCTTAAACAGTGCTAGTTAGTCATTGTTTATAGGGTCCCGCGGGTTGCTACGAGCCGAATCAGGACCGCTTGAACAGTGTTCTTTCTATACTGTGCAAGAAAAAAAAGAGATTTCGTGGCACTGGTTGAGACCAACACGAATAGTGTATGACAACTAGCGAGCGAGCAGTTTCGACCAATTGGCAGTCAGCGTTATTGATGCACAGAAGCAGTCTGTCAGTTCCGAATATTTTCTCCGGGTCTTCGCTTTCCTTCCTCACTTCAATGATGGCAGTGGGACCAATGTATCTAAATTGTTAAAACAAATCACATTCGATTTATTTTCCGTCTCCTGAAAGCGACTTGGCTTGACACTACATGGCTGAGTGATGAATGTAGATCTATGTTTGTTGTGTATATATAGGAGTGTCTGTAACACGTGAGCGTGTATGTTGGTTACAGATCGCCGCGCTTCAAATTTCTGCAGTTGGACGATTTTTTTAAAATCCAGTCATCGTTTTAATTTCACGTCTAATGACATTTGCGATGTTAGATATAACACCAATTTAATTGTAAAAATGAATAATATATAATTCATTATTTATTTATTTATTTTACTAATATTTATTTGTCTTACAATTTCTTTAGGACAATGCCTAAAACAAATACGTAACCGTGGTTATTATCAGGTTTAATGGCGGTCACAACATGCAGCCACGTTTTGCAACGTCGCAACATTTAAAACCGTGCACATAGGTACAACGGTCCCTGGTAGACGTCCTCCCAAAACAGGCATTCGAAATCAGCACAACACGATCCCTTTTCTAACAGGATGTCATCGCAAATTATGTAGCCTGGTGGACATTTTCCCTGAAACCAAAGACATCAAAGACGAGTGAACGAAGTGTTGGTGACTGCAGCGGGTCAAGTAAATCCACAGGCGCTCATACCTGGATGTGAAAGCGCGGCGTCTTCCTCTGTATCATAGTTTACAAATCAAGGACTAGTAGTCCTTGGTACAAATATATAGTAGGTATCATCAGCTATCGCACTCGAATTCGGGTGCCTGTGAATGAAATTATCATCCTACCGCGTAACGATCAAATCCAACTGACTCGTGTTTTGTTTGTTTGTTTGTTCGTTTTTAATACAACCTTCATTAGTTGTTAATATAGGCCTTAACCCCCTTCTTTCCTGTGATCATGGTTATTCCCGTTGCCAATTTTGAGTGCTAGACATCCGACATCAAAGTTCATGCAATCCGTCATTGTCTGTGTGTTTTTATGACGTACCTTTGCGGTGAAAGACTTGAGCGCTGTTAGCCAAGCCTGAGCATCAACAACGGCCACAAAAGCCAGCAGCGTGGTCGCCACCAACAACACCAATAGCTTTTTCTTCCCCAGCAGCAGATGCTTCACTGAACGTATCATAATGTGGCGTTGGCAGCAATGCAGTCAATAAAAGCAAAACGGTAGAGCCGTTTATATAGCTGTTGGTACAGGCACACAAGAAGTATAGCAGTTGATACAAGCACGCAACAAGTAATTCTTAGGCATTACAAGCATATAAGTAGAACAGTTTATACAAGCACGTAGCAAGTAGAGCAGTTATTACAAGCACGCCACAATTAGAGCCGTTAACATAAGCACACAGCAAGTAGAGCAGTTAATTCAAGCACACATGAAGTAGAGCCTTTAATTCAAGCACACTCTAAGTAGAGCAGTTAATACAAGCACTCAAATAGCCTACAGCAGTTAATACAAGCACACAGCAAGTACAGCAGTTAATACAAGCACACAGCAAGTAGAGCAGTTAATTCAAGCACACAGCAAGTAGAGCAGTTAATTCAAGCACACCCCAAGAAGAGCAGTTAATACAAGCACTCAAATAACCTACAACAGTTAATACAAGCACACAGCAAGTACAGCAGTTAATACAATCACACAGCAAGTACAGCAGTTAATACAAGCGCACAGCAAGTAGAGCAGTTAATTCAAGCACACTCCAAGGAGAGCAGTTAATTCAAGCACGCAGCAAATAGAGCAGTTATTTCATGCACACTCTAAGTAGAGCAGTTAATACAAGCACTCAAATAACCTACAGCAGTTAATACAAGCACACAGCAAGTACAGCAGTTAATACAAGCACACAGCAAGTACAGCAGTTAATACAAGCACACAGCAAGTAAAGCAGTTAGTACAAGCACACAGCAAGTAGAGCAGTTAATTCAAGCACACAGCAAGTAGAGCAGTAATTCAAGCACACTCCAAGTAGAGCAGTAAATGCTAGCACTCAAGTATAGCAGTTAATACAAGCACATAGCAAGTACAGCAGTTAATTCAAGCGCACTCCAAGTAGCGCTGCAGTTAATACAAGCACTCAAGTACAGCAGTTAATACAAGCACTCAAGTACAGCAGTTAATACAAGCACACAGAAAGTAGAGCAGTTAATTCCAACACACTCCAAGTAGAGCAGTTGACACAAGTACACAGCAGTAGAACAGTTAATACAAACACACGAGAAGTAGAGCGATTTAATTTAAGCACGCAGCAAGTGGAGCAGTTAATACAAGCATACAAGTAGAGCAGTTGATACCCATTTCTAATATTAGGTAGGTTGGGTCCGGGGACGGTAATCTACCCACTGAACTGCTGAACTTCCCGATATAAAGAGACAATAAAGTGTCCCCAAAATCTCAGTGTAGCAGGTAATAAAAGTACACAAGTAGAGCAATTATTACGAGCAAACAGCAAGTAGAGCAGATAATACAAGAACCCAGGAAGTAGAGCAGTTACCAGTGTTTCCCACAAGCTTCAAATCAAGGGGTCCAAGGGACCCTCTGTTGAAAATTTTGAGGGTCCTTTTAAAAATTCTGAGGGTCCCTTCCATGTGTGCATACAAATGTGACTAAAGTCAATAAGATAAAGTGTAGTGCTTATACAATGTCTTATAGTGCAATATCAGCTGACCAGTCAATAAACAGCACAAGAACTCTATGCCGGTGTGTGTGTGTGTGTGTGTGTGTGAGCGATGTCCACTGTGATAACGTGGGGGTACGCAGAGCTGCCAACCCCAAAAAAAGTTTTCAGTAGCAAAAATTCTGAATTTCAGTAGTTTTATGACATTTTCAGTAGCCATACGTCCTCGCTTTTTTTTTTTTAACGAAGACATGCATACACACTACTAAACAAGCACAGTTGCAAGGAAAGATGACACACTTCATACAATACTCCACATTTACTGAACTTGCTCTATTCTCTCTCTGGGAACATGTCTAGTCTTTAGCAAGGCCCAATCTGGTGGCAGCCTTGCACTTTCACATGCAAAGCTCTTGGCAACTTGGGAGTCCGGGAACATTGCCTTCACTAACTTACTGAAGTGATCTGCTACCGACGCAGGCAAATTGTGCTCTGCAACGAAGGTCGTGAAGAGTGTTTCCGCACGAATTATTGAGAGATCCATATCGGGCTGGAAGAAGGTGGCTACAGACTGAACAGGGACTAACTTTTCTGGATCAGGGCAACGACTTTTGTGACGATTGCCATTCACGTGTCGCGTCACATCGTGGAAGCCGCCCATGTTGTATGCTAAAATCTGCCAAGCACGCTGTACAATACACGCTGTGTTTTGATCTCGATGACGCAGTGATGCACGGAAATTTTTCAGAATACTCTTTCCTGTACTCTTGATTTGCTGTCCTCTTCTTTTTTCTGGGCTTTCATCGCTAGTTTTCTTTCTTTTTGGCATCACGGATTCAAAATAAGCCGCACACAAACTTTTCTTCTCGCAGTGTAGAAGTGACCCGGAAACGAAAGTGTCACAGAAAGGTCGAGGTTTTGTGCAGCGATTGGCCGTTTGCAAAACCACTTCACGGTGATTGGTCGAATTTCCTAACATGCACTGGGAGCGTGATCTATTACTCCGTGCACGTAAACCGAATGACCGTGACCTTGAGGTGCTACGGGAGGCACAGGCGCTCAATAAAACTCGTTAAAACTGTAATACTATCGTCGAAAATTGACTTTCCGTAGTAAATTTTCGATTTGCCGCGTATTCATTTCCGGAGTAAACTACGGAAATTCCGTAGTGGTTGGCAGCTCTGGGTACGGACACTTTCGCTGGGCGCAACAACGTGTGCGTCCGTGGGACCCTCTTAATCAAAATCTTTGCGTCATCTTCCGATTTTTATGCGTGAATTACGCACATATGTGCGTAATGGGAAACGCTGGCAGTTAATACAAAACACAGCACATATAACAGTTAATATAAGCACACAGCAAATACAGCAGTCGATACAAGCACAGAATAAGTAGAGCACACAGCAAGTAGAACAGCTAATACAAGCACACAAGTACAGTAGTTGATGCAAGCACATATCGAGTAGTGCTCTCAGTACAAGCACACAGTAGCCTGGTAAGAAGTTCCAATGTATGGCGAATTAGAGAGAGAGAAATAGAGAGAGAGACAGAGAGGGAGGCGCAGAGAGAGAGAGAGAGAGAGAGAGCGAGAGAGAGAGAGAGAGAGAGAGAGAGAGAGAGAGAGAGAGAGAGAGACCACGACTATGACTCATGAGTCTCAGCTTGTGTGATAGAGGGCCTCCTTCCTGACCGAGGCGCAGTGATAATGACAACACGCCCAAGTTCAAACCAAAAGTAATATCAAGCGCATGTGAAATAAAACAATAGGCTTACTACAAAAAGTTACAGTGAATCTGAGGGTCAATTAAAAAACAACATTTTTACACTAGATAGATAACACAATCATAAAAACAGTGAATGGCGTCATAACGTTGAGGAGAAGGTTCTCAAATTAGCCTGTACGCAGCTAAAAACAACTGTGGGTTCGGGCACTAAATAGAACAGGTCAAACGTTTCCCGGCGTGTCGTAAGAAGAGGCGACTAACAGGGGTGATGTCAGCACGGCATCACTGGGCGAAAGTCTCCTACACCGAAGCCACTGGCCAGAACGGAGAAACCTCACGTTACTAAAGGTTCAACGGCCACGTGCTCGGGGACAAAGGAGAGCCACACTGTACTTGTAGATTTCGGCTGTGGCCAACAGCCTGGAGAGGATTGAACCCCGCCAGGTCTTTCTTGCCCAAGACACACCGTATGATGAAAAGAACCACTCATTCCATACCGGATCAGTCGTCGCCCCGGTCACCACGGACCGCGCCTTCCGTTGGCCACTAGGACGGAGGTGATAATTGTGCTACTGATGGACAATTTAGCAAGATCCGCACGAGATACAACATCGTCATAGGAATCTGGAATGTCAAGACCCTAACTGCGGAGGGAATATGAGAAGAACTGACCCAAGAGCTGACTTCAATCGATGGAACATTTTAGGTACCAGCGAACTGTGCTGGAAAAGCCTAGGTAAAACAACGACCGACAAAGGCCACAAGCTTTATTTCAGCGGGAGAAATTACGTGCACGAACACGGCGTTGGATTTTTAGTCCACAACGACATACTAGCCACTGTTATAGGTTTCCGCCCAGTCTCAGATAGACTCATTATCATCCGTCTGAGAGCAACGCCTTTCAAATTCCCCATCATTCAGGCTTATGCTCCAACATCAGACAATGACGACAGCGGAGTCAAGGATTTCTATGAAAATCTGCATGTTGTCCTTTACTAAGTGCCGAAGAAGGACATAGTCATAGTGCAAGTCGACTGTAATGCCAATGTTGGCCAAGATGCGTACCAGAGACACATGTGGAATCCACTGCATCAACAAGACAAATGACAGATTTCTGAGACTCGTAGAGTTTTCGAGATACAACAATCTGATACTGGCAAACACGCTTCATCTCAACAAAAAAATCCAGACGATGGACCTTGCACATTACCAGCGGGTAGCACCACAACCAGATTGACTACATCATGGTCAAGAAACGCTTCAGATAAAGCATCAACATTGGCAGGGCACACACTTTTCTAGGAGCAGACATCGGAAGTGATCACGATCTCGTGATGATGTCTTTCCGGCTCCACTTGAAGAGAGTAAACACAGCAAAGTGCACCAGACTGAAGTTCGACCTGGACAACATGCAAGAGATATATATAATGTCAGGTTACTGTTAATAGTTAATGAGTTTTCCTCAGTTTGTTTTATAGTTAAAATTGTTCTGAACTCATTTAAACGCCTAGAGCTAAGTCTAGATTAGGCGTATAAATAATAATAATAATAATAATAATAATAATAATAATAATAATAATAATAATAATAATAATAATAATAATAATAATTCACTGTAAGAGATGACTATACAGATAGATAGATAGATAGATAGATAGATAGATAGATAGATAGATAGATAGATAGATAGATAGATAGATAGATAGACAGACAGACAGACAGACAGACATATAGATAGATAAATAAATAACTAATAACTCTAACTCTAGCACACACACATACACACACACGCACACACACACACACACACACATACAGGAGTTGACCCCGTTAAGCGGTCTTTAACAATTTTCCATCATTACACTGCCGGTATATATCTGGCTACCGAACAGCTCTATGAACTCCAAATTATTCCAAATTATGGAATTTGCTTCGTTTTTGCATTCTAAGAGCTGTGGTATATAAATTATTTCTCTAAAGCAACAAACATGGAAGTGTGATTTCTTACCATCATTGTGCAGCCATTGTGTGTGACCTTTTTGGCACTAACATTATGTGGTCATTGTGTGTAAGCTCATCTGTATCAACATTATGTGGTCATTGTGTGTAAGCTCATCCGTATCAACATTATGTGGTCATTGTGTGTAAACTCATGTGTACCATCATTATATGATCATTTTGTGTATGCTCATTTGTACTAACTTTATGCGGTCATTGTGTACCATCATTAAGTAGTCATGGTGTGTAAACTCTTATGTACCATCATTATGTAGTCATTGTTGGTAAGCTCATCTGTACCATTATTGTGTAGTTAATTTGTGTAAACTCTTATGCATTATTACCAGGCGGTCTGCAGGTGTACAATCATACTTATAAAGATGTTACATTCTAAAATCACATAATTTGTAAACTGATTTCAAATACATTGAATTGAAATCTTCAAAAAGACTTTATTGTAAATCTTTAGTGGATTTTAGTTAACTAGCAGTAGAACATGTTAAAGACATTTGTATTATGATGCTGAGAATATGAATAAACTTTTCTTGACTCACTATGAAAACTGCTTTGAAGTTTGATGCAGAATGTGCTTTAATAAAACTTATGTAATCGTAACTGAGTTGAGCAACAGAATGAGAAAAAAGATAGAGAAAAAGAAAACACAAATCGGTCAAATGGCTTCAGTATAAATGTATTCAAACTGTAATACATACTTTAATGTTCAAACAACTGGTAGTGTGCAGTACTATGGACAAGACATAAACATGTGTGGTTTGCAGACAGTGGCAATGGGTGAGCTGGCATCTCAAAGATAGAAAATCACACTGGTTTTGCTTGATTGATTGATTGATTAATTGTTGCTTTAGGTCCAGCGGACTCTTCCGAGCCAAATCAGGACCGGACAACCCCCGATCCGCATAAAAGATCTGCTGAAACAACCCTAGTGAGAAAACTGAATGCCCTCCACCGGCCAGTCACTTTACAATAAAGACATCCCACGCAGGGGACGGCTGAGGCTTTACCCCAACTACTCGAACCCCCGGTTACAAAAACAAAATAAAATACAAACATCATTATAAATTATCAACAAAACACATACATATAAAATGCCTACAGTGCTAAATAATAACATCATAGGAAGCCCCAGTGACCACCCGGCAGAAAGCGTCCAATACTCCCAAGCTGATCCAACAGACCTCATACACAAACAAGGAGTCTTGTCCAGGAAGAGTTTTCAAGAAAAAAGGTAGGTCATTGATCTAGCGCAGAAGAAGATAGTATAGCAGAGTGATAGGACAGAATGATTGATTGATAGTTGCTTTAGGTCCAGCGGACTCTTCCGAGCCAAATCAGGACCGGACAACCCCCGATCCGCATAAAAGATCTGCTGAAACAACCCTAGTGGGAAAATTGAATGCCCTCCACCGGCCAGTCACATTACAATAAAGACAGTCCCCTATACGCTACTGTGTCCGGGGACGGTAATCTACCCACTGAACTGAACTGAACGCTGAGGCTATACTCTTAATTTATCGAACCCCCATTTACAAAATAGGAATAAAAATATGATAAAATATTAAAACAAAACACATACATATAAAATGCCTACATTGCTAAATAATATCATAGAAAGCCCTAGTGTCCATTTGGCAGAGAGCGTCCAATATCCCCAAGCTGACCCAATACACAAACGAGGAGTTTTGGGAGAGTTTTCAAGAAAAAAGGTAGATGACTGGTCTAGCGAAGAAGATAGTAGATCTATAGAACAGAGTATGAATACGAAAACAACAAAGAAGAAAGACTGCTACAGTGGGAATTTAAACTACAGCACTACATTTTCAGAAAGTGAGGATGCTATTCATACAGAAACCCCCGGCCACTCCACGGTGGTGTTACTTCCAACACACAAAAAAATAAAAAATAATCAGTCAACTAACAAGAAAATGTAACAAAAAAATGTGTTTTTTTTAATTTAAAAAAGCACATATTTAACAACAAAAAACAAAAACAAAAAAGTGGGGAAAAAACCTACAACAACACTTATTAAAAAACATAAAAATCAATAAATTGCACATTTTGCAGACATCTTTACATACGCACGGAACGCACATTCATCACTCAGACATGCAAAGTCACTATTAGAAGATGGAAAGGGAATCTAATTTTAATTTTGAAATGTTTAGATTGACTGCATCCAATATTTTTATTGAAGGGAGCGAGGAACCAGAGTACCCAGAGAAAACCAACAGTGACCTGAAAAGCCTCGTACCTAAAAGTCGCACAAGTTCATCCCTTGATATTTGATATTCGAGCTTCGATATTTTTATTTACACTGCCCAAGCACGAACATCGACATAAGAGATTCGGCTATTAATTTGCATAAACTTCGTGTAACATAAAATTAATATGGGTGCTTGGGCTGTGTCAATAACGAATGGTGGTTTAATTGAATGAATGATTACAAGTACATCAATGTCTTATCAATTTCCTGAAAACCTGTAGCAGACTACTTAGTAAACAGGGCAACATACAAACCATTATTCAAAGTGCTGCAGTCACACAGAGCTGTGCACGGTATCTACTATGATTGCTAAAGGATGCTCTAAAATAAAATAGAAAGATCATTCAAACACTGAACCATTTCACTATAAGTATTTAGGGCACTGTTCGGGATGCATATTTGCAGACAATAGGACAGAGCTGCTCAAAGTGCTGGCCGATACAGGATCTAGCCTAAGCGGCCCAAGGCGCCAACCTGCAACCTCTGGGCGCATAGTCTGATGCTCAACCTGCAACCTCTGGACATATAGTCTGACTCTCAAACGACTGAGCACAATCCTGGGCGATGAGGTATTGGACCTAGTTGAGTGCAAAGTGTATTTGGGTAGCTGGCACTCGCCCAGCTAGAACATGAGCGTCAAGATCTTTAAAGTCCGTGCAATGGAATGCATGCATGCAAACTTGATCTCAGTTTATACTCTCATCTGAAATACTAAAAGAAATGTTATCCTTTCCAATTGCCCACTGCATGCTTACCTAAACTAAACACTTCAAAATATTATCGATTTTTTTCACGCGCACCCAACTGTCTTAATTATGTTCATGGCATTGTACATGTGCCCTTGACCCATCCAGCTCACACGAAATCTCTATTACCAATCATACTTGGCACTCACCCTAAGACAAGCATACATTTAATTTTGATCTTTAACGATTCTTACATCTCATGAAAACTGACAGTGGACGCATCAAAATATTGATTACACCTCATCAATAAAGATCATGCATAGTCCATTTCGCCATTTCCATTTGTTTGGTCACTGCTCCCTCTAAACATGACTCAGCACACTATTCAATTTCAACAAGTTAGATTGTCAGAATTTTTTAGCAACAATTTATTCACGGACTAGAGCAAGCAGTACCAGCACAATTTGTGTCCCCAACGATTCATGCTTTCAGTCACATACTGTCCTGTACAACGAGACGGAAATACTGTAGAATTACAGAAGGAAAGAACACTGAACGTTTACATTAAATTACATAAATGTTGCTTTAGGTCCAGCGGACTCTTCTGAGCCAAATCAGGACCGGACAACCCCCAATCCGCATAAAAAAAGATCTGCTGAAACAACCCTAGTGGGAAAACTGAATGCCCCCCCCCCCCCCCCCCCCCCACCAGCCCGTCACTTTACAATAAAGACATCCCACGCAGGGGACGGCTGAAGCTTCACCCCAACTTATCGAACCCCCGTTTACAAAAACAAAATAGAATACAAACATCATTATAAATTATCAACAAAAAACATACATATAACATGCCTACATTGCTAAATAATAACATCATAGGAAGCCCTAGTGACCACCTGGCAGAAAGCGTCCAATATTCCCAAGCTGATCCAACAGACCTCATACACAATTGATTGATTGATTGATTGTTGCTTTAGGTCCAGCGGACTCCTCCGAGCCAAATCAGGACCGGATAACCCCCGATCCGCATAAAAGATCTGCTGAAACAACCCTAGTGGGAAAATTGAATGCCCTCCACCGGCCAGTCACTTTACAATAAAGACATCCCACGCAGGGGACGGCTGAGGCTTTACTCCAACTACTCGAACCCCCGGTTACAAAAACAAAATAGAATACAAACATCATTATAAATTATCAACAAAACATATACATATAAAATGCCTATATTGCTAAATACTAACATCATAGGAAGCCCTAGTGACCACCCGGCAGAAAGCGTCCAACACTCCCAAGCTGATCCAACAGACCTCATACACAAACAAGGAGTCTTGTCCAGGAAGAGTTTTCAAGAAAAAAGGTAGGTCATTGATCTAGCGAAGAAGAAGATAGTATAGCAGAGTGATAGGACAGAGCAGGAAAGGGAAAGAGTAAATGAGGAAGACAGCGACAGTGGGAATTTAAAGCACTAAATCTCCAGAAAGTGGGGATACTATTTATACTGAAACCCCCGGCACCCCAAACAAGGAGTCTTGTCCCGGAAGAGTTTTCAAGAAAAAAGGTAGGAGACTGATCTAGCGAAGAAGCCGATAGTATAGCAGATTGATAGAACAGAGCATTACATTACATTACATTACATGATTATTGTTTTAGGTCCAGCGGACTCTTCCGAGCCAAATCAGGACCGGACAACCCCTACCAATACCATGTAATGTGGACAAAAATGTTGGTCATTAGACAGAGACACTTGAATCCCAGCAAAGGTACAGAAAAACTATCATTATCAATAATGTTGTGCAACTGATTTTTCTGTACCTTTGCTGGGATCCAAGTGTCTCTGTCTAATGACCAACATTTTTGTCCACGTTACATGGTATTGGTATGGCTTACTATCCAAAAATCCTATTTGAATCAATTATAAAAAATATTCACATTATAATATTTAATAAAAAACAACAAGAAAAAAATGCATGCGCACAAGCACACACATCACTTACGTGCAAGCACACCAATCACCCAGTTACATGCATATGAGAGCTAGTAGGCCTATGTCTCCACCAATCACCCAGTTACATGCATCAGAGCTTGTGGGCCTATGTCTCCACCAATCACCCAGTTACATGCATCAGAGCTAGTGGGCCTATGTCTCCAGCAATCACCCAGTTATATGCATAGCGGAGGTAGTGGGCTTATGTCTCCACAACCTCCCCGGCTGGTCATGATAAAAGTAAATAAAAACGAATACTTTTCCATGTACAAACTGTTTTTTCCTTGCCACTAGTTATATTCTAACATTCTTTATACTTCTCAATAGCTAAGGTAAAAATAATGAGTCTGAATCAGGACTGTAGAAATATCTACAGTTGGCAGGTAGAGGTGGTGGAGACGCAGGCCTACTAACTCTGCTACACAGTGTGATTGAACACCACATAAATGAGGAATGTACATGTCCATGGTATTCTCTCTCACCTCTCTTCACTCCAAAGCCAATAAAGTTTCTGAATTTTCCTTTCTTGCCAAGGTCGACAAACAAGTCGAAGGAAAGTGAAAGTGTTTGCTCGAACATTTCAACTTGCAAACACAATTTAGGCTGCTTGACCGTTTCTACCGGCACAGTTCTGCAGTTCAAAATATAGTTCTCAGTTTCACAAACCTAAAAAATAGTAGGGATCTTTCACACATACCACTTGATGCTACATGGGTCATTTTTGGTGCCATTCATATACAGGCAATTGCCTTGGTCACAGAATTTTCAGTAATTGGTTTCAAACGACGTTCTACATTACATTACAAATTGTTCCACAAAACCACGCTGTCATCAAAGGTTGTCTACACAGTCCATACACGCAGCCATTTAGTGCATGAAGTCTTTACCAGTGAAAAGGTTTAGTGTACTTAAAACATGAGGAATCACAACATCACACTATTTTTGGAGAGCTGCAATGGAGCAGTAGTGGACCATCAGTCTCAAAAGTCCAGAGTTTGGCATCTAGAAGTTTCTGAAGCAGTGCAGGTGTGACTGAAAAGAATCGAGTCCCTCATACACAGAGTTTGTACACAGTGTTTTTATCTAGCTGCGTTAGCTGTTGCTGTGGCCCGATTTCTTACAAAATCTTTGATGTTTTTCCAAGTTATGTGCCTGAGAACAGGTTCTTTTTGAAGGCAGTCTTCTATAACAGCTTTACCAGGTAAGGTGTGGAGGTGAATGTAGCGACCCAACTGTCGATAACAAGCTGCTACTTCCTCTTTACTCCATGGACGCCTGGCTGGATGCTCTGCAGAAAAACCCAAATGTTACTTCAGGGGCGTCGCACACCTGCCCCCCCCCCCCCCCCAATAATAATTGGCCAAAAAAAAAAAAAAAGAAAGAGAGAGAAAGAAGAAAAGAAGAAGAAGAAGAAGAAGAAGAAGAAGAAGAAGAAGAAGAAGAAGATTTCAATCGATAGAGGAAGGCAGGAAGAATCAATAATTAAAAAAAATCACCATATTTTTAAACCGTAGTGTAAAGGGCTAACGTACGAAATAATATTACAATAATCTATTAGCATGTGCCGGTGTTTCACAACAAAATATTTCGTGGCGCTAACGCAATCACCGGGCAGCAGAGCTGGCTTTCGCTGTTTGAAAGAAGTGTCATTTCATCACGCAAAGAGCAAAATTAACAAAACAATGGAATCGTCTGTTTTCCAGGTTTGTTGATATCAATTATTTACTTTAGTCTGTAAAATGAGTAAGGCAAGGGTGAATGTGCAAGTGTCAATAAATAGTTGAGGTGCGCGATATTTTTAAATTTAGATTTAGTTTGTTGATAGGCCTACACGTGCACGTACTTTGATCGCAAAAGGGGAAAAAAAGGACCCGTTCGCTTTTCTGGGGACAGATAACGTGGGCTTGACTGCTTTGATTATTACACCACCACCCCCACACCCCACACCCCCATTATAGGTTTCACTTGGTTTGTTTGTTTGTTTGTTTTGTTTGTTTATGTGTCCGCGAATAGATCTCCGATGTTTGTGGACTGAACTAGCTGAGATTTTGTTCATGGACTACTAGTAAGATCATCTGTGATCACCAAGACAAAAGGCACTCAGACAGACAGTATTTTGCTTTAGAGAAACTGCGAGTAATATACGCCCTAGTAAAACAAATTGATCAATTGACTGATTTTCTGAAACTGGTAGTGGAAGTGTTTGGTCATTATATGTATGCAATATGCAAAACAAGTTGTGATTTATAGAGAAGACACAATTTCAACCTAGATGATCTTGCGGCAGGTAATTAATGTTCGTGTTTCCTCGTTTTAATCATTATCACATATCGCTAATCATGTATTTGTAGTTTCTGGAAATGAATCTTGTATTTTCAGTAAAGAAGAACATAAATAATTAAATGTTTTTACTCTCAGTCTTTCAGTTGGATGAAGGTACGAGGATATATTACAGGGTGCGTCCCGCTTGTCAGCCCCCTCCCCCCCCCCACCTCCCCGTCGACAGGGTTGCCCCCCCAATATTTTGGACCGTGCGACGCCCCTGTACTTGTTTACTATATAAAGCCCAACTGTGGTAATATTTTACAACCGACCGTAATTAGTAAATTGTGTGGGGTGGGAGGAAGAAAATAGGGAGGATGTGTGGGGGTGAAAGAGGGTGTCCACTAGGGATAAATCCATAGCTTCAAGAGTTTTTAAGATATAATGTGGAGATATTTCGAAGCACAATCAACAGGTTTTCTACTTTCTAGGTGCAGCCAATGAAACTGTCGGATAATTAATTATATTTACTAGTTTAGATGTGAATATCAATATAACATTTTCCAAGTATTTAGCAGTCAGGTGAAACTTTTTATTTATTGCAACAATGTGACAATGTTACGGATATAAAATTAAATGCTTTACTGTCATAAGCAAGCAGAATTCTAAAAAAAAAACAAAAAACAAAAAAACTAAGTGGTCGGTGGTGTATTCCCGTCCTGTACTGTGCAATCAATAAATGCTTGATACGGTCTAACAACCCCTGTTTTTAACTGACAGTACGAGTTCATTACAGCCACCTTAATAAACTGCACGGTCTCTTTGTTAATAAAGAGAGAGAGAGAGAGAGAGAGAGAGAGAGAGAGAGAGAGAGAGAGATAGAGAGAGAGACACACAGAGAGAGAGAGAGAGAGAGAGGGGGGGGGGGGAAGGGAAAGGCAAAAAAAACACGAAAATCAACTTTATTAAATGTCCGATACATTATGGCGAAGTTAGTAGATAATTTTGGAGAAAATAAAAATAAATATAACATAGTGTCAACCACAAACACTATCCTTTGTACCCAGGCTTCCGTAATTTGTTAATTTCTAACCTTCAAGCTGAATTATATTTTTCAATTTCGTATTTTATTTTTAGATATTTGTTAAATGCAGAATTTTCCATCGTTAAGTCAGCTAAAGATCACATCCGGTACATTCACCAACATTTAGATCTCGGCATGTGTATGCTGTTTTTGTACAGTAGTTAACTGTCACTATGTGGCAGTGTTAGCTTAATGCAGTTGCCAACACTATGCGGAGATTGTGGTCAGTGACCTTAATCAGTTTCAAGCTCATGCAAGTATGGACACTTATGTACAAAGTAACACTATCATAATAATATAAATAAATGTAAAAGTCAGAAATATTAACTAATAAAGAACTTTCTGGATTCAAATTTTAAATATACTTACTTTCTGATTGCTTTCCAGGCGAATTGTAAACCTCAGAATTTCCAGAACATTCTAAAAAAGAAAAAATCCATAAGTACTCAATGACTGTCAAATTAATGACTGACAAATGTGGCAGTGTTAGCTTAACACAGTTTCTTACAAACACTATATGGACATTGTGGTCAGTAACCATATACTACTATTGTTTATTTATTTATTTACATATTTACATCTGACAATGTTGTTCATACAAAATGGCATGCATCTCCCTTTAGTCGTCGGTTGGTGAATGGACCCTGAATTTCACCAACACTATGTGAATGGTTGTGTATTCTGTTTTTGTTCAGTTGTTTACTTTCACTGTACCACTACTAGTAGTATAGGAGCAAAATGAGCATGTGATTTTCCTACACATTTCATTATCATACTCATAGCAATAAAATATATTTTTAAACTGTGGAAGTATATCTAACTGGTGTTTAAAGTTATTTATGCTTGGTGCATTATTAAGTGAAATAGCTAGATTAGTCCAGTTAGTAACAACTCTGCTAGAAAACAAAAACTTCCTATTTTAGTATTGGAATGCTGAATAAATACTTTTCCTTCCAACATTCATGTAAAGAAAAAACAAACATCAGAACTGATAATTAATTTGAATTAACCAACGTGATTCTGAATCAACAATGGAAGGAAACAAAGTAGAATTAGATCTAGAACAGTGCTGTCAGTAGAAGAGGGATGGAGACGCAGCATGCCATGAAAGTGGCACTAGCTTCAATGGACTCTCCACAGAAAAAGGGAAGAAAAAATGTTGAATTTTTACTGACAGCATCCATGGTTTTCTCATAATAATGGCACAAATACATAAGCACTCAAAGTAAATAATTAACAAACAAAAAATCAACTAAAGCACAGCAACTTACCAGTGGCTCTTTTCAATTCAAGATGGCGACGAGTTGTGCACATTTGTTTTCAAAAACTAGCCACCCTCTCTCTCCTTGGTGTGTGAATTGACGTATACTTTTTACAGCACTAATGCTGCCGGGATACACACACGTGTGTAAAAGGTCGTGTGTGACGTACAATGAATTTTCCGAGTTATGCTGCCTAAACCAATCACAGCTCGGATTATAATTTATGCATATTTTAGAGGTTAGGGAGTTCAAAAATCGCAATATTGCATTATGCGGTCGGCAGCATAATGAGCGCGGCAGTATAACGTGAGTGTGTAACCATACGATTGGCAGCCTAACGGGGTCAACACCTACGCTCATACACACACGAACTCAGATGCACCTTAAACAGACCTGGTTGTTGACGATCGTATTGTTGTGCCACGTACTGAATTGAACGGACGCAGCAATGCGTTTTGTAGTAATGTACTTCACGCCTTCCGGGTTGGTCATGTCTACATTACACTGCTGAACTTTGAAGTAATTAAACTGGTTCAAAGCCAACACAGTTTAGAGTGAGGTGTTTATGAAAAGACTATATCGTGTCTTAATTTATGTTACACGTCAATCACAGGCGCTTGTTTCTGGACACGCGAGCGCCTATGCCTGTAACGCGTATCCATTTGGTTATCTATAATACAAGGTCCTCAACTACAGCACACGAAAATTGCGGGTCATCGCAGTTTTCAAATCTATATGAACAAACAAGCTCGAAGAATTCTACCTAAAAAAAGACAACTCATTCATTTCGGCTGTGATTCACACAAACAAACAAAATAATAAATATTACATTACATTACATTATTATTGCTTTAGGTCCAGCGGACTCTTCCGAGCCAAATCAGGACCGGACAACCCCTGATCCGCATAAAAGATCTGCTGAAACAACCCTAGTGGTAAAACTGAAAGCTCTCCACCAGCCAGTCACTTTACAATAAAGACATCCCACGCAGGGGACGCTGAGGCTATACTCTAATTTACCGAAACCCCCTTTACAAAAACAAAATAGAATACAAACATCATTATAAATTATCAACAAAACACATACATATAAAATGCCTACATTGCTAAATAATAACATCATAGGAAGCCCTAGTGACCACCTGGCAGAAAGCATCCAATATTCCCAAGCTGATCCAACAGACCTCACACACAAACAAGGAGTCTTGTCCCGGACGAGTTTTCAAGAAAACAGGTAGGTGACTGGTCTAGCAAAGAAGAAGATAGTATAGCAGATTGATAGAACAGAGCAGGAATGAGACAAGAGCACATGAGAAAGACAGCGACAGTGGGAATTTAAAGCACTAAATTTCCAGAAAGTGGGGATACTATTTATACTGAAACCCCCGGCACCCCAACGGGGGTAAAATAATTAATATGCTCTGTTTTCAAACCCGTTCATTTCGGTAAAATTGTCCCTCACTTCCCCCTCTCTTTCCTCCTCCCTTCCCCTCCCCCTCCTCTTCTCCCCACCCCACCCCCCTCTAAAAAAAAAGAATTTTTTTTACGATCACTTCACGGAAGTCAGATTCTCTAACCGCAACTATAACTTTCATCGGTAGTAACCGGTTTCGGTTTAAGCATGAAATGTCAAATTATGATTGGTTGTTCGTTCACTTTCGCTGTCGGGATGCATGCAAAGATGTGTTTTCTTCTGATAAGTGCTTAATAACAAGAAAAAATATTCAAACGTAGCAAACGTGCAAACGCCACTTCTGTTGCTATTTTAGATCTAAAATTTTTAAAAAAAATGACAATAATGATTGAAAAATAGTTCACTCCATTTGAGTTTAAGTCTATCCACACAGTAGCAGTTGAAACCAATGTAGGCTGTACATGCTTGACAAGATAAACTGGGGTGGCCTCGTGGCGCAGTGGATTAGCCGCCGGTTTCCTATGCCGAAGGTCGCGGGTTTGATTCCCGCAAGGGGCGAACGTATATTTGACTGAGGTATGAGACTATTGAGGTCACCGAGGAGTTTCTCCGGACACTCCATTTTACTCCCTCCCTTCAATAATGGTACTGGACGCAGTCAATATAAAAATTTCAAAAATAAAAAAGTCGATTTTCTTTCCGTCTTTAATAGCGATTTTCCTGCCTTTACACCACCTGTTTGAGTGATGGATGTGTATTTGTTGTGTGTGTGAGGGTGACTAAGACAGGTGATCGTGTATGTTGGTACAGATCGCCGCTCTTTGAACCTGATTGATTTGGGGAAAGGCGCGTATATAGCATCCAGTAGTATTACTATTGTTATTATTAACTACAATGTGACCACTAAGCATTTAGCTGTGTTATAAACGAGCAGTCGGTTGTTCATTCCTTTTGAGACATTTTTGTGTGTTTAATTAATCTCCACCACGTCTAGTACCGTTTCCTCTCTGACAGGAGATTGTGGGGGTGGCTTTAGTTTGCTTGTGTGTTTTGCTTTCTGTAACTGTTTACTTATTCATTTGGTAGTTTTCCAGCAATTACATTTTATTCAACACATCGAATCACTCTTTTTTTGTGAAATATGTGCACTATATAAATATATGTATTATTATTATTATTTATTATTTTTATTATTATTATTTTTTATAAAGACTATTAAGATGATAGAATGATTTTAAGGTGCTTTAAGATATGATGTAAACAATCATTTGGTGTTGGTTTTGTGCATTTTCCAGTTAATATGATGCCTGCGAGCGAAGTAATCACAACAGTTAGAGGGATAGAGTAGTAATAAAAGGGACAACATGGAGAGAAAGAGAGAGAGAAAGAGAAAGAGAGAGAGAGAGGGAGAGAGAGAGAATGTAAAAAAACCACACCAAACAAACAGAAGTTGATAAAAGTGCTGACACATCAAGTAATAATGCATTGCAACATCTACTATCCACTTATATGTATATTATATTTACGTACTTTTGCCTCACTTCCGTTATCTAGAGCGGATGAGAAAATAAACACATATACATATCTGTACACTGTTTTTGTATTATTCGCTTAAAATTTAAAAAAACCAAAAAAACGTTTCTAAGAGCATCCGTGTAATCAGTCAGTATTACTATAAAGCTCTTTCCCAAGCTGAACAAATCATAACTGAAGAACAAGCAGGATTCAGGGCAGGGCGAAGTACCACTGAACAGATTTTTAACCTCAGAATAATCTGCGAGAAATGCCTACAGCACCAATAACCTCTATATCATGTGTTCGTAGACTTCAAAAAGGCATTTGACCGAGTCTGGCCTGCAGCTCTGTGGGCAACCATGAGAGTGTACAACATCAGCCCTAAAATTATTGAAGTCATCAAAAACCTGTATGACAAGGCTACCAGTGCAGTCCTCCACAACAGCGCCATCGGAAACTGGTTCAGAACAACAATCGGTGTGCGTCAGGGATGCCTACTCTCTCCAACACTTTTCAACATCTTACTAGAGCGCATCATGTCAGATGCTTTTGCAGACCCCGAAGGCACAGTCAGCATAGGTCGGAAGAGCAATCTCCAACCTTCGTTTTGCGGAGGACATTGATGGATTGGCTAGAGAGGAACAAGAACTTGAACAGTTGGTACAGAGGCTTGACAAAACCTCCAGAGCCTATGGAATGGAAATAAGTGTAGAGAAGACCAAATTGATGACCAAAAACACCAATGGCATCAACACAGACATCAAAGTCCAAGGCCAATCCCTCAACACAGTGCATAGCTTCAAATATTTAGGAGCCATTGTATCAGACAATGGGTCCCGACAACTGCTGCCCTGGCGAGGTTGAAGCCAATTTGGAAAGACAGGACCATCAGTCTACGATCCAAGGTAAGACTGCTGCGCTCCCTTGTCATCCCCATCTTCCTTTATGCTTGCGAAACATGGACCCTCACAGCAGATCTACAACGAAGAATACAAAGCATGGTGGAGATGAGGTGCTACAGAAAACTTTGGGGCATGTTCTATACCCAGCACGTCACCAACAACGATGTCCGACAGACCATCACACAAGCCATTGGACAACACGATGACCTGCTCACAGTGGTGAAAAAACGGAAACTCCGATGGTATGGCCACCGCACCAGTTCATCAGGTCTTGCAAAGACCATCCTGCAAGGCACAGTGCAGGGAGGTAGAAGAAGAGGTAGACCGAAAAAGAGGTGGGAGGACAACATTCAAGAATGGACTGGTTTGACACTGAGCGAAACAATCAGGGTTGCTGAGGACAGGGAAAGATGGGGTACGCTGGTTAAACGATCATCTGTGGTGCCCTTACGACCTCCGAGTTATTACGGGATAGGATAGGATAGGATACGATAGGGTATGATAGCATAGATAATAAAACAATTTTAAAAAATGTCTTTCCAGTATAGATAAATAAAGCACAGATGATAAAACAGTAAAATACCCAAATGCATATGGGTCATTGAAACAGCAAAATGTACATTTTTAATAATTGTAACATATCTAATAAAAAAAAAGTAAATACAATTAAATTATACGAACAGTGTGCTAAAATAAAAAATACTCATGGAACAATCTTCAATATTAACTAGTAAATTTATATTTTACTGGTTACTGTTGTAATTTACACTGGTGGAAAATGTGATTATTGCTTAGCACAAGCAATGAATAAGGAGTGGATGGCAATCATAACTGTTGAAAACAAAAATCAAATATTGTGCTGCTGATTATGTTGATTTCATCAACAATCAATACGTCAGTTGTTAATAACTTGTTTCACAATTCGCTTTTTGAGTGCTCAACCCAGACAGCCTCCTCTTTAGTGTATCTCCCATCCATGATGTCTGCCCAGTGATGCAAAGTTTCGCCATTGGCATTAGTGAAAATGCGTTGCTGCTATTCCCGTTTGAAGCAGTAACAGCAACTGTTTTGCCCATTTCACCAAGTATCATTGCACTTTTTCGCACAAGAAATGTTTTGCCACTGCCTGCTAAACCAAAAACAGCCACGTTGGGCCCAGAAACTATCCGATCGAAGGCATTTTTTTCTGACAAGTTGTCAAAGCAGCCATGCGGTTGTAAGGAATGAGGAGTAATTTCCTTTTGTGAATCTCGACGGCACTGTTATTTACTCGCTTATCACCTCACTTCCGTAAAAATTATAATTTAAAAATGTCCTTTTTTTTTTTTGACAATTTTACCGAAATTGAACGGGTTTAAAAATAGACAGAGCATATTTCTTATTTTGTTTATTTACGTGAATCACTGCCGAAATGAATGAGTTGTCTTCTTTCGGGAGAACTATTCGAGTTTGTTCATATAGATTTGAAAACTGCGATGTCCCGCAATTTTCGCTTGCTCCCGTTTGGGAACTTGTATTATAGATACCCAAAGGGATACGCGTCACAGAGCTGCGTTTGTTTAGCCAAGCAAATCAAGTTGAGACAAGAAAAACAAGGCAAGCGCGTTTCTTAGCGCCCGCTTGCGGCAAGCAAAACAAGAGGCTTGGCAAGCAAAGCCAAGCATATCTTCGACATACTTACTTCAAGCACAAACATGGCGACTGTTACGCATGGATCTAAGTTGACGACGGGTCTTTCTTTGATGTAGACACGGAGGCGTCATTTTGGAAAAAACCTTCAGCACTGTAAGTTATATTTATGTATATTCTTGAATATTGCATGCAGTTTTGTATAATTGAAGGTATATTTTATCCAGGAAAGCATGCAAGTTCCTCGGAATGCTCGATCGTTTTGTTGTTGTTGTTGCTGTTCTAATTTGCGAGGAGGTAGAGATCTTATTTTGTTACCGTAATTTGGCTTAGTTGAACTTTTCGTACCAGTTTTTGCTGTGGCTTAATATTTTCTTCTTTTGATTGGCAGGCACCAAACAATTTGTTGAGAAACCGACGCCGTCCATCAATTTTTTAAATTAAAAAAAAACAACAACAACACCACAAGGAACATGATAAATTTGATTTGATCTGTACACAAAGGTGCAAATTCAATATGCACCATTACCGGGCTGATCTAAATGTGAACCTTCAAGTAGGCTACAATCTCGTAGTAATAGATTCATAATCATTTAATAAAGTAATACTTGTGAGAGTTACAATGACATAAAGCGAGCGTTGTGACCGAGTGGTCTAAGACGGGACTAATTTTTTGCCTTGCCCACAGGCTAGAAAGAAATGGTGCCTGACAGGTGCGGGATCGATCCAGCACCTGGGCATTATGTTTTTCCGAATATTATTTACTTTCGACTCGGGCAATGTCTCTGGGGTTTTCTCCGGGTACTCCGAGTTGCTCCCCCAGCGACATTTGAGAACATATTAGATAGGTTCAGGTTTGGGCACGCCATAGGTTGCGACTACGCATTCCGCAGGGGAGGCCGGCCCATAATTTCCCAATAAAAATGGACAATGAAGTGTAAAAAAAAAACTGTTTTCTTCTTCTAGGAGAAATTCTAACCTATATGGGCCTATATATTTCATTATTAATGTTATTTTATTTTTGTTGTTGACATACATAAGAGCACTCGCATCAATGGTGAGCACAAGTATATCAACTAACAAGTTAGTATCTCCCTTCTATGTCTCTGTCGACGTGCGCGTACAACCAGTTGCTTCTCTTTACATGCTTTGCGCTCCATAGAGCGTCGTCGGTCTGAAATAATTTTTTAAAACTTCAAAACCCAGGGGAATTATGGGTATGGAAATCCTTTTCTGAAATGACGTCGGCAGGATTCATGGCACATGAGACACACGGAAAATGGCGTCACAAGAAGATTGGTTAGATCTGAATTAATCTAATTTGACCTCGCATGCAGCTGGAAAACAATGCAATTTGAATTTGCTTTCAAAACTCAAAAGAGAGCGAGACCACAACAAAGTACAACGAGCCAAGGCGACGCAAACACTCAAGGCCGACAGAATTGAATTTTTCCACCCCACCTTCCAATCGGTACGGAATCGAACATATGCTCAAATCATCATATCTTTGACAGAACTTGCATGTGCATTATACAGTGTGATTCAAGTGATAAATGAACCATCACATCGAAGCGATCTGAGCAGCTGCTGAATCAATGGCGAACAATCGTTCACTGAGACTCACGATCGCCTGCACTGAGCTCACATACAGGTGTGCATGTTTCTATAAATCCATCGTGTTCTCCTTCGATAATTGAGCAAAGCCATTGTTCACTACCAGAAATATGCAGTTCCTCTCCCAACTTTCGTTTAATTTCAGCCAGCACATCTTCGCGAGAAATGGTGACCATGACTGCATCCGTAGCTAGTTATCAGAACAGATTTCCCAGAATTCTCAATTCTATTTTTAGGTTTGTGATATCCCCGTCTCAGCTTGTGGCTAAAACCAAGGGCAACGGGACCACCGCACGTCGACTGGGGGCAATACGAGATACTAACTTGTTAGTTGATATACTTGTGTGGTGAGTGATTCCATGGATCTTTAGGTAGGCCTACTATCACACGTTGTTTTGGCAGGACAAGAGGGGGACCTTCAGGGTTATGCTGGTGAGCTGGCCAATGTTGTGCTGGTGAAGGAAGGAGGTGTGCATTTAGATGTGGCTAGCGCGCAGAAGAGCCAAATCTACAAGATCCAAGACCCTCCTGCCACCAAAGAAAAGATACCTCCCGAGTCTGAAGGTGGACGTGTGCGTGACTGCTGCGACTTCTTTACCACCCCTCCAGGCATAGCATGTTTGTGTGTGCGCGAGTGTGTATGTGTCTGTCACGGCTATTTCTCATAAAATAAAGGACGGATTTAGTTTACTCTTACTCTGTTATTATATAGAATTTTATAATAATATAAGCCTCAAACAAAGTTTATTCATTTCGGTTGACCTCATCATGTTTGTTTTAATATAGAGTTAGTACAGATGCGTGGTGGCTAGTGCAAAGCAAATGATGATGCTATTAGATACGCCTTTTGGGTGTGGTGTGTAGTGGCTGTAGCAGGGTGAGGGTTCCTACTTATTTTGTTCATTTGTATGAGCTAAACAGGCTTTATTTATATTTCACAATTTGTCTCAAGGGGCAAACAAAGTGTGCCAGTCAGAACATTTTATTTTTAGTCATTTTTATGCACTGTGTATTTGTGTGTGTTGGTGTATGTGTGTGTTAGTATAGTGTACTTTGATTGCTAAATTTTAAGTTTTGTATTATTCTCAGTTAGTAGTTTATCATAATTGTCATGCAACTTATATTTGATTGTCACATGTAAAGCCGCAAGTACATGTATTGCCCGACTTAGTGAATGCATCGTTGCCAACTCAGTGTAAAACTTTTATGTTTTCACGTTGATTAAAATGACGAGGACGTCATTTTGTTGGCAGGAGCGAATGTGGTAGTCATGTCTATGAGTTGTGTGTTATGTGTGTGTTGGTGTGTATACTTTTGTCAATACATGCATGTCGTTTTTAAAATGTGTGTGAAGTTTATACAATAATAAATTTTATGGGCATTGAAATGTTGCTTCATTGTTTTCTTTTGGTAACCATCCCATCAAGTTGAAATTAAGGAATCCGCTGCTTAGAGCTATAACTGCAAAGCAGTTGATGTGTGCTTTAAACATTCGTAAACATCGCTTGCATGCTCTAGTTACAGATGTCATATTATGCTAGACATATACACAGATCAATACACCTTACACTCATTGACAACAACAAAATAATGTGATAACTAAAAATTTTGCACGAGCTCCACACGACACGGTTGTTTTGTTTGCCGTCTCCAAATAACTAAGCTGCCAGGCAAAATACTATCTGCACAGGCGACATGACAGTTTGTCATTATTTTCCTTCCACCTATTCAAATGAATGAAACAGATCTGCACTGCAAAATCATAGTTCGCGCGTGTGTGAGTGCTCGTGAGTGGGTAAGTGTGTGTGGGTGCGTGTGTGTGTGTGTGTGTGTGTGTGTTTAGTTTGAGAGTCATTAGTTTTTGTTTTTAAGCTTACTGTTAATAGTTCATGAGGTTTCTTCGTTCTGTTTTATATGTCAAGTTGTTCTTATTCAAGTAAGCGCCTAGAGCTAGGTCTAGATTAGATTAGGCGCATAAATAATAATAATAATAATAATAATAATAATAATAATAATAATAATAATAATAATAATAATAATAATAATAATAATAATAAATTAATAATAATGACAGTTTGTGCACTGTCACTGCCTGAATCCGAAGACACCTCCTCTAAAGCTATCGCCTTCACAATGCACTTCGAAATGTACGCCATTTTCAAAACAAACTTTCTTCTGCTGGTCGGCAGGGATAGCTCAGTGGTCAGAGCGCACGACTTGTGTGAGTGCGTTTTAGGCGACGTGGGTTCGAATCCTGACTTCAGCAAACTATGTTGTGATTGCTGGATATTACGGGCCAGCGTCTTGAGAAGCTCTCTGAGCTTGTAAGAGCGCTATATAAGAGAAATTTCTTTCTTTCTTTTGGCCCGCGACGAGCATGCTTGTTTGGCTCGCGGCCTAAGTAACAGGCATAGGCGCTCGCGTGTCCACATACAAGCACCTGTGACGTCAATGGACGATTGAGCCCCGATGCTTGAATCTTAAGCAACTCGAAACCGTTATCCACGCAATCTGTTCTCTCAGCAACAAGGCAATAGTCGTCGTTGTGAGGATTTCCAATTTTATTCAGTAAACAGTATCAACAACTGCATAAACAAAATATCTGTTTAAAAGTACCTCTACTTCTATATAGTTCATCAACAAACTAGAAAAAAACATAGAATGTTCCAAACTGACGCAGTCAACTAACCAAAACATAAAACTCGTCACTGGAGTGACATACTGTCTTACGGCATAGTGCATTCTAAAGATTTCGAGAATAATTTTCTGTTAACAGGTAATCAGGTATATGTGTATGTGTGATTGCGTTTGTCATTCAGGATTGCTTGCTTTTAATTGTGTGCTTTTTTCTGTATAACCATAAGCGAATTATTACATATAATTATAGGCCTACACAACTGAGTACCCCATGCGCACCAAGAGTTCTTCGATGTAAAAGTTGAAGCGAAATAAAATGTCTTATGTCTTATATCTTATGTCTTAATAAATAGGTTTACAATCTTTGATCAATAAACAAACATTACAATTCAAAAGATTCCTTTATCAAAATGACGTCAAAAGGAAACTAAACACTAGACATGCAGGCTAGGCCTTACCCTGAACACAATTATTATTCCAAATTAAAGTGCGCGTCTCAATCCTGTTAAGTCAAATGAAGTAATACACATTGAGATTTAACGTCTACACCCACCATTGGCAATATGTCAGACGGAGATCACCATCCCAGGGAAAAGGGGTAGGAGTCTAACCGGCACTGAACTGTTGAAATGGACAGTGACACCACAGGATTCGACCATTTGTTTGCCAGGCAAACGCTCTATCGCAGGGGCGGATCTTTCCATTGTGCACAGCTAATGCGAAGTGGCGTAGCCACAAGCGCGAGCCTGCAAAGCAGGCGAGTGTACTAGGGGGGTCCGTGGGCATGCACCCCCCCCCCCCCCCCCGGAAAAATTTGAAAATAATGGCTAAAATCTGTGCAATCTGGTGCATTTGGGGCATTATTTTAAGGACTGAAAATAGTATTGTTTTGTGCTAAAAGTCCTCTTTTAGTCCCTAACCCCCCAGCCCCCCCCCACACACACACAAACACCCCTCTGCAAACTCTGGTAATAAAATTTACAATAGCAGAACATCTTGCATAAAGGCTTATACAAAGACAGATAAAGTTACTGCAAATAAAACAAGAAATAGCCACTCACATCAGTTTTATTCAAAACTGACCTGATGCATGTACAAGTTTGGTCACCAAAAAAAAAATAATAATAATAATTTGGAGGTACATGAAACTGTGTGGTGAGTGAGAATTAGTACTTTTTTTCTCTTCTTTCTTCTCCTTTTCTCCCTCCTTTTCTTTTCTTTTTTTTTTTTTTTTTTTTTTTTGACCGCCAGGGGCACAAGAACAAGATCCGCCCCTGTATCGGTATTAGAATTCGCCTGTTATGTTTATATAGGACTAATACATTGGTGTCTTTGAGGAATCTTTAAATAAAAAGACACTAAAGGTGATGGAGTAAGTTGACATCGGAGTGTGCGACAGCAGAGAGCTTGGTCCTTGTATCCAGACTTGAGAAAATAGTCCGGGTGTTTGCAAGGGTGGAACAATTCTGGACACGTAGGGCCTGGAGCCTGAAACAAATGAACATGAACCAACATGGTCAGGGCATGCATTTTTATTTATTAATTTATTTACCCGTTCTTATATAGCGCTTTTTCCAGCTCAAGAACTGCTCAAAGGCACTGGATGATACAGCGATGTACTAAACAATTATAGACCTGTATCTAATGTTCCATTTATTTCCAAGATCCCGGAGAAGGTTGTATTAAAAGTTACAAGATCATCTATCTCAAAACAGTCTTTTAGAAACCTACCAGTCAGAATACAGGATGAATCGTAGTTGTGAGACTGCTGTTCTCAGTGTCTTTGATTGTTTACTTGGACAGGCTGACGAGTAGCGTGTTTTTCTTGTGGCATTGTTAGATCTGAGTGCTGCGTTTGACACGCCGGATCACATGCTCAAAATTCTCAACTCAAATTCTCAGTATTTCTCATCTGTCGAAGTTTTCAGCACCTGGTGCAAGGAAAACTACCTCGACTTAAACGTAAAGAAAACAAAAGAACTAATCGTTGATTTCCGCCGCAACCCCGCCCCCATCCCCGCTCTCGTCATTGGCGGTGCTACAGTAGAGAGGGTCACAGAATACAAGTACCATGGCACCATCATTGACGAGAAGCTGAACTTCTCTTCTAACGTCAATGGTATTCACAAAAAAATGCCAATCTAGAATTTATTGCCTCCAGAAACTCCGACGCTTGCATG
>CM072524.1:44707426-44729926 GCA_036898135.1 Oncomelania hupensis
TTTAGGTCGAGTGGAGTGCGGACTACTAACGGATCGGAAAGTCGCCATCGATCATTTGTTAAGATTGATTGATTGATTGATTTATTGTTGCTTTAGGTCCAGCGGACTCTTCCGAGCCAAATCAGGACCGGACAACCCCCGATCCGCATAAAAGATCTGCCGAAACAACCCTAGTGGGAAAATTGAATGCCCTCCACCGGCCAGTCACTTTACAATAAAGACATCCCACGCGGGGGACGGCTGAGGGTTGACCTCAACTACGCGAACACCCCGGTTACAAAAACAAAATAGAATACAACCATCATTATAAATCATCAACAAAACACCTACATATAAAATGCCTATAATTATTGCTAAATAATAACATCATAGGAAGCCCTAGTGACCACCCGGCAGAAAGCGTCCAATACTCCCAAACTGATCCAACAGGCCTCATACACAAACAAGGAGTCTTGTCCAGGAAGAGTTTTCAAGAAAAAAGGTAGGTCATTGATCTAGCGAAGAAGAAGATAGTATAGTCGAGTGATAGGACAGATCAGGAATGGGAAAGAGCAAATGAGGAAGACAGCGACAGTGGGAATTTAAAGCACTAAATTTCCAGAAAGTGGGGATACTATTTATACTGAAACCCCCGGCACTCCAACGGGGGTACTGTTGCCCCAGTGAATCGGTCATGCCTACAAAGTCAAGACAGGTTTTCAACTGGGGCTTTCACTTTTCCATTTATAGGTTAGAACAATCTACAGTGGCAAGATTGCTCATGACCCCAAAGGGTTGTTAAGATAGAATAAGATAAGATAACAATTTTATTTAACAAGGGTAAAAGATTAAGCAATGGGTGTGCTTTTTTACATCCTGCCCTTGGGGCTTGTAACAATAGCAATTAGTAGAACAAAATAACTTCATAACAATAATATCAGAATGTAACAATATAATCAAGATATGCGCACGTGCGCATCCACTCCTCTCTTCCGTTCCACACACACACAAACATACACACAACTTATGTAAAACAATCTAATGAAAGTTATGAATGTAAGAACTCTTGCAAATTAGCTAATTAACCAATTTCAACGTGCTGTGCGGAGAACTTCTGAAAAGTTATTCCATAAAGTGGAGCCTGAATATGACAGACTGGTTTTAAAAATGTTGATATCGCTAGAGTAGTCTGCCCTTCTTTATGTATAATAGGGTGTATTAATAAGCGACCAATGAAAGAGCGCTCAAGGCAGTTGGAATATATCCTTAGCGACTAGCGGCGTTGTGTCAAAATTCGGACCAGCTTTTATGACTGCATTTTGGAACACATTTGCAGTGAATTTGGAGCTGAATTCGTTTGAAGTGATACAAATGTGTTGCTGTGTGTGTGTGTGTGATTCGTCGGCATCCTCCGTTTGAGTTTTAAGTGGACACAAAAAATAGGAAAAGCGTGTTTTGGTGGTCAGTCGCTGAAACGGAAGCCGATGAGTGTTATACCTTGTAAACTACATACTTATGTAGGAGGCCTACAAGTTTACAAAGACGAAAGGAAAGACTTCAGAGCCTGTGGATTGAGACGCGCACGATAGTTCCGAACGTTTTCAGTTGCAAAGCATGTAATAATAGCGTGTATTTACCTTTGATTTGATTCTGCGCTGTTGTTAGGAAAAAAAACAAACTTTGTATAATGTTGATAATTTCAGTCGATCTATATTGTTGAGAATTTCCTGGATTTAGTTATTTATTATCGATCGAAGTTTCCAGATCTATCTGGCGATAGCGTGTAAACCGAGGAATGTTCTATGACATAAGACAGAGCGTAGTTCCCGTGACCAATTTTATTTTGATAGAGTTTTATTGGGTCATCCTGGAATGTTCAAAATTTGTCTAGATTGCAGAAAAGCTATTTTTCACTGTCTGCTGGTAAAAAAGTGATTTTTGGAAAGCAATCGTGTATGCAGTTGTTGGTGTTTGCTGAATAACGTTGGAAAGATTCTTACGACAACTCCTGCTTTGTTGCTGAGTGAGCACTCATAGTGGACACAGGAATTGGAGTTACACCTATCAAGATTCAATCATCGGGGCTGAATCGACTATTGATGTGTAACACAAACCGTAGTGGATCTTCGATAGCGCAGTCGTATTGTCATAGATTTCTTTTGCGCGTGTTATAGAATAATTATATTTTTACTCTCAGAAGATTCCTACAAACTTGATATTAGTTTGTAAACAGTTTTGAATGTTCCAATTTCACGTAGACACGCATTCATCAAAAGGCCTTTTTTATACAATTACACAAGTTGAGACAGAGAGAAAAACTTGAAACACTGAAGACGTAAAATACGCAACAGTTGGAGCACAACACCGATTTACGTTGTGCTAATTTTATGGTTCTCTTCTTTCTCACTCAAGGTAGTAGAATAATAATTTAAACGGAATTCAAGAAAACTATATTCAAGGAAACTTAAGTCCTAGAGTAATAAAATAATAAGTAGCTGAACTATAATATGAATTTATCTCTCTCTGAAGCGATCCCGTTCTGGTCTGACAGACAATTACGTTTATCAAATTATGAAAACATTTTATGCATTTACAAACTTAGTTTGAATATTATATTTTTAACAAGTAAATCATAAAATATAAATATTCAAATTACAGTGTCTGTCCTGAACAGGATCCAGAATCACAACAGTGAAAAACAGAAGTAGCCTACACGGCAACACATATTTCCAAGTGCTACAAATGAGCATTTGCTCTTTTTTCACAGTCTATCTTTCACTCCATTATTTCTCTATTCTAGTCCTATTTCATCCACCCAATCACAAACACTCTCAGTTGCATACGAGAACAGCTTTCTGTGCTTGGATAGATTAAAGTCCCGCGTCACATGTAGCGAATAGAGGACTGACAGCTTTCTGGTTGGTTGGTGGTAGATTTATGTCCCCGAACACATCGAGCGTATAGGGGACTGATTCTGTTGGTGTTGTTTGTAGATTATAGTCACACGACACTTTCGCATATAGGTGACTACTGGACCGATTTATACTGACACCAGCGGGCCAGTTGTTGGTAAAGGGGAAAATAATATGATCACACGTTGACCAATCCGGGATTCAAACCAGCGACCTTTCGGTTACTAGCAAGACGCTCTTACCAACTGAGCTACCCGTTGTTGTTGTTGTTGTTGTTGTGCTACCCGGCCCCAAACAGTCTTTATATAGCCGAGTCTCATCACCAAAATATTAATGAACTAGGAAATATAGTACCCACGCAAAGTGAATACTTACGCCACGTGCTTATGTCAATAGCCCTCGCTCGTGTCCTATCTCTATAAACACGTGATGTATACACAAAATGTAAATATTTGCCAAGTCACCTCGTGAAACGTCTGTGTCCTAGTCTTGGGTTTGTATACTAGAGAAATTTGTCTGTCTCTTATTTCTTGCTGTTAATGTGATGCTGGGAAACTCTTGGTAGCTAGTATGTATGTTACGTTTGCGACGCGCACGATAGTACGTGTGAGACACCCACGATTAATCCGATCGTTTTGTTTTGCAAAGCAATCAATAACAGAGTGTATTCACCTTTGATTTTCGTTTGCATTGTTGTTAGAAGAAGCTTGGTATAATGTTGATAATTTTCGTTGGTCGATATTATTGGAGAATTCTTTAGAGTTGCTTGTTGTACTATCGATCGAAGCTTCGCGATAAATGTAGTAACAGCTGATAGATTCTTTTATGATGAAGAAAGTTGTATGACGTAAGACAGTGATGACGAAGTTTATTTTGATTGGTTGTAATGCCTCACGCGGGAATGTTCTGACGTTATCTCGAGTATAGAGAACAACTATATAATTGATGCACTGTGTAGAGGAGAGAGAGAAAGTGAAAAAAGCGATTGAGCGATTGTATGCACTTGCTGATGTAAGCTGAATAAAGTTGTAAAACTTCATACAACGACTCCTGCCTTGTTGCTGAGTGAACAGGTTGCGTGGATAAACGAATCTGAGTTACACTTATCAGGACTGAAGCATTGGGGCTGAATCAACTACTGATAAAATCAACAACGAGTGTAACAATGTACTTAAAAGGCACCAGTTTCAAGTCTTAAGTTAAGTTTGGGCGAAAAGGGGTTTATCCTAAAATTCACACCGTCATTACATTAAACACTGATAAAGTGGGCTTTCGTCGCTCAAGTCAACACGAAAGTTTAAATTTTCTATTTCGATTCTGACAGGGAGTGATTTCCCCTGTTTTAACGGTACATCGATGCCAAAGCCGTGTGACCTTTGAACATATTTTTGAGTGAAGCACGCGGCGTGAACAATGCTTCGTTGGTGTCTGTGGCAGGGTAGAATCTATTTGATGAACTAAAAACGTATAAACCTTACGAGCAATTTTTGTGTACGGGTTCTGCATCCTTCAGCCTTTGGTAGCTGCTATTTTTACTCCAGAATGGTGTCTGTCTAACCAACGGCTCTTGTTACTAATAAGCACAAAAACTACGGAATTTATTCATTTTTTAAAATAACTGTACTTCCGAAAGAGTTATTTTTGTTGAAAGCTTTTTTTTTCTGGCGGGGCAACACTTACTGCGAATATTAAACGGATCTGGGGTGGCCTCGTGGCGCAGTGGATAAGTCGCCGGTTTCCTATGCCGAAGGTCGCGGGTTCGATTCCCGCAAGGGGCGAACGTATGTGACTTAGGTACGAGACTATTTAGGTCACCGAGGGTTTTCTCCGGGCACTCCGGTTTCCTCCCTCCCTTCAATAATGGTACAGGACGCAGTCAATATAAAAATTTCAAAAATAAAAATTCGATTTTCTTTCCGTCTTCTAATAGCGATCTCCCTGCCTTTACACCACCTGTTTGAGTGACGGATGTGTGTTTGGTATGTGTGAGGGTGGATGAGACAGGTGAGCGTGTATGTTGGTATAGGTCGCCGCGCTTTGAGCCTGAATGATTTGGGGTAAGGCGCGTATAGCATCCTGTATTATTATTATTTATCTATCGAGCAGGCGTGGTCAATGTGGTCCTCCTTAAAATACAGTATTTTCTGTACTCAATGAAATCTCAAGACGCTTCTGGATCTGGTTTGTTAATCATCGGAGAAAGGTTCTAGCTGCTAATGGATATGCTGTAACTGTTGAATCTGTTGTTGTTGTAGATGATGATGAATGATGATGATGATGATGATGATGATGATGATGATGATGATGATGATGATGATGATGATGATGATGGTGGTGGTGGTGGTGACCAACATAAGGCATTACATAAACACACACATACTCACAGGCACACACACAGACACCTACACGCATATATACACACACATACATACACACACACTCTCTCTCTCTCTCTCTCTCTCTCTCTCTCTCTCTCTCTCTCCCTCTCTGTCCCTCTCTCTCTTTCTGTTACTTTTGAGACGCGCAAAATAGATCTGATCATTTTGTTTTACAAAGCATGCAATAACAGAGTATATTTACCTTTGATGTGGCTTTGCGTTGTTGCTAGAAGAAGCTTTGTATAATGTTGATAATTTCCTTCAGTCGATATTGTTGAGAATTTTCTGGAATTACTTATTTACTATCGACCGAAGCATCTTGATAAATCTAGTGATAACTAAGCGAGTCTTCTATCCTAAATAAAATTATATGACGTAAGACAGTGCATAGGTTTTGTTTGTTTGTTTGATTTTTTTTAAATTTAAAATTGGGTGTTTTTTGCGTGATGCTGGAATGTTCGAACTTTTTCTCGATTGGAGAGAGAATATATAAGTAACGCGCCTTCTGATTGTATGTGAGAGTGATAGAGAGAGACTTGTTGTGATTTTTGATGATCTTTGAAGTGATTTTCGGAAAGCGATCTTGTATGTAGTTGTTGATGTTAGGTGACGACGACTCCTGCCTTGGCAGTATCTCACAAAAGAAGCAACAAAAACACTAGTTAGCGCATGCATTCTGTCTAGATTGGATTATTGTAATTCACTCCTTGCAAACATAAAGTCCTTAGACCTCTTCAGCAAGTCCAAAACTCTGCAGCTAAACTTATCTTCAAATCCCAAAAATCACAGCATTGCACGCCTCTCTTTCAAGAACTACACTGGCTCCAAGTTGAACAACGAATTAAATATAAAACCTCAGGTCTTTGCTACCACATCATCTCTGGAACTGCTCCTAGCTATCCGTCCGAACTGTTGACTGTCTATGTTCCTTCTCGCTCTCTTCGCTCGTCTGCACATGAACGGATGTTCCGTGTACCAGAATACCACAGGGTGAGACACGGTGGTCGAGCCTTCAGTTTCTTCTTCGTTCAGACCTGGAATTCGCTACCTCGGTCCGTCCGTCACAGTCCTTCACTAGTGTCTTTAAAATGAATTTGAAGACACATCTTTTTAGAGAGGCCTTTTCTTAGGCGCCCTAAGTGAGTGTTTTTGTTGTTGTTTTTTTTCTGGGCGTTGGGATGCGAACGTGGTTGCGTGTTATTGACCAATGTATGCATGTTGTGTTTACATTTGTTTGCGTAAAGCGCTTTGTGACTTTAGAAAGCGCTGTATAAATTGCCTGTTATTATTATTATTATTATTATTATTATTATTATTATTATTATTATTATTATTATTATTATTATTGCTGAGTGAACAGGCTGCGTGGATAAACAAATCTGAGTTACACTTATCAAGATTCAAGCATCGGGGCTGAATCAACCATTGATTAAAAAAAACAACGTGTAACACCCTCATACACACACACGCACGCACACCCACACACACTTACACAAACACACAAGAATACGTAATCACACACACACACATACAGTATAAACACACATACACGCACACCCAGACAAACATAAACACACACACACAAACACGCTCACACACATACACACACCCACAAGAATACACACTCACATAAACACACACACTTACATGATTGTTGCGAGAAGGTGTCGTCGGCGCAACCGTATTAATTGCTCGCACGATTGACCGCCACTTGAAGCGATGAGTTCACGAAACGAGACCGAAAACATGGAATCCCTTTCCATATCACTTGAAAATGTCGTTTCCAGTACAAAAGCTAGATGGAGCAGAAATGAAGACCTAATCCTCCAAGCTTAACCGATCAGACTTCTCTCTGACAGCACAAACCCATTTCCTCCGGATGCGTTCTGTCCATAGCTGACTTCCTACCCAGATGACCCCTCCCCCCCCCCTTTGCCATTTCCACCCCTCTCTACCTTCCTTACACATCTCACCACCACCATCCCCCTCTCATTGTCCCACGTTTGTCCCCCCCTCCCCCTCGCCTCCCTCCGTCTCCCCGGGTCGTGAAAACGTAAAACTTAAACATAAAATCCTATTTCCTTTCAGTCTTTCAACAGCGACTTGCCTTTCACGCCACATGTTTGAGCGATTACTATGTGTTTGTTGTGTATGTTGGTCATATTTCGCCGCGATTTTAGTCTGATGAAGTGATAATACGTGTATAGCATCCCTTATATTATTATTATTATTATTATTATTATTATTATTATTATTATTATTATTATTATTATTATTATTATTATTATTATTATTATTATTAAAAACAAAACAGAACACAAGAGGGTCGGCAAGCCTTTTAGATGTATTACCAGACACTTGCACACATAACTGTAAATGGTCGCCTTCAACGTGTAAATATTTTCATGGCGGTGTTTGTTTCTCGGCTTTATCCTAAAGAAGAAGCCAAATGAATGAAAGCATGGGAAAATATGCCACTGTCTGAACTAGACCTATCTTCAAGCGAAAAACTTGATCAAATTTGGTTCAACCAATGTTAAGATAAAACGCACAACGTGCTTATAATATGACTTACCTCCGCTAGGTAGACCTTTGAGAAAGACTAGAGGACACAACAGGTTGAGTGGTAGTTAAGGTAGGCTATTTGCACAGTTAAAAAAAATAATACACATCGGTCCTGTCATTCCTGAGAGTTTACAAAACAAAAATGTTTTAAACAAACAAGTGAGCTTCTTTCGGATCAACAAACCGACCACTCTTCCGACTGCCGGACAATGGGACTGTCACTTAATGATTAGACGTACCACCACCACCACCACCACACCGCCGCGTACCCTCTCTCTCCCACCCTCCTATTAAACAAAAAATAATAAATAAATAAATAAAATAAAATAATCCGCACGCAGTTTTTGAGAGAGAGAGAGAGAGAGAGAGAGAAAGAGAGAGAGAGAGAGAGAGAGAAAGAGAGAGAGAGAGAGAGAGAGAGAGAGAGAGAGAGAGAGAGAGAGAGAGAGAGAGAGAGAGAGAGAACAGATAAGACTCATCCTCCTCTGCCTTCTTGTTCTCCCGATGTTGCCAAACTTCCTTCCTGATGCTACACTTAGCTTTGTGACCACAGTTATCGCTTCCTGTTGATTTCATATACAGGAGACCACGTTTTCAATAACAATAACACAAATCCTTCCAGTCCTATTCTGTCCTATCCTATCCCGTAACTCGGAGGTCGTATGGCCACCACAGATGATCGTTTAACCAGCGGACTCCATCTTTCTCTGTCCTCAGCAACGCTGATGGCTTCGCTCAGTGTCAGACAATCAGGTCTTGCAAAAAAACATCCTACAAGGCACAGTGCATGGAGGTAGAAGAAAAGGCAGACCGAGAAAGAGGTGGGAGAACAACATTCGAGAATGGACTGGCTTGACACTGAGCGAAGATATTAGGGTTGCTGAGGACAAAGAAAGGTGGAGTACGCTGGTTAAAGGATCATCTGTGGTACCCCAACGACCTCCGAGTAACGGGATAAGATAGGATAGGATAGGAGCCTCATCTACAAAAACTTTGAAACAGTCGGGAATCAGAATAAGCAAAAATTTCGGTCAGTCGGTTGGGCTGTCAGTCGGTCGGAAGCCATATGTCAAGAACCAGTGAACGGATTTTAATCAAACTAATGGCCTGTTCCCCGTGCGATTTTATTGGCTTGACCGCAAAGGTCAAGGTCATTGGAGTTATTTTGTTGCTATACACGTTTTGCTCAACATCTCAAAAACGGCTGAAGCGATTTGATTGCGTTTTGGGGATACAAGTACCGTTTACTTCAAATCATGGACCAATCTTCAATAACAGTGTAGTTATCAGTCAGTAGGTCAATCGCTCCCAATGTAACATTTTTGTGTAAAAGTAAGACTAAAACACTCCTTGTTGCTTTATCTCAAGAACAACTAAACCGAATTTCATCATGTTGACCTTGCAGATACTTTCACTACCGCACCACCGCTAAAGATTTGAGACTATTGGTATTTGTACTTTTTTTTAAAGATCACGGTCGCTGCGCTTTCACCAGTTTCTAAACACGTTATCCGCAGTATATGTTTTGCAGCTAAGCGAGGAAGAAGAAGAAGAAGAGAAGAAAAGGGGAAAGAAAATTGGAGAGAAAGAGAGAGGCAGAGTGAGTGAGAGAGAGAGAAAGAGAGAGAGAGAGAGAGAGAGAGAGAGAGAGAGAGAGAGAGAGAAAGAGAGAGAGAGGTCGTGTCCATATATCTCAATCTGAGTGAATGAAGCAATCAGTGCGATGGGATGAGTTGGTGGAGAGGAGGGGGAGCGGAGTGAGGGGGGGGGAAGTAGGGTTAAAGACAGGGTAGCGAGGGCGGTTGAGATGGGGTTAAATCAGACAGAGAGTGTTTCGGTGTCTGCAATATTTATTTATCTTCATCGCCATGTTTGCTGACCGGATTTTCACAAATGCACATTAAGGGTCACGGGCTAGGGTCCCACTTTAGTAAGATGGCGAAATGCCTGTAAAATATCGCTGTGACTGAAATATTTTTTTAAACCAAACACACACACACACACACACACACGCACACCCCCCTCCCCCCCCCCCCCCCCCCCCCACACACACACAGAGGTGAATAACCCAAAATGCAGCATTAGTTTTGGTGAATGACGATTTGGGCGCATGACCTTTATGAGGGCGGATGGTCGGATCCCTAATTATGTGCGCGCAATTTAGCCTGCTCGGCCCGTATGTCGAAATTCATAAGCGCGAATCTTAAAAGCTACTGGAGATTGACGATTCAGTGATCACACACAAATAAGTCTAATGAAACGTTGTGATGTTGTCAATGGCTGTCTTTGGCATCATGACCCAAATGTTCATTCTAGCTATAGCTTTGTCCCCAAATCCAGCCAACTAATGAACAAACATTAATATGTGTATCTCAGACTAAATAGAAGTCATGTGTGTAATGACGTGCGTGTTGGTGTGTGTGAGTGTGTGCATTTTACCCATTCTCTCACCCCCTATCCTTATCTCTGTGTTTCTTCTACGTCTGCTTGCAGATTATGTTGTGATAAATTGCCACAGCAGCAGCTACGATACTCTAATGTTGATGATGATGATGTGATCTTGTAAGGCGCCAAAAATCCATGTACGTAGTTGTTCATGCTCTATGCGCACTGAGACGGTGATTCAGCCATATTAAAACAAGTAAGTTTTTAGTCCTTTCCTGAAGCTTGGCAGGGATGGAGCTTGCTTCAAGCTCAGGGGAAGGGAGTTCCACAGAGTGGGTGCAGCATTTTTGAAGGAGCGCATTCCAAGAGTCTTTTTGGTTGTGTTGCTTGTGCGCACACTGGGGGTTTCAAGACTACACTGAGTCCCTGACCTGAGTTCGCGTCTGGGTTGGTAAGGGGAGACCAGTTCTGTGAGGTAGGTGGGAGCAGTGCTCGTGAAGCACTGATAGGCCAGTGCCAGGATTTTGTAGTCCAGTCTTTTTTCAACGGGCAGCCAATGAAGAGAACGAAGTCCAGGTGAAATGTGCTCATTCCTTTTTTGTTTTAGAACAATCCTTGCTGCAGTATTCTGAACAAGTTGTAGTCTCTGCAGTTGTGTTTTAGGTAGTCCCCAGAGGCAGCTGTTACAATAATCCAATCTAGACGGAATGTTTTGACGGAAGAGAGAATCAGCAGCTTAGGTAATTTAAATACAAATGGTGATGAGTTGCTCTATGTACATTCTTGTAATATTCTGTTACAAAAATATATGACAGAGTCCAAATTATGGTTTTAATACAATGTTAGAAGTGTACCACAGTTGTTGGAATTGATGTAGCGTTTAAACAAATTTGAGAAGCGTATTACAGTATGTTGCTGGAAATGCTTTCATAAAAAGAAGTAGTGTTAGTGTTGATAATAAGAAGTTATACAAACAAAAAACGTAATTAGCGCCGAAATTATCCAAACCTTAAAGAGGCGGAAGATAAATGAATTGTTGAGCAAGATGATTAAAAGGGGTGGTGGAAATGTCACAAATTGTTTTGGGTTTTGTGAAATCAAAACAATAAACATGAAATAAGAAGTAAAACAAGAAATATGTTTGTTGATTATGGGAGTGGGTTATAAAGGAAATTTGTGAAGCATGAATATAAATGAAGACATTGATAGGTTTGGTTATTCAGCAATAGAGAGTTATTGTATAATACATTTGTAAATATTAAGAGATGTGGAGGCGATTACAAGTATAGATGCAATATTAGTAATTTAGAAATATTGGTTTAGAGGTAAGGTGAGTGTTTAAAAGTGATAAGGTAGGTAGCGAAGAGATGTCTTGGTGTGGGAAAGTAATTTTTAATCAAAGTTAGAGGAAAGACGTGGAGGATGGTTAATGTAGTTTTGTTTCACCTTTAACATTGTGGAGCCAGTTAGGTAGTGAATGAAACTCCACAGAATGGTGTAAGGAGGATAGGAGATAGTGAGACGGTTTGGGAAAGTTCCTGGAAATTAATATTAATAAGAGAAAGAACGCATGTCCATATAGATGTTGTTATAAATATTCATAATTGCACAGTTGACCAATCATTATTAAGCTAGGAGGCGTAATGTTGAGATTGGATACCCGTTTCATATATAAGCCTATAAGATGATGCACGAGCGAAGGGAGCTAACCACCGCTTTCTGTCTCAGCTCTCAGTTTCTTTGTTCTCGGCCTCCGCATTAAGTGATGGAATTGTAATAGAAAGGTAGGATGACGATTTTGTATTTTGATATTTTGATGTATGTTTTCCAATAAATAAATAGTTAGAAAAACAAAATGAAAGAGTTGTGGGTTAGCAAATAAAATCTCTCAAAAACTGTCTTTCAAGCTATCCACGTTGACGTGCCGGGGGTTTCAGTATAAATAGTATCCCCACTTTCTGGAAATTTAGTGCTTTAAATTCCCACTGTCGCTGTCTTTCTCATTTGCTCTTTCTCATTCCTGCTCTGTTCAATCAATCTGCTATACTATCTTCTTCTTCGCTTGACCAGTCACCTACCCTTTTTCTTGAAAACTCTTCCTGGACAAGACTCCTTATTTGTGTATGAGGTCTGTTGGATCAGCTTGGAAATATTGGACGCTTTCTGCCAGGTGGTCACTAGGGCTTCGATGATGTTATTATTTAGCAATGTAGGCATTTTATATGTGTTTAGTTGATAATATATAATGATGTTTGTAATCTATTTTGTTTTTGTAAACGGGGGTTCGATAAATTAGAGTACAGCCTCAGCATCCCCTGCGTGGGATGTCTTTATTGTAAAGTGACTGGCTGGTGGAGAGCTTTCAGTGTTACCACTAGGGTTGTTTCAGCAGATCTTTTATGCGGATCAGGGGTTGTCCGGTCCTGATTTGGCTCCGAAGAGTCCGCTGGACCTAAAGCAATAATGATGTAATGTAACGTAATGTCTCTCAAGCTGTGTGTGTGTGTTACTCATTTATTGTCTATTATTCACCTAAGTGATTTAGACATTGAAAATAAGAAAACGAACATAGTACTGAACAAATGTAAAATAATTAACTATATCAAAAAGTCAACTTATTAACAAGAACAACTGAGAAAAAAAAACTCTCTCTCTCTCTCTCTCTCTCTCTCTCTCTCTCTCTCTCTCTCTCTCTCTCTCTCTCTCTCTCTCTCTCTCTCTCTCTCTCTCTCTCCCCCCATACCTCTATGATTTAATTTACACATACTATAGTCACTGAAAAAAGAATTCTACATAAATCTTCCAACAGATAAATAAATAAAACATTTCGCAAGCTTTAAACATACTGAAAAATTTAAATCACTTAATATCTTAATGTTTTTCATTTCCACTGGTAGTAAAAAGTCAAAATCAGTGCATTTAAACAGTATATGAACCAGTGAAAAAGCACTATTACAAGAGCAAAAAATATTTTTACAAAACTTAGTTCGTAATGAATTTAAAAGAATTCTATATGCTAATGTTACAACAGGTCTTGAAAAACCAACATGTAACGAATATTGGGGTGAATAATTGTATTTTTTTAAAATTGCTTTTTCTAGTCTGCTGATTGCTTCTTTAGTAGATAAAGGTATGTGAACAGTAACTGAATTCAAGTTCAGAGCACCGTTCTTTGCCTCTCGATCTGCCCAGTCATTAAAGATAAAACCACAATGTGATGGTATCCAACAGAAATTAACTTCTGTTCCATTTATAATCAAACAATGAACAACATGTTTGATTTCATAAAGTATTTATTGTCGTTCCTTGCTATTTGTAGTATTTAAAGCCTGTAAAACAGACCGTGAATCCACACACATTACTAAACTATAGAAAACAGTAGGCAAGCTAACAAGTTTATTTAAAGCCATTAAAATAGCTATCAATTCTGCTGTAAAAATTGAAAACCCTTTTCCTAAGTGAAATGACTCACATATTTTCAAATCGGGAATGACAAAAGCAGACCCCGCATTTTCTGATTCTAGTACTGAACCATCAGTGAAAATTTTTAAACTATTATTATATTTTTCATTTAAATTTATGCGAGCATCTATGGCTACCATATTTTTATCTGAATGTTTTGATACAGCACTATAATCATAATCAAAATTCGCCTTTTTTAATTCCCAAGGTGGGATAGGAGGTGTTATTACACGTGTAGCAACTGTTTCATGAGTAATTTGACATTCCTGAAGAAGATCTTGTGTATAAGTTGCTATGGTAATAAGGCTTTTAATGTGTCTAGCTCTTTTAGGAAACTCAATATCAGATCTAATACAAAATTCATGATTCGTAAAATTATCAACAGCTTTTGATCGTATTATATATTTAGTGCATGCTAATTTCCTATATTGATCTAATGGTAGAACACCTGCTGTTTTATAAGCATCTATTGTTCTAGTGTGTACAGGAACTCCAAGAGCAAATTTTATGGCTTTACTGTCTAAACTATATAATTTTTGAAGATGACAACATGAAGCAGAAAAATAAACTTCTTGTCCAAAACATAATTTTGAACGAACCAAAGCACATGCTATGTGAACCAAAGTCTTCACATCTTGCCCCCAAATCTGCTTGCTAATGATTTTAATTAAATTTAAACTTTTTACTGCTTTTTGTAATAAATATTCAATATGTTTCTTCCAATTCAACTTTGAAGTTAAATACACGCCTAAAAATTTTACTTCAGTCACATATTGTAGTTCTTTACCGTCTAAAACTATCTCAGGCATAATTCTAGGACTTTGACCATTATTAAATAATATCATATTTGTTTTTTCCTTTGATAATTCCAAACCATTAATCTTCATATAATTGCTTATATTGTCTATTTCATTCTGATAAACTTTATTAATATGATTGATTTCAAACATTGACGTTTTCTTTCTAAGTGAAACATTACACCACAAAGCAATATCATCGGCATACTGAACTAATGTAAATTTGTTATTAACTACTTTTGGTAAATCATATAGCAGTATATTGAACAAAAGAGGAGACACAATAGATCCTTGCGGAATCCCCATATCTGTATTATGAGAGATCGAATATGAATTTCCAACTTTGACTTTAATATTTCTTCCTTGAAGAAAATTTTGTATATAATTATATATATTCCCAGAGAGTCCTATCTTTTTTATTTTATACAATAGCCTAGAGTGCCACACTCGATCATACGCTTTTTTAATATCAAAAAAGGTCGCTAGTACACTTTTTTTCTTAGCGAATTGCTGTTTTATATTTGTAGTTAATTTAACTAAATGATCATGGACTGACCTGCCTTTCTTAAAGCCAGCTTGATTATTTGGTATAACATTATTTTTATCACAATAATACACTAATCTATCTAATATTATTTTTTCCATGAGTTTAGAAACATGAGACGTTAAAGCAATTGGTCTATAACTAGCTGGATCAGATCGAGGCTTTCCTGCTTTTACAATTGGTATCACAATAGAGGATTTCCATACATCAGGCAAAATCCCAGTTTCCCAGCATTTTTTTATTATACTATGCAAAAAGTGCATCCACCTTAAGGGAAGATGAGATAACAAAGTGTATGATATCCCATCAATTCCTACAGCAGAGTTTTTCTTTCCAAGGACAGAAATAGCATCTTCAACTTCAGAAAATAAAATTTCAGAATTAATAAATAGACTATTATCAGGCAAAGGGTTATTAAATTCTTCTGTTTGTTCAGCTTTATTTCTTTCATTTAATATAGCTTGTGGCAACTCTTTGGAAGTACTTGTTTTTGAAAACAATTTAGCTAATTCCTCTGCCTTATCACTAGGAGATGCAAATTCCTTACCTATTATTTTAATAGGACAATTTGGGAGCTGGACACTTTTTTTCATTTCAGTTACTTTTTTCCATGTTTTCCTTGCATCGTGCGATGTTTTAATTTCTTTTGTACTAAAGTTTAACCAAAATTGTTTTTTAGCAAGAGCAATAACTTTGCTACAATTAAGTTTTGTACATTTCATCTCTTTAAATGTAATATCATTTTTATTTTTTAACCATTTTTTGTAGGCAATCTTCTTTTTTTTAACTGCTACTTCACAATTTTCAGTCCACCAAATGTTCCCTTTATGATTAGTCTTACATGTAGTTCTTTTCTTCGGAATAGAATTACTAGCTGCTTCATGAATTAAATTAGCAAAAGTTGCATAGACATTATTGATGTCGTCACATTTCATAAAGTCAGTTTCATATTTCAAAAGATTATATTGAAATAAATCCCAGTTAGCACGTCCATAGATATACTTTACTACTGTATCAACTTCTAACTGTATGTCTACTGTTTCATTAAATAATAATATTAAAGGAAAGTGATCACTACCAAGTGTATCAGTTTCAATGTCCCAAGTACAATCGATAGCAATGTTGGACGAAACTAATGTCAAATCAATTGCTGTAGGACGATGTACAGAAGCGTCAGGGACACGAGTTATTCTTCCATCATTCATAATTATTAGAGAAGAATCCAAAATATTGTCCATTAATCGATAATTCGAAACACCCGCATAATCATTATCCCATAATGAAGAGTGAGCATTAAAGTCTCCAGTTATTATCCATTTCTCAGATCCATCAATGTTTCGAAGCCAGTCACTATTAAAATTATTTGGACCTTTTGGATAGTAAACGGACATCACATTTAAACAAATATAAGAGTTAACTTTCAACTTGATAGCAGATGAAAACACATCAATCAAATTTTGTCCAACTGGCGAAGTAATAATGTTATAATCCAAATCATTTCTGACGTATATAGCTGTGTTGATTTTACTGGACGACAGTTCTGACACAGGAGGATAATAATATCCGTGAAGTTTTGGCAACTTTCCTCTTACAACGTTCAAAGATTGTAAGCATAACACATGAGGACTATGATCTTTTAAAAAGGTAACAAGATATTGTATGTTCGTAGCAAGCGACCTACAATTCCATTGAAAAATATAAAGCTTTTCTTTATTCATACGGGCTCTCTCTCTCTCTCTCTCTCTCTCTCTCTCTCTCTCAAAGTAAAAGGAAAAATAATATAATGAAAAGTTACTGCAAGAAACCTATATGAATTACACAACAAGAAAACTTATGAGAATCACAAGTTATGTTGAAGTAATTATTAAAACAATTCTACAGAGAAGACATGGTGATGGAATTGTCATTAATATAACACGAGATATTTTGATATTTTATCAATCAAAAAGAAATAAATAAATAAATTAATTAATTTAAAAAAATTAAACATATACTGTCACAACTGAACATTCATCGGCATGTTCCAGAGCCTATCCTCTGCCCTCGCCAGTCCCACCAGTCTTGCCTGAAAACATGACTACGAACGGGTCGTCGAGGGCTTTGCCAAAACAACGAATGAATGTGTCGTCCTAGGTTCCTGGCTAGAGCAGCGGATCCCCTCTGACTCGGATGGATGCCGTCTCGGCTCCTAAGCGAAGGATCTAGTAGCTGATCATGACTGATGAATGTTATAAATCGGTCTTTCATTTCTATCACTTCTTTGAACAAAACTGCATTGAACAGATCGCGTTTTGCCAACAACTCTGGGTCCTTTACTGGGGCAATTCTGCTTACCACTACCCGGGTCTTGGGGCGCTGCTGTCGTAGAGCTCGGATGGTGCTGAGGATGGAAATGGCAGCCTTCAAAGGATCCTGATGTTGTCTCAGGTTGTTGATGCCACAGTGGAGGATGACGGACTCCACATTCTCCTCCATCTTCTGCACTTCATTTTCTACATCTTCGCATTTCGGGGTCTTAATTTTGCGGACGTATACTTGGTGAGCTTTTCCCAGTCTCGCGGCATCAATCCCATTCATGATAGAGTCGTGGAAAAGTACTACACCTGGAAACCTTCTTTGGCGGTCACCATTTTTAAAATTGACGTCACCAGTAGATGATGTTATTTTTGTATTCTGTTTTGACGTCATCTGGTTCTTGTCTTGACATTTGTTTTCATGATTTTTGGAATTGCTTGCCCCGATCGAGTTAGATTGAAGGGCAAACATCTTTCGAGCCGTCGGGCATTTTTCAGGCTGTTTGAGCGACGGTCGAACGGCTTCAGCGTATGTTCGGACCGGAGTCGAATCGCGCTGGGGTTGCTCATTGCGGGCCCGCATCGAGTCCCGACTGATCAGTTCTTTGATCAGCTCTGATTGTTCTTGCACGGTCTTCACTAGAGAGTCAATGCGTTTAACTAGGTCGTCAAACATAGCTTGAAACTCAGGATTGATAGCCGTACTCACTGGGTTCATTGACATAGGCAGGGGAACTGAAGGATGCGAGTCGTCCTTGACGATAACAGAAGCAGCGGTGGTTTCGCTGGTGGACTCTTCATCCTCACTTCCCGGCCTTTCTTGTTGATCTTGTTCCGCTTCTGATATTAAAATCCTTTTCCTGAGCGCTTCAGCTCGTTTCTTCTTGGCACCGGATCTTGTTGACACCCCCATGTCTTCTCTGAAGAAGTTTTGTTCCTGCGAGGTTCAGCGGTTAAGCTATACCAATCGCCATCTTGGCGTAGGAATCTGTGTGTGTGAAGTGTTGTCTCCGTAGAATGCTTGTTGTTCCCCGGACGTGAAGGCTATGAGCTGCCCACGTCATAAATACAACCGGAAAACCTTGCTACCTAATTATTATAACCACCACCCAACTATACGTAAAGTTAAAGCCCTTAGGAACACAAATTCTTCTAAGAAGACAAAAGAATGTATGTCGATTTATTGATAGTATTTTTTTACTGTTCAAATAGTATGATTAGATTCAATAACTTCCTTTTGTACATTAATATCATTCTGTCACTTTTGTAATTATGAGGTGTGTGTTTTGTGCCTGTCACAATTGATATTTTATTCCCAATGTGTACATGTTGCATGGAATGAGGTGAACACAGCTTTTTTGATATTGCTTTATATATGACTGTTACGATTGAGACGAGCACGATAGGTCCGATCATTTTATTTTGCAAAGGATGCAATGATAGCGTGTATTTACCTTTGATTTGATTTCGCGTTGTTGCTTGAAGAAGCTTTTTATAATGTTGATAATTTTTGTCGGTCCATATTGGGGAGAATTTTCTGGAATTACGTGTTTATTATCGATCGAAGCTTCTAGACATTACGGGTAACAGCTGGTCGAATCTAAACATTATGTGACGTAACACAGTGCATAGTTTCGGCGACGAGTTTTATTTTGATTGGGTGTTACTGCTTCATGCTGGAATGCTCGAACGTTTTCGCGATTGCAGAGAGGATATATAAGTAATGTACTGTCTGCTTGTGAGGATGGTTGATGATGATTTTTGTGTTGACTTTTGGAAAGCGATCTTGTATGCAGTTGTTGATGTTTGCTGAATAAAGTTGGAACATTTTTTTACGACGACTACAGCCTAACAGGCTGCGTGGATAGACGAATTCGAGTTACACATATACTCAAGCATCGGGACTGAATCATCTATTAATAAAAACCGTGTAACAATGACGTTATTTTGTCCTACCTAGCTGAAAGCCCCTCAGAAGGCAAGAACACTACATAAACGTATAAACTTGAAACTTGTAAACTTGAGAGCTGAGCAATTTGACGTTTTGAACTGCGATATGTGTTGTTCAGCCTACGGTTACAGGAAGTTTCGACGGATTGCATGTTCGACGGAGGAATTTGAAAGTTTCGACGGAAATGTAAAAATAGTCGAGGTTTCTTGGAAGTTTCGATGGAGGTTTACCTTTTGGGGCAAGTTTCGACGAAGATTGAACAAAACATTCTGCCATCTGACTGTAAAACTTTAAAATAAATATTTTCCACTGTGCGATCATTTATCACCCTTGAATTTTTTTCTGTGTAGGCTGTCCTCCTTGACTCGACTTTCGATTTTTTTTTTCTGTTTTTTTTTTCTTTCTGGTAAACTTTTTATGAACTGAGTGACTATTTCACAAAATAAAGAATGTGGCAAAAATCTTATTTCATTCTCGAAACTTCCAGTTACCGCTCTGTCTATGCATGTATCAATTGACCTGGTTTACCTTTGTTGGTTGTAGTCCCACGAATTTCTCTATCTGCCATTTGAGTCACTTTTCGTAGATGTTAGATTACAAAAATCGAATTTTCGCAAGGGTAATTCGAATTAAAATAGCAATAACAACGGTCAAATCAAAACTGCGTGATCTTTTTTATTCTTGTCGCAGAATTAACATGAGTGTGTGATTCACGTGATTTTTGTTTCGAATGAAAATAGGGTAAAGTGACCGGCTGGTGGAGTGCCTTCTGTGTTACCAGTAGGGTTTTGTATTTGCGTTTGCGTTAGTTAAGCTATTGTTCCCGAGCTGCTCTAAGCGTAGACCGAAGTTAGGATAGGAAGCACCCTGCCTGCAGGCACTGTGCAAAGCTGATCCACCCTCATGATCGGTCTACATGTAGGTGCATGCTTGTTTGTTTAATTGAGCCTGACAACATGCATTTTATTGACAAATACGGCTGAACTCTTTGACGTGCCACTTCGGCCTCACTCGGGTGTCTTGGAGACGTGGCCTGGAAAGAAAGAGAAGGGACGTGCAGAGGTATTGAGTGTGATTGTCCCACCTTTAGGGTAAACTAGTGTTAGTGTTTGTGACAGTCGGACTTTGACCTCTGGCCCTGCTCCCCACCACTCTCCCCCCTATTCGCACTCTGGCCCCGTTCTCAGCCATCTCCCCCCGATTCGGCCGCTGGCTCAGCGCTCTAAGCCCCGCCCCTCCGGGCAGTCCACCGACGATTTCGGACTTGACCCGAGGCCCAGTAAATCAGTCTTCTGCCTCAAGCCCAACCGAGAACATCGTTCGCTCCGAGGACAAGTTGCCCAGCTTTGCGACCCCTGAACCTCGCCAATATTCTCGTGTTTCTGCCCGTTCTCTGGTCCAGGTAAGAGGGGAGACTTATTTCAATATCATTTAACATTCCCATCATGTCTGTGATTTGTCCTGATGTATGGTTTATGATATGTATTTTTGCCTCATGTATCCAATGTTTATAGTCTGATTGTTGCACTTGCCATGCTTGCGTTTATACATGTATTGCCCCTGCCTAGATCCTTGTATAAATCCCCCATGCCTTGTTGCCCCATTCTTTAGACCATAAACCCCCCTTGCTCATAATCTCCATGATCCTGTATTTCTACCCCTTGTCTCTCCCCTGATCCTAGTATGTAAATATCCACCCCCGATGTCCATCACCCCTTCTCAGGCGCCGAACCTCATATACTTTAGCGGCCGCCAGTAAATTCTCACAAACCCCTGTAGCCATTATTGTCATAAATAGGCAGTGGAAAAACGCCGTTCAGTCTTGACCCGGCTTTTTCCCCAATTCAAATCTGATCTGGCATGCGCACCGATTGGAGCAGCATCCAGAGCGTGTATGCACCTCTGATGCTGAGCATGATTCTTTTCAGAACGGGTTTTTGTGAGGGCTATTGAGAGACTCCACGCCGCGTGCAGCCCTATCTTCTGGCTGTCACTGATGACGCGTGACGCTTGACCACTGGCCATCAGTACACTTGCCCGGTTCGCCCCAGCTAATTGCTGCACAACCAGCGTGACCCAGTGACCCGCATTGGGCCACCCCTGCAAAGCCCACCCAGTCACCGGAGGCACCCCTCGCCCACGCATTCGAAGATAAGTTCGCCCCTGGCGAGACCACAACTCGGCGTGCATCTGAATACCCACGCTATGACTAACCCAGCCACATAGTGCCATATGATGAAATCGACCTATATTCTCCCCAGTGACATTTGAACAGATAAACCCGAATTACTCCCAGATACCCTGGACTATAACAGACTCTAGCTAGTGAACCAGTTAGAACCCAGCATACTATTTGACCTGCACTCAGTTAATAAATTATTGTATAGTATATTCCTACACCAGTCTTCCCTTGTCGAGCCCTATCCTAGTTAAGTCTGTATGTCTCTCGTCTGTCTTCAACCCACCTACCATTCTTTAGTATTCCCAGCGTTATTCACTTGAAGGTCACCGCACGTTAACCTAGGACAAGGAGGTAACACAGCGCGGGTGAATAATCGCATACCCTCATTCCCCCCAACCCCCTTTATTCGTGACAGTGTTTGTACTTCTACTTTTTGAACTATATTGTTACTGTTCGTTTTGTGTGTTGTCAAATGCATTAGGCTTTTTCCCGTGTACATGTTACATTTGTAAGTACTTATGTGTAGCCGCCATTGCAAATAAAGTCGTATTGTATTGTATTGTATTGTATTGCATTGTATTGTATTGAACCACTGTCTAAATAGTATCCCCACTTTGTAGAAATGTAGTGCTTTAAACTACCACTGTTTATGTCATTCTCATTTGTTCTTTCTCGTTCCTAATCTGTTCTATCAATCTTCTTCGCTAGACCAACCACCTACTTTTTTTTTTCTCGAAACCTCTTCCCAAGCTCCTCATTTGTGTATGGGGTCTGTTGGGTCAGCTTGGGGATATTGGATGCTTTGTCCCAAATGATTACTAGGGCTTTCTATGGGAGCCTTATTATTTAGCAATGTAGGCATTGTATATGTATGTGTTTTGTTGATAATTTATAATGAAGTTTATATTCTAATTTGTTTCTGTAAACGGGGGTTCGATAAATTAGAGCCCCTCCTCATCGTCCCCGGCATGGGATGCCTCAATTGTAAAGCGGCCGGTTTGTGGAGTGCCTTTAGTGTTACCATTAGGGTTGTTTCAGCAGATCTTTTATA
>CM072524.1:44732426-44752426 GCA_036898135.1 Oncomelania hupensis
CAGATCTTTTATGCGTATCAGGGTAGAGTCCCCTTTCAGCCAAGTTGTAGTCTTGATTTTGTGGTCCTGATTCGGCTCTTTGCAGTCCGCTGGACCATATAAACAGTGAATAACTAAGTAACTAACACATCATATGCTATACCATTCCACACAATATCTAATATATATCAAACATCATATCATAGGTTATCATTCATATCATAAGATATAACATCATAGGATATCATATTATATCATAAGATATAATATCATATTATATCTTATCATATCATAGCTTAGCATATATCATGCCATGTCATGTCATGTCATATATTATATCATACAATATCATAGATCATATCATAGATCATATCATATATCATATGCCGTGTTGTGTCGTGTCATGTCACTTCACGTCACGTCACGTCATGACATGTCATGTCATGTCATATATAATATCTTATCAATCATACATATCAGCATCTCACAAAGTCTATTCAAAGTCACGCAGGTTTTATTGTTTCGAGTCGTTCAGCCCTTTATAATGTTAAAACGCGAGTGTGAGTTCTAGAGAAGAAAAAAAAGAATATAATTGACGTTAGGAGATGAGTATATGCTTAAAATATATTTTCAGACATTATTTTATGTGTGTAATATTTGCAAAATTTGAATCTGAAAGCCGTGGCCGAGCGTTGAAAAGATCTTCAATCTACTATGGCAGTAAATTTCTTATCTCCCTTATAATACTACGGGCACTGTCACAGGAGCATGACCAACAAACCCCAATTCCGTTGCTGTGGATTAGCCAAGAAAAAATAATGCTGCGCCTGTAGTCTGAAGCAACGCTCAATGATTTCTTGCAGAAGAGACCTTTCTGGTAGCGAAACCCGTGACTTTGTCATGGACACCAATGACTCTTTAATCTGCGTACACGCTCATCAGAAAGCTTTTACTTCAATGATGTGGATTTATAAACTCTTCTACGATCATACTTTGTAGTGCAGAAGTGTGGGGAAAAATTAATAAAAACACCTCAGACTCATTTTAAAGGACTGAAGCCTGTTTTTTGTCAGTAGACCGTGTCATCGTACACAGCTCAGCTGTTGTTTCCATGCGAACAGGCTGCTGACATCATTAAATTACCACAATGCAGTGAGTATGGTCCGCAACACATGAGTGGTCTGGGTGTCGTATGAAGTTCACTTGCACGTGAAAATACTTTTAAAGAGATGTGTGCATTGTTTTTGTTTTGTTTTTTTTTGGAGTAAATTTACGTCCCCGGACACATAAAGCGTATAGGGGACGGGTGTAATGGAATTTGTAATGTGTGCATTGGTTGCTGTCTATTACATTTAAACTAAAACCTGTGCGTGGCGCCATGAAATAGCACTGTTCTCAGCGACGATAATTCAGGCCAATCCAATTCAATTAATTTCAGTAATTTATTGTAATGTCTTTTCACGCAGACTGCATGTGATTTTAGACCATACGCACTTTCACGTGATCTTTTATCGTTCCTTTCTCCGATAAACGTTAGTAGATCTTACTGAATGTTAGTTATAATACTGGGGGTGCTGTAATATTTGGTTTTGCATTGGATTTGATGCTTTCAAAACGAGAAGTAAAGCTATTGATTAAAATAAAAAAAGAAAAAGAAGGAAACTATATTTTAAACAATTTTTAAAAAATATATAATCATTTGTCACATACGCATAATTATCCCATGTTAATGTTATGCTATTCAGGCAGCTGTGACAGCATGCCGCAAACTACTTTCTTCCATATTATTTTTTTTTATCGTGGATATACTTTCAAGGACTTAACTAATGTTACCAATCTATGTGGTAAGAGTGTCTAGTATAGCATTAATAAACTTGTTATGGCATTAGATGCAGTCTATCTCAAATTTCAACAGCACAAAATTCCTCCACTCTATAGACTCTCTCCCTCCCCAATTCCTACGTCTCCTACCCTCCTACCCCCTTCCCTTTACACAAAATATAAATAAACTGTTTTAATTACATTTCATTGATGTGTATTTTTTCCTCTCATAAAATGCAATGACACGGCGATTTGTATGTGAATTATCGTGTCTGCGACCATGTTTAACACTGAATCGTTTTCTTAAGACGCTGACCTTAATAGGTCATTTGCTGATAATGCGCCGGCCGAGTCAAGACTTCATTGATCCGACAATGCATTATTCAGCTCTTTGGCATAATTAAACTGCATAATGTCTAATGTAAAAGCATGATTTTAACCAAAAATATCAGAGCAACACATTTATTATACATAAAGTAAACACATCAGTTTGGTGAGCTGTGCTTGGGGAAAAGAGCGTTAATATAATAATAATAATAATAATAATAATAATAATAATAATAATAATAATAATAATAATAATAATAATAATAAATAATTTGAAGTTTAAGATTGACCCATCCAACACCATTATTGAAGTGAAGGAGGAAACCGGAGTCCCCCGAGAAAACCCTCAGTGACCTGAAAAGTCTCGTACCTAAGTCACATTAATTCGCCCTCTGCGGGAATCGAACCCGCGATCTTTGGCATATACAATAATAATAATAATAATAATAATAATAATAATAATAATAATAATAATAATAATAATAATAATTATAATTATAATAATAATAATAATAATAATAATAATAATAATAATAATAATAATAATAATAATTATTATTATTATTATTATTATTATTATTATTATTATTATAGATCGTGCACACATTTGAATAATGTGTATAATCATCTTTAAAGCTGTTTGACACGATCAAACACTTGCATTAAATCTTACGTGACATATAGACACAGCTTTTAAACCCACGCAACACTTTTTTAGACAAAGCTTACATCGTAATTTTTCATAGGGTTGAGGCTTAGTAAGATATGTGTCATTGCCTACTACCCACTGCGATCCCCTCCTCATCGCTTTCCCACGAACCTCCAGTTTTCAACTGTGACCTACTTTTTTTCTTCTTCTCTTTTTTTTTCTCTTACTTTTTTTTTCCAATGACGCCAATTTTTGTACGAAACTAACATTCTAGCATTCAACCGCTGTTTCATAGTGTTCTTCAGCTGTAGAATGACGCAGCAGAGTTTAATTTCGTAATCACTGGCTTTTTGTGATTTTTGCCCACCAAACTGGCGTCATTTATCTCCACAAAAAATAGGGTCATTTATAACCCCCTCCCTCTCACCCCTCCACCATCTAAGTCAGGTATTTTCCACTTGAAACATTTCAAACTTTGCACTATAGTGTATCAATATGTCGACAATAATTCAAGTTCTTTTGTGGAGTACTTTATTTTTCATGAATTGTTTACTAAATAGTAAGCTCACAATTGGCCAGTATAAAGGGAAAAGCGTAGAACAAAATCGCTCAGAAAGGAGCGAGTTAATATTATACCATCGGAGTTTCCGTTTCTTCACCACTGTGAGCATGTCATCGTGTGGTCCAATGGCTTGTGTATTGGTCTGTCGGATTTCTGTGTATTGGTCTGTCGGACTTCGTCGTTGGTGATGCGCTGGGTATAGTTAATGCCCAGAAATCCTCTGTAGCACCTCATCTCCATGCTTTGTATTCTTCGTTGTAGATCTGCTGCACGGGTCCATGTTTCGCAAGAGTATAGGAAGATGTAGAATCTGATGACAGTGAGACGCAGCAGCCTTACCTTGGAATGTAGACTGACGGTCTTGTCTTTCTAAATGGGCTTCAGCCTTGCTAGGGCAGCAGTTTTTTTGTGCGATCCTCGAGAGGACTACCTGTCGGGACCCATTGTCTGATACAATGTCTCCAAAATATTTGCAGGTATGCGCTGTGTTGAGGGATTGGCCTTGGACTTTGATGTCCATGTTGATGCCATTGGTGTTGTTGGTCATCACTTTGGTCTTCTGTGCACTTATTTCCATTCCATAGGCTCTGGAGGTGGTGTCAAGCCTCTGTACCAGCTGTTCAATTTCTTGTTCCTCTCCAGCCGATCCATCAATATCATCCGCAAAACGGAGACTGGAGATTGCTCTACTCCCTCTACCGCCTATGCTGACTGTGCCTTCGTGATCTGCAATGGCATCTGAAATGATGCGCTCTAGGATGGTGTTGGAGAGAGTAGGCATCCTTGACGCATACCGATTGTTCTTAACCAGTTTCCGTTACGGAGGACTGCACTGGTGGCCTTGTCATACAGGCATTTGACGACTTCAGTAATGCTAGGGCTGATGTTGTACACTCACATGGTTGCCCACAGAGCTGCATGCCAGACTCGGTCAAACGTCTTCTTGAAGTCTATGAACACATGATATAGATGTTGTTGGTGCTGTAGGTATTTCTCACAGATTATTCTGAGGTTGAAAATCTGTTCAGTGGTACTTCGCACCGCCATGAGTCCTGCTTGTTCTTTTTCTATGATTTTGGTCCTGATTTGGCTCGGAAGAGTCCGCTGGACCTAAAGCAATAACCTTGTATTGTATTGTTTTCTATGATTTGTTCAGCTTGGGGTTTCAAGCTGTTGAGTATTATTTTCAGGAGGACCTTGCTGGGATGGCTGATGAGGTGGATGGAGGTAATTTTCACACTCCTGATGGAAGAGTGATGATAAATGACTGGGTCTATGGTGTAGGCCACAACCCACTCTGCCAGATCTTGTTACAGATAATGGTGAAGGCGTCAATCATCGCTTCTCCTCCTGCTTGAAGCAGTTCCGCGGGTATATTGTCCACTCCCGCTGACTTCCATTTCTTCAGCGATTGCACTGCTGCCTCAACTTCTTCTCGAAAAATCTGGAGGATTGCTTCTTCTTCTCGGTGCTCTGGACATGTGTTACGTTGAAACGCGAATGGTAGTACGTCGGAAGCGCGCACGATAGATATAATCGTTTCGTTTTGCAAAGTATTCAATGATGGAGTTTATTTACCTTTGATTTGAGTTTGCATTGTTGTTAGGAGAGGCTTTGTATAACGTTGATGATTTGCGTTAGTCGATATTACTGTAGAATTTTCTGGATCTGCGTGTTTACTCTCGATAGAAATTTCCCGATACATGTCGAAGCAAGTGGACGTTCCGGAAGGAGAAGAAAATAGGTATGACGTGAAGTTAGAAGCGATTGGTTAAATTGCGTCAAACGAGATTGATCCAGGTTATTCGGGAGTATCAAGAGACTATTTAAGTGCCGCGCTGTTTCCAAGAGAGAGATAGTTGAAGTTGTTGTTAGTTGGAAAGTAAATTTGAGAGTGGAAAGACGATTGAGCGATTGTATGCAGTTGTTGATGTGTGCCGAATAAAAGTGGAAAACTTCATACGTCGACTTTGTGACTTGTATGCTGCTTGAGCAGGCTGCGTGAATAAACGAATCTGAGTTACACCTTATCAGGAATTCAGCATTTGGGCTGAATCGGATACTGATAAAGAAAAACACCAACATCAAACGGAGTGTAACAACATGCTAGAACTGATGGGTCTCCGTTTGGTGTGTGGTTGTAAAGATCAGAGCAGTACTCTGTCCATCTATCCAAGACTTCTTGTTCTTCTGTAAGGCATTTGCCAGACTTGCTTTGGATCGTGGACACCTTGGGCTGTTTAACATTTGTCAGCCGCTTCACAGTCTGGTAGGCCTTATTGCTGTTGTTCTTGTTCACACTTTTCTTTATTTATTTGGCATTGATCTTCTATCCAGGTCTCCTTTGCTGTGCGCATGCCTTTTGGATGTCATTGTTGATTTTTCGGTAGGCATCAGCTGCCTGTGAGGTGTTCTTTTTCTCTTTCATCTCTCTTCGTTTATCACACAGGTCTAAAAGTTCAGGTGTGATCCACGGATCAACGGCTTTGTCCTTTGCCAAACTGGAATCCGCGACCTTCGGCTTTAGGAAACCGGCCACTAACCACAAATGTCGCCAACAGGCCAAAAGTCCTATCCTATCCTATCCCGTAACTCGAAGGTCGTTGGGGCACCGCAGATGATCGTTTAATCAGCGTACTCCATCTTTCTCTGTCCTCAGCAACCCTCATGTCTTCGCTCAGTGTCTAGCCAGTCCATTATCAAATGTTGTCCTCCCACCTCTTCTTCTGCCTCATTGCACAGTGCCTAGCAGGATGGTCTTTGGCCTAATGCTCCGGTGACGTGGCCATTCCATCGGAGTTTCCATTTCTTTACCATTGTGAGCATGTCATCAGATGGCCCAATGTCTTGTGTGGTGGTCTATCGGACTTCATTTTTGGTGATGTGCTGAGTATAGGAAATGCCCAGAAAACAGGCCACACCAATAATAATAATATCAGTCAATGAGGCATTTAGAAAGCGGTGGGAAACACAAGAGCAGACTTCAAGTCAATTTAAATCACGTCAAGAAATCCTTATTCACAAAAAAATATAGTGAAAATTTGGCGTGTCGCTGTTTAATCTATATATATAAATTGCTTAGCCGGAAGTCCTTCTTCGCCTCTACTATAAAGTTTGTCCGGTATGGACGCTGATCTGGGCAGGTGCTGGGCACTGCGGATCGGCCTGCTGTGTGCTCAAAACCAGCGAAATCGTTATAGCCGTCATTTCCTTACCGAACGTTTAACCGTTTCTGAGATAAATAAATAAACAAAATGTCCACAAACTGCAATAGTCTCATTCCGCGCGCTTCCATTAAAAATCAAATAAGGTTTCAGCATGTTTTCCCATATAGACCAAAAAAATTGATAGTCTTTCTAGGAAGCCTTGGTAGCTTACTTAGTAAAACATTCGCCTACCGTGCATGACGACCCAAGTTCAAATCTCACGCGGGCCACTTTTTTTTTTAAACCCTACAATATGGATATTTTTCTTTTTAATTTAGGCATTTTCCCTGTTATTATTATTATTATTATTATTATTATTATTATTATTATTATTATTATTATTATTATTATTATTATTATATCAAATTTTCTTTTAAAACCTTGGTGTTTTTTATGATTTCTATTTGTATTATTCTATATTCAATATTAGTAGTAGTAGTAGTAGTAGTAGTAATAATAATAGTAGTAGTAGTAGTAGTAGTAGTAGTAGTAGTAGTAGTAGTATAGTAGTATTACCAAGGATCGAGATGGGGTGGTACATGTAGGTAAAAGGGGGCTACGGGTAGGTTTAAAGGGGCATGGGTAGGCATAACGGGGATACGGGTATATATAAGGGGGTATGGTGATGGTCGATTCCAGTGTCCCCTATACGCTCCATGTGTCCGGGGACATAAATCTAATAAAGAAGACGAAGAAGATGGTCGATTCCTTTCATCCATACCTGCGAAACGATCAACGGGGAAGTATCAAGGAGGGTACAGGTAGGCTACAAGGGGGGTACGGAAGGTATCAAGGGGGTATGGGGAGGTATCAAGTGGGTTCGGGGAGGTATCAAGGGGGTATGGTGAGGCATCATGGGGGGACGGGGAGATATCAGGGGGGGGGTATGGGGAGGTATCAAGGGGGGTATGTGGAGGTATCATCGTCCAAATGAAACTCGCAGACAACAGTTGTCTGTCTACATTTTAAACAGCAACATGTGTACCCTGGCTTGCCAGGGTACAAAACCACTAGTTTACAATAATTTCATTGGCATCTTTCCTTGCTAACATTTGATTTCTCCTTTTCCTATTCCTCTCCAGCGCTTCGTGATTGCTATTGTTTTTAAAGTGTATTTTTTCATAGAGCGCCTGTATCGAAAGTCGGTAGTTGCTGCAACGCATTTTTTGTTTAGTTTTAAAGTTGAATTCTTCTTGTTGTTGTTGTTATTGTTTTATTCGAAACTACCGGCCAGCATCTAGTGCGACTGCTGAACTTTCCATTTTCGACATTCATTCTCTTTTTCTTTTCTTTTCTTTTTTAAATTGTATGGCAACAAATGTAATCTGCAGTGCACACATCCATTTTCTCGGATTTTAAAAAAAAAAAGTTGTTTATGTTACTGTACAGTTACACATATCATTTGTTTTACATTTATAATCTGTAGTGCAATGTTCTGTGTACTTTATTCAATCAGTTTCACACCCCACTATATGGTAACCATGGTAACCCCAATTAATTTGCATGAGCCGGAGACGGCCACATTAGCATTTGTTTGAAGTCCGATTAGTGATAGGCCAGACTCTCTCTCTCTCTCTCTCTCTCTCTCTCTCTCTCTCTCTCTCTCTCTCTCTCTCTCTCCCTATCTCTCCCTCTCTCTCTCTCTCTCTCTCTCTCTCTCTCTCTCTCTCTCTCTCTCTCTCTCTCTCTCTCTCTCTCCCTCCCCTCCCTCTTGCCGTTGTATATTTTCCGCTAATCCTTTTCAGCGCATTTGGTCTATTTCTGTCTGTTTCTTCCCATCCATCCTGTCTTTTCGTTTCGCCTTTAATTTATTATTATCATTGTTTGGTTGTTTTTTTTTGGTGTGGAACTCACACACACACACACACCCACACACACCCACACACACACACACCTACACACCCACACACCCCCACACACACACCCACACACACACGCACGCATGTATTCAAACAGCGCCCTCCTTCCTCTCTGGGTTGCAGGTATTATCTCCCGCCCTCCAGTCCTCCCCCTCCCCTTCCTCTCTCCTCCCCTCTTCTCCACCGGGACCTATGCGTGTACTCGTCAATTTCTAAACTCGTGCTCTTTTTCTTTTAATACGCTCCCTCCCCACACCCTACCCTTGGGAGTGCCGGGGGTTTCAGTATAAACAGTATCCCCACTTTCTGGAAATTTAGTGTTTTAAATTCTCCTTTGTTCTTCCTCATTCCTACTCTGTTCTATCAATCTACTATTCTATCTTCTTCTTCGCTAGACCAGTCACCTACATGTTTTCTTGAAAACTCTTCCTGGACCAAACTCCTTATTTGTGTGTGAGGTCTGTTGGATCAGCTTGGGAATATTGGACGCTTTCTGCCAAATTTTAATGGTCACTGGGGCTTCCTATGATGTTATTATTTGGCAATGTAGGCATTTTATATGTATGTGTTTTGTTGATATTTTATAATGGTGTTTATATTCTAGTTTGTTTTGTAAACGGTGTTCGAGAAATCAGAGTATAACCCCAGCGTCCCCTCAATGAGATGTCTTTATAGTAAAGTGACCGGCTGGTGGAGTGCCTTTAGTGTTACTACTAGGGTTGTTTCGGCAGATCTTTTATGCGGATCAGGGGCGAGTCCTCTTTCAGCGAAGATGTAATCTTGATTTTGTGGTCCTGATTCGGCTCTTTGCAGTCCGCTGGACTCTGTAAGCAATGAATAACTAAATAACTTATTCTTCTTCTTCTATCTATCTATCTATCTATCTATCTATCTATCTATCTATCTATCTATCTATCTATCTATCTATCTATCTATCTATCTATCTATCTATCTATCTATCTATCTATCTATCTATCTATCTATCTATCTATCTATCTATCTATCTATCTATCTATCTATCTATCTATCTATCTATCTATCTATCTATCTATCTATCTATCTATCTATCTATCTATCTATCTATCTATCTACCTACCTATCTATCTATCTACCTACCTACCTGTCTATCTATCTCTGTCTCTATATTATACTACTACTACTACTACTACTACTACTACTACTAATAATAATAATAATAATAATAATACCAGTTATTATTTATTATTATTAGTAGTAAAGTAGTTGTAGTAGTAGTAGTAGTAGTAGTTGTAGTAGTAGTAGTAGTAGTAGTAGTAGTAGTAGTAGTAGTAGTAGTAGTAGTAGTAGTAGTATTTGTGCGCCTAATCTAGACTTATCTCTAGGCGCTTACATAAGTACAGAACAACTTTATAAAACAAAATGTGAGGAAACTCATTAACAATTAACAGTAAACTACGATATAAAAAGTAATGGCTGTAACGAACACACACTCACATGCGAGCTATGACTTTGTAGACCTGGTTCTTCGATTTTTAATCGATTTCAATATATATAATATATATAATATGTACATAACAAGATCTCACAACATCAAAATGCAAAGCATATGAAGAATAAAAAATACACTTAAAAAAAATTACGAGCGTTTTTTATGCACGTGTTATTTGCATCACCCGAATATTCGTAGAATACGTTACATTATTACTCAACATATTTTTTCGTAATTTAATGAAATGAACTGAATTTTTGTAATTTGTTTTGTATCGTTAAATAAATATATTTAAGAAGGATAATTATTTTGCGACAACATCTTTTCATGTTGTTGTTGGTGGTGTACTTTTTCTTTCAATTATTTCTACTTGCTATTAATGTTGTATTTTCTCTTTGCTTTCAGGTAGTCTTCTTCTTCTTCTTCTTCTTCTTCTTCTTCTTCTACTCATTATTATTATTATTATTATTATTATTATTATTATTATTATTATTATTATTATTATTATTATTATTATTATTATTATTATTATTATTATGTCTTTTTCTTCTTGCTATTAATGTTGTGTTTGTCCGTTTGTTTCAGATAAAACCCAGTGATGCTTCGTTAACGGCCTTCTGAGTTTGATCCTTAGCAATATAACGTACACACATTTCACACAAAAGCAACCTGTTGTAAAGCTTTAACAATAAAAAAACAAGTGAATCTGAGCTAAAAAATAAAGGAGAAGAATAATTGCGAAATCAAAAATACAATATGGCTAAATCGGTAATACAACAAATTGCGAATCTGACTCCCATGTAGATTGGTTCAGATAGTTTGCCTTTATTGTTTTGTCTTAAAAATAAGTTTTGTGTGTGTGTTTCTCTGCCCTATTGAAAAGCATTTACTTTTGTTTTATAGATTACCAAACGACACCATTTTCATAGCTTCGTTGTTTTCAATTTAAAATAAAAAGGCTTCAACAAAAAACAAACAGCAACATCTCATTATTTTGGTTTATTGGTATTGTATGGCATTCCCTTTGTATAATATATATTTGCCATTTTCTTTCGGTGTTGTTTTAAGCACTTTCAGCTAAAAAAAAATTTTTATATTAAAGTATATTTTGTAAATAATCACTTGTTTACCAACAATGTAATATTTCACTAAATCATGTATTTTCTTCGTAAATAACTTATTATTTACTTGAACAATCCGTTGTTTACGTAAATAAATCATGATATAAGTAAATATTAATAGGGCATTTTTGCTAAATAAAGAATTATTTGTTTATACAATCCAGTATTTAAAAGATCTGTAAATAAATGTATTATTTAGAAATGTTGCTAACTAATGAGCTGTTTATCAATATGTGGCAGAATTTGCTAAGTAATGTATGTATTATTTAGAAGAACTTGCTAAGCATTGCATTATTTACGTAAACAATTCTTAGGTTATGGATTGAAATTTTCATTATTTAATGAATTCCAGGATTTGCTTGAAAACTTTGCTTTTTATCATTTTACTGCTTTCTATAATTAAATGCAAGGTTTTTCCAAAGAGTGTGTATCCAGATGTGTATTAATTATTTATATTTCAACAAAAATCACACAACACATTCGTTGATAAATATTCCCAAATACAAACGAACGGTCAAGGTCAGTTTTCAGCGGGAGTGTTCAGTGTTTTGGGTTTCTCCGTCAGAATGAAAAAAAAGTGCTTTCTTTTTGTATTTCCTATCCTATCCTATCCTGTCCCGTAACTCGAAGATCGTAGGGGCACCACAGATGATCGTTTAACCAGCGTACTCCATCTTTCTCTGTCCTCAGCAACCCTCTTGGCTTCGCTCAGCGTCAAGCCAGTCCATTCTCGAGTGTTGTCCTCCAAAATTTTTTCGGTCTCCCTCTTCTTCTGCCTCCTTGCACCGTGCCTTGCAGGATGGTCTTTGCAAGAACTAATGCTCTGGTGATGTGGCCATACCCTCGGAGTTTCCATTTTTTCACCACTGTGAGCAGGTCATCGTGTTGTCCAATGGCTTGTGTGATGGTCTGTCGGATTTCGTTGTTGGTGATGTGCTGGGAATAGGAAATGCCCAGAAGTCTTATGTAGCACCTTACCTCCATGCTTTGTATTCTTCGTTGTAGATCTGCTGTGAGGGTCCATGTTTCGCAAGCGTATAGGAAGATGGAGATGACAAAGGAACGCAGCAGTCTTACTTTGGAATGTAGACTGATGGTCCTGTCTTTGCAAATGGAATTAAACCTTGTCAGGGCAGCAGTTGTTTGTGCGATCCTGGAGAGGACTTCCTGTCGGGATCCATTGTCTGATACAATGGCTCCTAAATTTTTGAAGCTATGCACTGTGTTGAGGGATTGGCCTTGGACTGTGATGTCTATGTTGATGCCATTGGTATTGTTGGTCATCATTTTGTTCTTCTCTGCACTTATTTCCATTTCATAGGCTCTGGAGGTGGTGTCAAGCATCTGTACCAGCTGTTCAAGTTCTTGTTCCTCTCCAGCCAATCCATCAATGTCATCCGCAAAACGGAGGCTGGAGATTACTCTACCCCCAATGCTGACTGTGCCTTTGTGATCTGCAAGGGCATCTGACATGATGCGCTCTAGGAAGATGTTAAGGAGTGTTGAATAGAGGAGGCATCCTTGGCGCACACCGATTGTTGTTCTGAACCAGTTTCCGATGGCGCTGTTGTGGAGGACTGCAATGGTAGCCTTGTCATACAGGCTTTTGATAACTTCAATAATGTTAGGGCTGATGTTGTACACTCTCATGGTTGCCCACAGAGCTCAATGCCAGACTTGGTCAAACGCTTTCTTTAAGTCTACAAACACATGATATAGATGTGGTTGGCGCTGTCGGTATTTCTCGCAGATTATTCTGATGTTGAAAATCTGTTCAGTGGTACTTCGCCCTGAATCCTTTTTGTTCTTCAGCTATAATTATAAGAGAGAAGTATTGATGGTTCCCGCTTTTCCGGAGCCGGTACCGTTGCAGTTTCGTACATTCATACTGCGAACATATAAAAAATAGAGTGAAATAAAGCAGTTTCCTCATTTTAAATTGACAAACAGCGTAAAATCACGATTTTGTTTTCTTTATTACTACGCACAATCTCACAGTAATAGGATTTGTATTTGCAAATCCCTTAAATAATGACAATTTCAGCCCCTAAACAATGTATTGTTTAGAAACATTTCGAAATGATACATTATTTCATACAATCTGCTAAATTATGCATTATATAGCTTGGTAAATAACTCCTTATTTAGCAACAATGCCTTCTTTACCTAAATCATGATTAATTTTCCGAAACAATACATTGTGTATAATATATAATAATAACAATTTACCAACACAATATATTATTTTTAGAGAAATCTTACATTTTTGTAAACAAATGATTATTTAGAAAAAAATGCTTCTAAATAAAGATTAAAGTGGTGAAAGTAAATACTTTACAAAGGGAATTCCATAGTAGTAAAATCTCGGTGTCCTTGTTTTGTCCAAGAGAAAAGAGACCTACTAAGACACTCGTTTGTCGTTGGCTCTCGAAAATAATAATAATACGAAACTCGCACTAAAGTTCTGTGCCAATCAATTTGTATGCTGAACAATCTGTGTGCTGGGTAGTGAGTCCAACATCACCAAAGAGGCACCGACATCATCGACATCCTCCACATCACAGGTTCAACCATGTTGGCGGAAGAAAAGGAATTTGGTTGCTTCATCTACCCTAATCAGACAAAGGAACTTATAGTCCAAGGGAGACGGAAGGTAGGTGACTGTGTGGCAAGCTTTTGACATTACAATTACATTTTGTAAATTAATAGCTCTTTTAAGCTATCAGTAATATGGACTACGGGTGTGGTGAAGATATGAATGTTGGACAGGGATGTTATAGTAGTGGTGATGACGACGGAGATGATGATGATGATGATGATGGCGACGGTGATGATGATGACGATGGTGATGATGATGACGACGACGGTGATGATGATAATGATGATGACATTGGTGATGATGATGACGGTGATGATGATGATGATGATGGTGATGATGATGGTGTTGACGACGGTGATGATGATGGTGGTAGTGGTGGTGACGATGGTCAGTAATGCCTCTGAATGCTTTGAATTTTCGATGACAGTAGGTGGTAGTGATGAAATGATGATAAACAGGACACACATTTGTACTCTACACATGTTTGTGTGTATGTGTGTGTGTGTGTGTGTGTGTGTGAAAGAGAGAGAAAGAAAGAGAGAGAGAGAGAAGGGGGATGGGGGCGGGGTGGGGGGGCGTTGATTCAGTCATTATATTGACAACAAGAGTACATATTTTAGGCGGGAACCTAATCTTACAATCGTTCCTCTTAGGCTATCATTTACTCTCATATTCTCCGACATTTAGACAAACATGCTAACGACAAGAAAGGAAAAAAACCCAACTCACTATTTTACCTACATGCAGCATACAAAATGAGAGAGAGAGAGAGAGAGAGAGAGAGAGAGAGAGAGAGAGAGAGAGAGAGAGAGAGAGAGAGAGAGAGAGAGAGAGACTGGATCATCGATTGACTGATTTCTTTAACAATCAAAGATCATGGGTCTATACCAACGGGGGGTGTTGGGGAAATTTACAAACAAGTTCACGTGCGTGCAGGCTAAAACTTCACAGCTATACGCGAAAACGGAATTGTTAAAAATCTCGAAGAGTTTCTCAAAATTAATGTCGTTCATAAACCTTGGTTGGTACCACACCATAAGTACATAATAACGATTAAAAAAATGTTCAGTCCTTTTCACGAAATCTTGAAGGCTTTACACAGATCGGATCGAGCAAATCATTCCAATAAATCCACCACGTCGTCTGTGATGTAATGGAGGATTTCATCTACTTCTTTGCTGCTGGTCGTCGCTGACGGGATCACGCCTGACCACGATTAGCTGATGTTCCTCTCATGCGGTTTTCTCGTCTCTGGCTTCTTCTCCAGAAAGAAGTGGTATACTGGCCGTAGATTTTCCCGTCGTCGTTGGTGCAGTTGGATTTTAAATAAGTAATTACACATTGTCGATTCCTGAGAGAGAGAGAGAGAGAGAGAGAGAGAGAGAGAGAGAGAGAGAGAGAGAGAGAGAGAGAGAGAGAGAGAGAGAGAGAGAGAGAGAGAGAGAGAGAGAGAGAGAGAGAGAGAGAGAGAGAGAGAGAGAGAGAGAGAGAGAGAGAGAGAGAGAGAGAGAGAGAGAGAGAGAGAGAGAGAGAGAGAGAGAGAGAGAGAGAGAGAGAGAGAGAGAGAGAGAGAGAGAGAGAGAGAGAGAGAGAGAGAGAGAGAGAGAGAGAGAGAGAGAGAGAGAGAGAGAGAGAGAGAGAGAGAGAGAGAGAGAGAGAGAGAGAGAGAGAGAGAGAGAGAGAGAGAGAGAGAGAGAGAGAGATCTTGGATCAAAGTCGCCAATCTAATTCGCTCAATCTCTATGTAACTGCTCAAACTGAGATTAATAAAATGGTGTTGCTTTGCATTGTATCAACGGTTTCTTTTCTTCTTTTCTTGTTTGCTGAGATGCAATGTGTTGCATGCATTTTCCATTGTTGGTAACACGGCTTTGTTGACTTGAATCTTTCCTAAAGTCATTTTCAAAATGTGAAAAAACAACAGTATCAGCAACACATTTTTTTGAGGGGAGGAGCGAGGAGGAGGAGAGAGAAAAGGGGTAGTGGGGGGGGGGGAGGAGGTGTATGTCTAATATTCCTTTCCAGCTCGACTCGAGAACTCGTAAAACCTAATCGGCTTTTTGTTACCGCCAAAGAGAGGTTCCCAAACTGCATTGCTGAGACTCGATGAATAATTCTCACTGCAAAGCAAACGGACTCTCCTCTACGCCCAATGAATATAGGAGCTCTTGATTGGCTTGGGGCGTGGAGCGTTCCTATGGGTATTATCAAGATTTCATGTTACGTTGCTATTTTTCTATTTATAAATACAGTACAACACAATACAATCCAGTGCAATACAACACAACACAACACAAAACGACTGTATTTGTCTAACTTGGTGCAATTACAATGGCGGCCGCACATAAGTATGTACACATTTAACATGAACACGAAATAAAGCAAAATATGTATTTCACAACACGCAAAAACGAACAGTAACAATATAATTGTAAAAGTAGAAAGTAAAACTTCGACACTAGATCACCTTCCGTTGCACAAGCACACTCAACACCTCGCAAACATATCACAAATAGCAAATTGCACTGAGAGTTATATAAAAAAGATACACACAAATAAATACAAATAAACATCATCTTCTCTACCACCATCTCCCCACTCCCCCCCACACTCTCCACACTCAAACACACACGAACGCATGAATAACGGTCTCCATCTCAAAAGTAGCCGCAAGCTTCCATTGAAATTAATAGGATACACACAAAAATTTGAGCCATGTTAATCAAAATACTAAATGCAGCATTAACTCTACTAGTATAAACACTCTTACTACTCATTCACTTTAGGGAGTTATTGTAGTTTATATATTCCATTTCTTACCTTTAACCCATTTATAAAAAGTGGCTTTGAACCCCATAATGCTTATGTAGCGGAAAGGGAGGCGACTAGTTGAGGCTTGGGAGAGAAATTGTCTACCTTGATTTTCTTGGTTAGACTAGCCTTGGGTGGCTCCTGCTTTGCAGAATCCTTGAAAATAAGTAGTTCCACTTTGTTCTTTCTTGTTTATTTGTAATTTGTGACTTTTTAGCACTGGAATAACTATCACACATTTTGTGTTTGTTTTTTTTCTTGGATGAAACATTATATGGTTTATTTCATTTTATATGTTTCTTGATTTGTTTCGTGTTTTATTTCTTTGTTTCGATATTTGTATTTCTGTTTTTTCTTTTTGTCGGTCTTCCTTCCTTTTTTTTCTTTTCTCCTTTCTTTCTTTCTTTCTTTCATTTTCTTTCTCTTTTTTTCTCTCTATTTATTTTCATTCCTTATTTTGTTTTGGGGTTTCTTTCTTTATTTTCATACTGGTTTATCTGTCTTTCTTTTACTTATATCCCCCTTTGTTTCTTTCATTTTTGTTTGTTTGTTTTCTATATTTGTCTCTCCGTCTGTTCTTCTGTCTTTCTCTTGTGTTTTAGCCTTTTCTTTCTTTCCTTTCTTCTTTCCTTTCTTTCTTTCCTTTCTTTCCTTTCCTTTCCTTTCTTTCTTTAACTTTCTTCTTTTTCACTCTTTCTCTTTCCTTCCTCCTTATATCTTTACATGTGGTTTTCTGTTCTCTCCATTTCTGTTGTTGCCTTGTCTTTCCCTTATCTGTGATATTGTGTGCCTGCGTGTGCCCGCGCGCGCGCGCGTGTGTGTGTGTGTGCTTGTCCATTTTCCTCCAATAAGACTTGCTGACTTGTAAATCGCAAGTCTCATTCATTCTTGTCTGGATTTTTTTTTCCTTCTCTCTTTTACCGCCTGTTCTTTCTTTCATATTTTATTTTATTTCAGTTTTACCTTTGTTTTCTTCTTTCTTTTTTTCTTTCCTACTTTCTTTTTTTCACGTCCCACTGTCTTTAATACCTCAATTATGCGCCATTAGTATGGTGTGGTGCAGGAGAAGTGCATATCAATAAACTAAACTTCTTGCACAGTAGAGCAGGGGGCGATTATCATTGATGATCCTAGTCTTTCATCATCTGAAAAAATACTTAAAGCAGCAAACCCAATGTCCTTATACCATCAGTCTTCAATCAAAATTGTGACCCTCTTGTTTAAAGTGCCACATGCTGCGACAGAAAGTTACGGGTCCAACAAATACATCCTGCCTCCAACAGGAATTGACCTGTTTAGGACTAGTTTTGCATTGGCAGGACCTCTCATCTGGAACTGTCTTCCTTTAAACATTCAATCTTTCCCTGCCAGGCATGTTTCCACGTTTGTGCCAGACATTTCTCTGGCACCGGAAAGAAAGTTCAGTACCTTAGGCACTTAAGCTACTGTTCTTTCAAAAATAGTTGTTAAATAGACATATTTCATATCAAATTAAAGGTAAAAGAGTGAAGAATAAGAAAAAAAAAACACACAAAAATATTAACTTGATTATGTTATTGAAATATGTGTTTTGAAAGCATGTTGATCTTTTTGAAATGATAAAATAAAAAAAAATATTTCTACATACCACAGTGATAAAAAAAATCTGGAGGAATAATTCCAATCACTGAATCAGCTTCACACACCAGAAAGAAAATTTATTTAGGATCAAAATACACTTTACAGTTTGAAATTATATTGATTATTAGCAGAGTTTGACACACTGTCGATTGTGCCCATCACAATGCTTAGTAAAATGCACAAAAAAACACTCTAAAAACGAATCAATTTGAAGAAACCACGCGCGTGTCGATCGAGAACGAAAGTAGAAAGAGTTATCTCTCTTTGGTTAAAATAAAACTTGGATTGGACTGCGCAAAAAACCGGAACGAAACTGAATACTAAAATCGACGATATATCGTCGATTGGCACAAACATGGCGGCTCAGATCGACGATATATCGTCGATTGGCAAGGAAAGAGTTAAATCGTATACCACATTTTTTTTCATTCAAACGTACATTAAGGTAACATTACCCTAATAGGACGTAACCACTGATTTTGTCAGCCGTTTCGCGATGTGCTACTTGATTGTTTTCGTCTTAGGATGTGTGTGTAATTGCACCACTTGATTTTTTTTATATGCATTGGGTTGTTCGTTATGTATTGTGTAATTGCAACACCAATATAGATTGTCATATCTATTTGTGTATGCTGCATAATAGTTCCTATGGTTATTTGTTTTGTCGTGTTATTATAGTTGTTCGTCTTGTCGTTCGTATATATGACTCAATATCGCAGAATGTGAGTGTGAATGATACGAAGAACGATTGTAAGACTAGGTTCCCGCCTATAATCTGTATCCTTGTTGTGAATAAAATGTTCAAGTCTTTCTTTTTTATTATTTGTTTTTGTTTGTTTGTTTTATTTTTCTTGTTGTTGTTGCTGCTGCTGCTGTTGTTGTTGTTGTTGTTGTTGTTGTTGTTCTTCTTCTTCTTCTTCTTCTTCATCTTCTAAAAAGAAAACAAAAATTATTTCTTTCTTTTGTCTTTCTTTGCTCTTTCTTTGTTCGTCTTCACAGGTCCTGTCCTAGGTTCGAATCCAGTGGTGGGAAATATAAAAGTGGCCATTTCAGTGTCTGCATTTGCAGATGATCGCACTTGTGGTACCTTAACGCTGAACCACAAGTGCGATCATCTGCTAATGCAGACACTGAAAATGGCCACTTTTATATTTCCCAACACTGGATTCATTTTAATCTCAATCTAAAATGTAAAAAAAGAAAAATTGATTATGTAAAAGCGATCTCTTCAGATCGCCGCGTTTTGAGCTCGATTGAAGAAAAAAGCGCGTGATAGTATCCCTTATTATTATTATTATTATTATTATTATTATTATTATTATTATTATTATTATTATTATTATTATTATTATAAAATAAAATAAAAACAGGGTCGTTTTTTGTATTTCTGTCATTTCTTGTTTTTGTTAGGTGTTTTGCAATACAGAAGATTTATGTTTTCCGTTTGTTTATCTAAAAAGGCAGTGTTCCCTCCACCCCCCAAAAATGAGAGTCCTTGGGACTCCCAGGTATAAAATTTTAAGAGTCCTTGTGCAAATTTTGAGAGTCCCCAAATCGAAAAAAAATGAAAAAACAAGCCCAAGCCTCACTTTTTTTCTTTTTTACTTTGTTAAAGCGTCACATTAGTTATCATAATCATATAAAACCAAAAAACTAAAACATGTATTAAATGTTTATTTAAGCCTGAGTCGCTTGGTTGCTGCAAACTCCTTCAGAGCACCCTGCACAACAGCTTCCGTATTTTCGATAATGACAGGATCTGTACTTGATGTTGCTGTGGATGAACGGGTTTTGGGCCCAGTCAACCAAGTCAGAAGTGACATGATCGTGTATGATAGAATCAAAGAATGGATTCACGAAAATTTCTTCTGTTCAGTGAATGGATTGCTTGGAGGAAGTTTACAATGCGAGCGCATGCAATTTTTAAGGACGACAACTCCCGACACAATCTTTAATCGTCTGCAATGGCAGTCTCAGT
>CM072524.1:44757426-44767426 GCA_036898135.1 Oncomelania hupensis
GACTTTGTTGGCGAATACTAACAGCAAGCTATGCATCAATAAATACAGGCTACTTCTAAAGTTAAGCTGCGTTTAAACAAGCAAGTCTTTCCTTCACTGTTTCATGTTTTGGGTCATCAGAAATGCACGGTTAAAATGCAACAATTCGTATTCGCCGGGGGGAGGGAAGAGGGAGGGGAGAAGGGACATTTTTCTGCCCTCACTACCAGCGCCCCTGGACCCCGGCCCATGTTCCTCTTGTTTAACTCCCGACCATTACAAGCCCTGATGAGTGTGTTCATTGTGAACCAGAATTTTGACCAAGCTCCGCCCACTGATCCCTCAGATCCAGCTAACTAACTGCGCGTCCCAGGCCCAAGCAAAATTAAAATGAACATCGAATGCTTGTTGCTGCTGGTGATTTATTTTGCTGAAATTGAGCGCATGGTCGGTCACTGATCATTTTATGGCGGGTTCTACATAGACTCCTCTCTAATGACGTCAGTCTTGTTACACACGTCATAATATGACGTCACAAAGGCCTACAAATGCAAACTGGGATATGCCACCGATAGAACAATGCCTTCCAACCGATGACGCGACTTCCGCGGCATCCACGTACTGAACAACTAAACAGCCTAGCCGCATTGCTCATCTGAGACTACACCCGAGGCTCTTACGGTCCCCTCTTTTGAGAGGTACTCAGCGAGTCCCCGTTACGCTTTGTGCCGCCTTACTTGATGTAACGAACCCGTTTCTGCTAGATAAGGGGAAGTCATCGTGGATCTTTTATAGTCTCTCCACCCGCTCACTCCCCGTCTGGATCTTTAAATATGGAGAGTAGTCATCTTAAAAAATCTCTGGGTTAAATTGCTGTCTGAGATGTTGTGCTGTACGGATTCCACCAGACTAATAACAGTGTAAGAGGTTGAAAATACATAGTAGGCAGACAGTGGCCATTTTCTTCCCCCGTGTAAGAAAACCCTTGTTCTGTCGAGACTGTTAATGAGTTACACATCCATTTAGAATGGATGGAGACCCCAGCAGAAACTACTATGTCCTGCTCGCTGCTAATTTGAAGTCAGTGCTTTAAGTCTTGGAAGGAATGGTGAGGAGGAAAAGAGAGAGAAAGAAGAATGGAAAGGGAAGAGAGAAAGGGAGAGAGAGAGAGAGAGAGAGAAAAAGAGAGAGAGAGAGAGAGAGAGTTATAATAACAAAGAACGAACATTGAGGTTGAACGTCCACACCCACCATTGGCGATATGGCAGACGGGGATAACCATCCCAGGGAAAGGGGGTAGGGACCTGAATCAACACTGAACCACCAGAGCAATCATACTGCTAAAATGGACAGTGAAAATGGCCACATTTTATATCGCTCACCACTGGATTCTAACCTGGGTCATCGGTGTGCCAGGCGAACGCTCTACCACCTGAGCTACGGCGGTGGTACAACACACAAAGCAAAAGAAAGCTAACAAGCAAACGAAACAAACCAAAAACACCAACACCAACAACAACAACAGCAGCAACACACAACACGTCAGTCAACATATCCCCATAGTCGTCTATCCCCAGCAGCTCGCCGCCCTCCCCCCTTTCTCCCCTCCTCGCGTGCACTCTCCAACCACCTATCAACCTCACTCCTTGTTATGCTCTCGCCGGTGTTTGCTATAATAAGATGTACTTATTTTAACCCCATCCCACTCTCCCCCCCCAAAAAAAAACCAAAAAAATAAAATAAATAAAATAAAATAAAATAAATGTTACATTTACTTATATGTAAATATTTTCTGGGATTTCGGTCGGGAAATACTGTTTTTGTTCCCTTGTGGGTTTTGTCCCACTGAAGAAGAGCGTAGCTTTCACATTGACATTGTGTCATGTCGTCTTGTTTTGGTCGAAACTAGCATTCCTTCATCTTATGTCCACGTTTGTTTCTCATTATTGTAAAGTTTCTCATTATTGTAAAGTTTCTCATTATTGAAGTTTCTCATTATTGTAAAATTTCTCATTATTGTAAAATTTCTCATTATTGTAAAGTTTCTCATTATTGTAAAATTTTTCATTATTGTAAAATTTCTCATTATTGTAAAGTTTCTCATTATTGTAAAGTTTCTCATTATTGTAAAGTTTCTCATTATTGTAAAATTTCTCATTGTAAAGTTTCTCATTATTGTAAAGTTTCTCATTATTGTAAAGTTTGGATACTAGTAGTCCTCTGTATTTATGTAGTTCTCAAGGTACGTTCCTCGTATTATTCATAGCGCATTGGTGTACGTTTGAGCAAATTGTTCCAACAAATAGAGAATATTTACAAACCTCCACCCCTAACCCCCAACCCCTTCACCCTTCAAGAAAAGGATTTCCAATTGATTTCAAGAATATTTAAACAAAAAAATGGGGAGTGAAAGTGTATTGATTAGAAGGCGGTTGCATAAGTGAGGCGATCTGAGTTAGCCTAAAAATATCTGCTCAGAAATTAATTTGGAGTTGTTGGTTTGGTGACACCAAACCCGCCACACATTACCCAAACCATAAAACACGTGCACAAAGCACTGTCACGTGCATGAATGGTGTGCAGATGAAATGTGGCCGCGCTCTGCGACCGTGTCTCGCGAGAGAAGGCCTTTTATGCTAAAGGGAATTCCCTTTTTACTTTTCTTTGACTGGCCTAGTTAAAAGGGAACAACTTGGGCTACGCCCCCTCGACAGATCCGTTTAACATTCAAAGTGAATGCTGCCCCAACTAAAACTAATAGTTTGCTACAAACAAACAACAACAACAAAAACGCCTTTTTTGAAATTATTGTCAATTTTCACATTAATAAATTCCGTAGTTTGTATGCCTATCACGAGCAATCGCTAGCTTACCTTTCTTACCTTTGCTTAACATATTATCTAGTAGATCCAAGGGCGTATTGGTGTACCGTTAAACAGGGAGATATGAGGGTAAGGGGGGGGGGAATCGCCCCTTGTCTAAACAGAACAAGAAAATGTATCATTATTTTACGTAATAATAATGCGCACAGCAAAGAAGAACTGGATAGAAGAGCAATGCCAGGAAATAGAGAACAGTCTAAACAAGAACAACAGCAAGAAGGTCTACCACACTGTGAAGCGGCTGACAAGTGTTAAACAGCCCAAGGTCTCCACGATCCAAAGCAAGTCTGGCATATGCCTTATAGAAGAAGAACAAGAAGTCTTGGATAGATGGACAGAGTACTGCTAAGAGCTTTACAACCATAAACCAAGCGGAGATTTGTCAGTTCTAGCATGTCCCCAGAACAGAAAAAAAGGACGAAACCCTCCCAATCCTCCGAGAAGTTCAGGCCGCAGTGCAATTACCAAAGAAGGGAAAGTCAGCGGGAGTGGACAACATGCCCGCGAAATTGCTGCAAGCCGGAGGGGAAACGATGATTGACGCCATCACCATTACCTTTAACAAAATCTGGTAGAGTGGGTAGTGGTCTACACCATGGACCCAGTCGCTTTTCACCACTTTTCCCAAAAAAGGTAACCTTCAGGAGTGTGAAAATTACTGCCCCATCAGTCTCACCAGCAAGTTCCTCCTGAAAATAATACTCAACAGGTTGAAACCCCATGCTGAACAAATCATAGCTGAAGAACAAGCAGGATTCAGATCAGGGCGAAGTACCACTGGATTTTCAACCTCAGAATAATCTGCGAGAAATACCTACAGCACCAACAACATCTATATCATGTGTTTGTATACTTCAAGAAAGCGTTTGACCGAGTCTGGCATGCAGCTCTGTGGGCAACCATGAGAGTGTACAACATCAGCCATACAATTATTGAAGTCATCAAAAGCCTATACGATAAGGCTACCAGTGCTGACCTCCATAACAACTCCATCGGGAACTGGTTCAGAACAACAATCGGTGTGAGTCAGGGATGCCTACTCTATCCAACACTCTTTAACATCTTCCTAGAGCGCATCATGTCAGATGCACTTGCAGATCTAGAAGGCACAATCAGCATAGAGGGTAGAGCAATCTCCAACCTCCGTTTTGCGGATGACATTGATGGATTAGCTGGAGAGAAACCAGAACTTAAACAGCTGGTACAGAAGCTTGACACCACCTCCAGTGCCTATGGAATGGAAATAAGTGCAGAGAAGACCAAAATGATGACCAACAACACCAAAGGCATCAATATGGACATCAAAGTCCAAGACCAATCCCTCAACACAGTGCATAGCTTCAAATATTTAGTAGCCATTGTATCAGACAATGGGTCCCGACAGGAAGTCCTCTCCAGGATCGCACAAACAACTGCTGCCCTGACAAGGTTTAATCCCATTTGGAAAGACAGGACCATCAGTCTACATTCCAAGGTAAGGCTGCTGCGCTCCCTTGTCATCTCCATCTTCCTATACGTTTGCGAAACATGGCCCCTCACAGCAGATCTACAACGAATAATACAAAGCATGGGGATGATGTGCTACACAAGACTTCAGGGCATTTGTTATACCCAGCACATCACCAACAACGAAGCCCGATAGACCATCACACAAGCCATTGGACATCACGATGACCTGCTCACAGTGGTGAAGAAACTCCGATGGACGGTTTGGCCACGTCACCAGAGCATGAGGCCTTGCAAAAACCATTCTGCAAGGCAAGGTGCAAGGAGACAAAAGAATGGGGAGACAGAAAAAGAAGTGGGAGGACCACATTCGAGAATGGGACAGGCTTGAAACTGAGCGAAGCCATGAGGGTTGCTGAGAACAGAGAAAGATGGAGTGCGCTGGTTAAACGATGATCTGTGGTGCCCCAACGACCTTTGAATTACGGGATAGGATAGGATAGGAATTGGAAGTTTAGGGTAAACTCATGTTCGCCAAAGGTAAACAATACATTTGAATTGGGGTCATTAAAAGGTGTAATTCTACGATTGCCAACATTTCAGACCTCATGCGAAATATGTTTGCGTTCTGCGACCATCTCTAACGAGAGAAGTACTTGCATGCTCCGGAGATTTTTCTTTGACTCCTAATTTACAGGTGTAATTTTGCGATTGTCAAATGGACGCCTCGTGTCAAATATTTTCGCGCTCTGCGACCATATTTCAAGAAGAAGAAATCGCATGCCTCAGCGGCTGTTTCTTTAGGTCTTCTGTTACACTAATGTAATGCCAAGTTTGGTTATAGCTCTTTCAACCTTTGCTCTGCGACCGTATCTCCAGAGAAAGAAGTCGCATGCCACATTGGCATGAATCTTCTGTAACACTAGGGTAGCGCCATTGTTGAATATTTTAAGGTGAAGGTTTATAGTTTTGTTTTCGCGCTCTGCCATCTTTAGGTGGAAGAAATCGCATGCCACGGCTTTCTGTGTTGTTTTTTTTTGCAACCTCGTGACATATGGTCGCAAAGCGTGACAACATATTTTACCCGGAAAAGTGTAATGCCCAAGTTTCGTATTTGAACCCTCATTTGGAATTTTGTCTGCACTCTTTAACCCTATGTTATTATAGGGTGGGAAAGGGGGGGGAATTACGGGTCGAGGTGGGGATGGGGGGGATAGGGAGGAGGAGTTGCACACAGAAACGGTAGCTGTTTCTTTTGACTCTTCCGTAGCACGGTGTACTGCCACGTTTTTATCCATTCACAGTTATGCGTTAAATCTTGTTGCGCTTTGCGACCATATTTCACGAGTGGGGAACCTGCACATCACGGCCTCTGTTTCTTTGTCTCGTTCGTAATACGGTGTAATGCCACGGTTGGCTCACTCACACCCCAAAAGCCAATGGTTCCTGTTTAAGTCACTTCAAAAAACATTCTGTCTCCCTTTTATTTCTGTCCAATCGATGGCCTTGTTAATTTTTTTTTTGGAGTCCATCCGCTGCCGTTGGTCGTGTAACATCTTGCCCTATTTCTGTAAAAATCTGATTATACGATGTGTTTAGTTTAAATATACATGTGTTAAAAAAAATATGCTTGTGTGTTTTGTGAACAGAAAAGAGAACAAAAATGTATTGCCATTTCAACCCGTACGCTGCACGACATAATCATATAGATGATAATAATAAGTGTTTGTGTGTGTGTGAGTGTGTGTGCATGTGTGAATGTGTGTGTGTTTGTGAATCTGTGTGTTTGTGTTACTTTGTTTTTAAAAAAATATATATTTTTATTGACAAAACAAAGCAGCGTAGGATTGTGTTCAATGGTCTGGGCGTCAGACTATGCGCCCACAAGTTGCAAGTGGGCGTCCCTGGCGGTTTGAGTTAGATCCTGTATTGGACAGCGCCTTGAGCAGCTCTTGAGTTGAAAAAGCGCTATATAAGAATGATTAAATAAATAATATCCAAATAAAATTGGAATCGGGTCGGTTAATGAACCTTTCCCTTTCTGTTCCAAAATTTGGGTGTAGACAACGGACATGACACTGTGGACTTGATGATGAAGATGATGATGTCGACGACGACGACGATGATGATGATGACGATGTACGATTATGGTGATGATGATGATGAGGAGGAGGAGGATAATGGTGGTGATGATGATGATAAGGAGGATGGATTGCTTTTCCGAGATTGTGCTCGGTCGTTTGGGCATCAAATGAAGCTCCTAATGGCCTGTCTTAATTGAAAAGTTCATGGAAGGTTCTTGAAGGTTCAAATCGTGTTTTTTTTCCAAAATCCAAAATCCCCAAACATAGATATTCCTGAACCGTTCTTTTTTTTTTGGGGGGGGGGAAGGGTGCGGGGGTGGTTGGGTTCAAATTTTCTCCAAAAGGTTCAGCATACTAGGTTTTTGAACCTCCACGGACGTTCCAGTTAAGACAGATCATACGGTAGCCAATGGCGCCTCGGGCGGCTTGAAACATTAGATCCTGTGTCTGTCAGCGTCTTGAGTAGCTCTAGAACTAAAGAAAACGCGCTATAAAAGAGGAAATTAAAATAAATATATAAATAAATATAAGTATACCTACATAGTATTGATCATAACAAAACAACCACAACAGTAAATAAATAAATAAAGAAAGAAAGAAAGAAAGAAAGAAAGAAAGAAAGAAAGAAAGAAAGACAACATCTTCACCAGCGTCTCCGTAAAAAGGTTGCACACAGTTACCGTGTGCTATTGTAATGGCGACTGTGTTCAGTGTTGAGTGTTTTCGTTCTGAAGTTTTCCTAGTTCAACCTGTAGGTGGTGGACGGGAACGTACTTGAAGTACTCAAAGTCTGTTTCACACAACGGGGATTGGCTGATCACAAATCCTGTTAAGAAGACTTCACCGGACCTGAGTGCAGACGCCTGTCAAAAGGGTGCAGCTTAACGGGCAGACAAAAGATGCACAGGTTGATGGGACAAAACGTAGAATATAAAACCCGTATTCTCCTACAGCGAGGTTTGAACAGGTGCAATTTGGTTTAGAACAATTTCTTGCCTCATCTCTCTCCTCGTCCTCGTCCTCGTCCTCGTCCTCGGCTCTCTCTCTCTCTCTCTCTCTCTCTCTCTCTCTCTCTCTCTCGCTAGCTCTCTTTCTCTCTCTCTGTCACTCTTTTTCTGTGTCCCTTTCTCTGTCGCTGGCTCTCTCTCTCCATCTCTTTCTTCCCTCTCTCTTTTTCTGACTCCCTATTTTTTCTCTCTCTCTCTGCCCTCTCACTGTGTGTTTATGTGTGTGTATGTATATGTGTGTGTGTGTGTCTGTGTGTATTGAACTAGCGCGTTGGAAATCCTATCCTATCAAATCCTATCCTATCCCGTTACTCGGAGGGGTCGTTGGAAATGTGATCACTAATTGATGATGATAGACTTAGAATTGAAGTTTTTGAGCTTTACGCTGTTTCGCCGTCTGTTAAGTCTTTTTATGTGTTTCATTTTATGGAAGTTTTGTTTGCGTGCTAAGGCCTTTTCATCTTGGAGTTACATTAACGTTTGTGTATAGTGCACTATCGCATTTCCATTGTGTTCGACAGGCATTACATTACATCACATGATTGTAGTTTTAGGTCCAGAGGACTCTTTTGAGCCAAAGTAGGACCACATAGTGCTTATAAATTATCGTAAAATGGAATTAAACTCTTCTCTTTTTTAAATTACAGGCAAAAAATATTGTATTACAGTGGAAATTGATATTGATCCTATCCATTTCTTATCCTTGTCTTATCCTTTCCCGTAACTCGGAGGTCGTTGGGGCACCACAGATAATCGTTTAACCAGCGTACTCCATCTTTCTCTGTCCTCGACAACCCTGATGGCTTCGCTCTCTGTCAAGCCAGACGGTCCATTCTCGAATGTTGTCCTCCCACCTCTTCTTTAGTCTCCCTCTTCTTCTACCTTCTGGCACTGTGCCTTGCAGGATGGTCTTTGCAAGGACTGATGATCTGGTGACGTGGCCATACCATTGGAATTTCCGTTTCTTCACCACTGTGAGCAGGTCATCATGTTGTCCAATGGCTTGTGTGATGGTCTGTCAGACTTCGTTGTTGGTGATGTGCTGGGTTTAAGAAATGACCTGAAGTCTTCTGTAGCACCTCATCTCCATGCTTTGTATTATTCGTTGTAGATCTGCTGTTAGGGTCCAAGAGTATAGGAAGATGGAGATGGCAAGGGAGCGCAGCAGCCTTACCTTTTAATGTAGGTTGGTGGTCTTGTCTTTCCAAATGGGCATCAACCTTGTCAGGACAGCAGTTGTTTGTGCGATTCTGGAGATGACTTTCTGTCGGGACCCATTGTCTGATACAATGGCTCCTAAATATTTGAAGCTATGCACTGTGTTGAGGAATTGGCCTTGGACTTTGATGTCCATGTTGATGCCATTGATGTTGTTGGTCATCATTTTGGTCTTCTCTGCAATATTTCCATTTTATAGGCTCTTGAGGTGGTGTCAAGACTCTGTACCAGCTGTTCAAGTTCTTGTTCCTCTCCATCAAACCATCAATGTCATCCGCAAAACGAAGGTTGGAGATTGCTCTACCCCCTATACTGATTGTGCCTTCGTGATCAGCAAGGGCATCTGACATGATGCACTCAAGGAAGATGTTGAAGAGTGTTGGAGAGAGTAGGCACCCTTGACGCGCACCGATTGTTGTTCTGAACCAGTTTCCGATGGCGTTGTTATGGAGGACTGTACTGGTAGCCTTGCCATACATCTTTTGATGGCTTCAGTAATTTTAGGGCTGATGTTGTACACTCGATATTGATACAAGCCGATAATTGCAACATTGATATTAATAGAAGAGGAACTTAGCAAATAGTACTTATTGGACTTACCTCAAAACCCAACTCCAAGCAAATGAACGGGAACTGGAAAAATGTATATGCATATTACCAGATTAATCAATCCATTAGTAGTAGTATTATAGTGGGCTTCTTAAGCGGGTTTGTGACGTCATGGCTGGATGACGCGGTGTGACGTCATTGCTGGCTGACGCGGTGTGACGTAATCGCTGCTGCTGATGCCTGGCCGACGGTGATAGGGTGTGATGACGCAATCATGACATAACAGAGGAGACGAGGGTCCTGTGCCCTGTCAAAAGTGATGGATGACGTATGGTCCCGGGGGGGGGGGGGGGGATATAATTTTGTTGATAGTGCTGATGTAGGATTGTATATGGTTTATATGGAGACCAAGCACCCAAAGACAGCAAGTGCGCATCTTGGCGATAGTGAATGGATATGACTCAGTGGTCTGAGCGTTAGATCAAGCATCCAAAAGACAGCAAGTGCGCATCTCGGCGATAGTGAATGGATATGACTCAGTGGTCTGGGGCGCTAGATCAAGCACCCAAAGACAGCAAGTGCGCATCTCGGCGCCCCAAAGGCAGCAAGCGCACGTCTCTCTGCATTTGTATGCATAAATATTTTGACACAAATAAGAATAATTAATGCCCATTGATTAATCTGGATCTCTCCAGGATCGCAGGATCGCACAAACAACTGCTGCCCTGACAAGGTTGAAGCCCATTTGGAAAGACAGAACCATCAGTCTACATTCCAAAGTAAGACTGCTGCGCTCTCTGGTCATCTCCATCTTCCTATATGCTTGCGAAGCATG
>CM072524.1:44772426-44844926 GCA_036898135.1 Oncomelania hupensis
TATGATTCATAGCCGTGTGAAAGCTAGTGTGACAGTAATCTTTTACCATTTTTCTATCTATCTCTGTAACCCAGCCTTAACACAGACCGAGCTAAATAAATAAATTTATTAAAGTAATCCACAGGGTGACTCACTAGCGGTCCCCATCGGATAAAGCGTGAGGTTTACATCATTCCATTGTGCAGAGCCCAGCAACCCATAAAACCCACGTGACACTCATCTTTCCCAATCAAGCATCTGACATGCATTTTCAATCTTCCGATTTGAAGTTTTAAATTTTCTTTGCGTTCTGCACCCCTAACTCATATTTTTTCTTGTTATTACTAGTCTTCTTCTTCTTCTTCTTCTTCTTCTTCTTCTTCTTCTTCTTCTTCTTCTTCTTCTTCTTCTTCTTCTTTTTGAGTTTTTGTTATTGTTGATATGCTTCTTTTTTCTTCTCTCTCTCTCTCTTCTCTCAATCTCTTTCTCTCAATCTCTCTCTTCTCCCTTCTCTCAATCTCTCTCTTCTCTCAATCTCTACCTCTCTTTTCTCTCTCTCTCTCTCTCTCTCTCTCTCTCTCTCTCTCTCTTCTCTCAATCTTTCTTTCTCTTTCTCTTTCTCTCACAATCACACACACACACACACTCTCTCTTTTTCCCTCTCTATTAGCATCTTATATTTTTTAATTTATATTGCGGAGATATCCCAACTTTAAATTCCACCTCAAAGCCCAGGCCCAAGAGGGTGCTGAAGAGTCGCGACATTTCACAGACAGGGCAAACTTCATCCCGTCAACGCCCTAATATCTACAGTAAGCGGATGCTGAACTTGGGTAGTGGTTACCACCTCCCTCCCTATCCCACTCTCTCTCTCTCTCTCTCTCTCTCTCTCTCTCGCCTCATCTCATGCTTTCTGTACGCATCCGACGCATACATGGACACGCACACAGACACACACAAACACACACACATTCACATAAACACATTTCGTCGTTGTCACCTTATCAGATGGTTGGCTTCCAACACTAACTTCGGTCTCATCGTCAACGGTGTGGTTTCTGTAGATTTTGGAGAGAAGGGAGACCCACCATATTTAGATGGAGGGAAAGAGAATTCTAGGCAAAACCTGTTGGACTTTGAATTTTGAATTCTAGGGATTTGGAGGGCTTCTTTCTCTTGTTGACTGTGTCACAAATGAACTTTGACAGAGACAGAGAGAAAGAGAGCAAAATGCTTGGAACGCCGACTATTGATTCCGACATCACTGTTGTCAATGCACAACAATGTATATGTCAAATTCTAATTATATCAGAGTTAGAATTTGATACACGCCCGAGCGCCCGGGGAGCCTTAATTCCTGTTTTGGCACCCGGATCTTAGTGGACAAAGCACCCAACGGGCGCGTGTAAAATCCTAAAAAAAAAAGTTAACTCATTGAATCTCCCTTCGAATAGTCAACATCGCAATTAAAGATCGGAGGAAAACTTCAGAGTGACAGCAACAGAAATATTCCGTGGCGCATTGCATTCTTATTTTTTCCATTCACCTTGGTTGAGATGGGTCGGGAGTAGTCTTTCTTTATGCATGAAAAAAACCGAGCTTTCTCATTGGCCAGCAATTTATTCAATGACCAATCATGGAATCAGTTGCTATTTCGCGCGTCAAAATAAAAACATAATGTTGTTACTCTGAAACAAGCATGTCGAGAAACAAATGGTAAATTACAGCAAATAATCAACAGAAATTTAAAGATTGATGACTGGTAACCTTCAAGCCCAAAAGCTTTTAAAAGTTTATTATTTGCATTGTTTTTTTCATTTTCTTTCATTTCCACGTTCTTTCAACCAAAAATGTGATTTCTTGTCAGAATTTGAGCATTGAGCCTTTGTTATTGTTTGTATTGTTACTCTCATATTTGCAAACACGTTTTCTTTTCAAGTGTCAAAAATAATAACCAGTTTTTTTTTTTACAACTAAAACACATTATTGGGTGTTTGTTTCATGTGTTATTTTTTTTACTGTTTCGTTAGTTTATCTGAAGGAATCTCCTAGAAGGTCACTCGTGTATTTCAAGTTATTTGTCTTTGGGCACTCAACTACTGGGGGATGGGATGTGGGAGGGTGCTTGAGGGGAACGAACCACTCTAAATGAACAAGCTGCAAGGGATCATTTTGCATTGGCAGGGTTAGTTAGTTAGTTATTCATTGCTTACAGGGTCCAGCGGACTGCAAAGAGCCGAATCAGGATCACAAAATCAGGATCACAACTTGTTTGAAAGAGGACTCAGTCCTGATCCGTATAAAAGGTCTGCTGAAACAACATTAGTGGTAACACTGAGGACACTCCACCAGCCGGTCACTTTACAATAAAGGCATCCGACACAGGGGATGCTGAGGCTATACCGTAATTTATCTAACCCCCGTTGAAAAAAAGAAAGAATACAAACTTAAATAATATCGACTAACGAAAATTAATCAACATTATACAAAGCTTCTTCTAACTACAAAGCAAAATCAAATCAAAGGTAAATACACTCTGTTATTGCATGCTTTGCAAAACAAAACGATCGGATTTATCGTGCGCGTCTCAAACGTAACATGGGGAAACTATTTATACAGAAACCCCCGGCACCCCATCTGGAAATGCAATGGCTGGGTTGTAACTCTGTTTTGTTTTCATTTTGTACGACAAACTTGCGCAGCGCCCAATGCCGTTCATTCTTCCGCGAGCCATTGATGCCCTGGTCGTGGAGTTTCAGTGCTTTCATGTTTCAAGTTCAGTCTAAGTCTTAACACGCGAAAGGATAGATTCGACCCATTTTTCCACATCTATAATGGTTTTAAGTAAGGCATTTCCACAAATATCAAACCATTTTGAATATCATACAAACGATTTAATAAACAAAACACATACATACACACACAAGCACCCCCCCCCACACACACACACACACAGAGAAAGAAAAAAAATATGACTTTGTGGGAATGCTCGTATTTCAGAATGAAAACTACGGTCCGTGTGGAAGACCAAGTTCGTGTCCTTTGACCTTTGGCATTTTGGAATAGTAAAAGTGCTTGGGACCTGTTCTCGTCATTATATGCGGGTGGGATAGTGGGAGAAAGGGGTATACGAGGAAAAGACGGAGTGGAAAGGTGTATTAGAAGGAAATGGCGGGGTAAGGTGTCGTTTCGTCAATATTACAACAAAATTACAATGAAATTAAGAAATCGAAGAGGCTAGTTAAAATCTCCATCCAAAGAATTCTTCTAATATAGCTTATGTCATTGAGCTGCTTAACGACGCCAACTGAAATAAGTTTTTAAAAAAACAAAAACACACACACACAATTACATTGCCCAAGAGGGAAATTACAGTGCCATGAGTTTTTAATAACAGTCAATAGAAAACTTCGATTCCTGAGAGAGAGAGAGAGAGAGAGAGAGAGAGAGAGAGAGAGAGAGAGAGAGAGAGAGAGAGAGAGAGAGAGGAGAGAGAGGAGAGAGAGAGAGAGAGAGAGAGAGAGAGAGAGAGAGAGAGAGAGAGAGAGAGAGAGAGAGAGAGAGAGAGAAATACCGCAACCTGCGAGATACTCTGGAAAACCAGGCTAGCATGTATCTCTGAGCTGTTCATCTGCTCTCTGCTGCCTTCCCACCAAAGAGATAAAAAACTAGCTGCTATGTCAGTTTGCAAATAGTCTGGATGATTTGAAGGAGGAACTCGGAATCATAGACGGTATGGGGTGTGGGGGCGTGCGTGTGTGAGAGGAGGATGGGGGGAGATGGAGGGGGTGAGCAGTGTCCATAATAGCTTGGAGAACGACAAAACCCGGACCCACCACCCTGAGCGCAAACATCAGTTTGAAGAGGAAAGAAGAAGAAAAACGGTCCTTTATAGTCCTTTATAGCGAAGCCGAGACTTATGTTGGGCCCAGCTACACTGCGTTTTTTGAGCGGATATATTTAGGGAAAAGCGCTATATAAAATAATACTCTTAGTAGTAGTAGCAGTAGTAGTAGTAGAAGTAGCATTATGTTACACTCCGTTTGATGATGGTGTGTTCTTTATCAGTATCTGATTCAGCCCCAATGCCGAATTCCTGATAAGGTGTAACTCAGATTCGTTTATCCACGCAACCCGTCCAAACAGCATACAAGTCACAAAGTCGACGTATGAAGTTTTCCGCTTTTATTCAGCACACATCAACAACTGCATACAATTCTCAACTCAACTCAACAACTTTCAAGTCACTATCAACAACAATCAACAACTATTTTAACGGTGCGGCGCTTATATAGTCTCTACATACACGGGAACAAACGAGAATAATCCTACATAAAACACCACAACCAATCAAAATTAATTTCATCATCACGTGACTCACGTCATACAACCTCATTTGGAATGGAAGCTTCCATGGTAACCAACAGAACAATCCACACGCTTCGATCGATAGTAAACAACTAATTCCTGAAAATTCTCAAACAATATCGACCAACTAAAAACACTAACGTTACACAAAGCCTCTATTAATAACAACGCAAAATCAAATCAAAGATAAATACACTCTATTACTGCATGCGTTGCAAAATAAAACGAACAGATCTATCGCGCGCGCGTCACACACAAGCCTACCATTGCACGCGCTTCACACATAACATCGTGCGCATTTCATACGCACCATTCGCGTTTCAACGTAACATAACCCCCCACTCAAGAAGAAATTTACCTAATTTCTTTCAACAATGTTGAAACGTAATGTACAAACAAAATCAGAAATTAAAACTTGTTTCAGTCTTTCTGGATACTGTCATTGTTCTTTACTCACACACTCTGCTGAGGAAGTCCGCACCAGCATTGTCTGATCCTTTGATAGATTCTACTCGCATGTTAAAGTTCTGCAAGTACATAGCCCATCTCATGATGCGACTGTTCACAAACTTGGCAGAGTTCAAGTAAGTTAACGGCTTGTGATCAGTCTGCAGCACGAACTTCACTCCTTGAAGGTACAGTTCGAACTTCCGGATTCCCCATATGATGGCAAGGCACTCTTTCTCCATGGTCGAGTAATTTTTCTCAGCCCTGGACAGCTTCTTGCTGGCGTAACTGACCGGAAATAGTTTCCCTTCGTGTTCTTGCATCAGTATGGCGCCGATGCCTTCGTCCGCTGCGTCTGTTCTTAAGACGAATACCTTGGAAGTGTCGGGCAGTCGTAGCACCGGATCCTTCGAAAGGAGGTCGCGCACAGTCTGGTATGCCTTCTCCTGAGACGGTCCCCACTCCACTTGATTAGGACAGCCTTTCCGCACCAGGTCCGACAAGGGTGCTGTGATGGCGGAGTAATTCGGTACAAACTTCCTGTAATATCCAGCCAACCCCAGGAAAGATCGCACCTGCTTCTTGGTTTGGGGACGTGGAGCATTCAGAATTTTGGTGACGTTTTCTAGCAGAAGCCCCTTTTGTCCTTCTTTCAGCGAATGGCCAATAAAGTCTACGTTGTCAGTTCCCAGAATGCACTTACTGGGTCTCACGGTCAGGTTGGCCTCTTGAAGACGGTGGAACAGCTCCCTCAAGGTCTGCAGATGCTCCTTCCAGGTCTGGGTGTGGACTAGCAGGTCGTCCCAGTAACACACGACGTTGTCCATCCCTTTGAGCATCTTCCTCATACCTCTCTTCAGGGTAGCTCCGCTGTTGACCATGCCAAAGGGCATCCTTAGGCACTCGTACGTCCCATCAGGAGTTATGAAAGCAGTCTTTGGTATGTCCTGTTGACGCACGGGGACTTGCCAATAACCCTTGCTAAGGTCAATCTTTGAGAAAATTCTACTCCCCGATAATTGGCGGAAAAGGTCTGCTGCAGTAGGCATCGGCTCGGGATCGAAGACGGTGATCTTATTAACCTTTCTGTAGTCGATGCATACTCTGTTGCTGCCGTCCTTCTTCTTCACGACCACGACAGGGGACGCGTAGGGTGAACTGGACTCCCTGATGATGCCCATCTTCAGCATCTCATCGATGTCTTTCTTCAAGGATTCGCGGGCCTTGAAAGGGATCGGGAAGGGTTTTGATCGAACGGGAATATTTGAAGTGAGGTGGACTTCATGTTCGACCAAAGTCGTAGAGCCTGGGACATCATTGAAGCTATGGGGAAACTCGCCCATAAGGTCCTTGAGCTCCAACTTTTGACCTTCCGTCAAGCTCGGTCCTAGCTTAACATCATTGATGCCTTCTTTGCTGTGGAAGTCTCCCAGTTCCAACAGTTACTCGCTGTCAAAGCTGTTGTCGATCTCAGCTGCTGTTGCTGCATGTACAGTCTCTGATGGCCTTTCCACGTATAGCTTAAGGAGGTTGGCGTGGTATATCTTGGAATGCTGGCCGACCTTCACCTTGTAGTCGTTGATCCCCACCACGGTCTCCACTTCGTACGGGCCTTTCCACTGCATCAGCAACTTATTATGATCAGTAGGTAGCAGCACCAGCACTTTGTTGCCAGGTTTGAACTTCCTGTTTACAGCCCTACGGTCATAGTAGTGCTTTCCACAGTCCTGGGACTTCTTCAGGTTTTCTCTGGCTATCTCGAGAGTCTGCTCCAGCTTCTCCAGTAGCTCAAACACGTACTGGTAACTGTTCTTCACCTCTGGGGTGTCCACTTCCTTCGTCCACAGTTCTTTTAGGATGTGCATCGGCCCTCGGATGGTTCTTCCGTACAGCAGCTCGAACGGAGAAAAGCCGGTGGACTCCTGCGGTACTTCTCTGTAGGCGAAAAGTAAGGCGTTGATATAGCGATGCCATTGTCTGGGCTGCTCGCTGCACAGTTTCTTCAGGGTGGACTTCAGCGTAGCATTGAACTTCTCGACCAGCCCGTTGCACATGGGGTGGTAGGGTGTCGTAGTCAAATGCCGGATGCTCAGCAGTCTGTTGACCTCCTTCATACAGTCAGAGACGAACTGTGTCCCGAGGTCTGTCAGGATCTCTTCAGGCACTCCGAGTCTGCTGAACATGTCCATCAGCGCCTCTGCAACAGTTTCAGTGTCAATCTTCTTCAGAGGCACTGCTTCTGGGTACCGAGTCGCATAGTCCACTAAAGTCAGTACCCACCGATGACCTTCTTCACTCGGAGGTCTTATTTCGCCGATTAAGTCTAAGGCCACCCTCTTGAAAGGTCGGTCGATCAAAGGCATTCTCTGCATAGGCACTTTAGGGACCCTTCCTCGAGGTATGGTCTTCTGGCAAATGTCACATGATCGGCAGAAACGGCTGACGTCCGCATGAAGTCCTGGCCTGTAGAACACCGCCTGGATTCTATCCGACGTCTTCTTGATACCCAGGTGACCTCCCATGATTGAGTCATGCGCTACTTCCATCACCTGGCGCCTTAGGGGTAACGGTACCAATACTTGACGAAGTGATTTCCCTCCGTTGACCCTCGGGTGCTGGAAGATTCGATACAGGATCTTGGCCTTCACCTCAAAATAGACCGTACCACTGCCTTTGGTCACGTGGTCTTGGCGGTTCCTGTACTTGTTTAAAGTACTATCAGCTTCCTGGAGCTGGATCAGCTTATCTCTGTCCACGATGGCAGCTTTAGAGTTGTCGGCGACCTTCAGTGGCGTAGACGTCTTGTCTCTCTTGGCCTGGGCCCTGGTAGTAACAGCACCGACGATCTCTGGTCGGCAGGGCTGAGCCGGAGTAGCCACATTGTCCCGTAGCAGCTCTGAAAGGTCTCCATCGGGAAATGGCAATGGATCCTCCTCCACAACTTCGACGTGTTGAGTTGAGGCAGGACTCCACTCTGGATCGGGGTCGTCGGGTCGTCTCGCGCCGTCGATATTCCCGATCATCAAATCATACAGCGGCTTCTTCAGGCAAACCGCTTCGACTTCGCCTATGTAGAAAGGGGTGTTGACATGAATTTTTGCAACTGGCGCTTTCACACATTTGCTGTCGGCCATGAGTGTCCATTTTGAATCTCCAGTGAATTGTTCTTTAGCGATTAGGTCTTCTCTGACGATGACCCCACTGCAGCCAGAGTCTCTTAAGACAGTCACTTCATGATTTCCGACGCGTCCCTTGAAAACAGGCATGTTCTGGACGGTCACAGCTGCGCTGGCGACGACGGGGATGGATTTTCCGTTGGCAAGGAGAAGTTGGCCATCGGTCATGCACTCTTGCACCTCCGCAGGGGTAGCTGTGCGCTCGGTCTCACTCGGAAGAATGACGCTCCCGCCGCACACTTGATGGTCAGATCTACTGGTTTGCCGTTGATTGGAAAACCGTCTGTGTCGGTTGCTCACCGCTGCATTGTCCGTACTGCCCCCCTGTCCGCTACTTTTGTTTTGAGGACAGTTAGCCGCTCTGTGGTCTGTAGCGTTGCAGGTGAAACAGCCTCTTGAATGCCCTTCCCTGGGAGGTGGCGTGGAGTCCGTGTGTCTCTGGCTCGTCTGGCTCCCATGGATCTGGTTCCCATGGCTTGCAGTTTTCTGAAATGGTTTCGTCGCCTTGGGTGGCCCCAGCGTTTTTCCGTGAGCGAGGAGATATCTTTCAGCATCCTCGGTCACATCTTTAAGCGTCTGCAGCTTTTGTTCTTCTAAGTGGGTCGCTAGGTCCTTGTGACAGGCATTGAGGAATTGCTCCTTCACGATCAGGTCATGGAGACTATCGTAAGACTTCCCTTTGCCTGATAGTTCCACCCACTTGTGTAAGTATGACGACAGGCGCTCCACAAATTGCTTTGGTGTCTCGTCTGACAAAGGCCGGCATTCACGGAAGCGTTTACGGTAGCCCTTCTCTGTGAAGCTGTAGCACTGCAACAGGGCCTCTTTTAAGACGTCGTAGTTTTTGGCGTCATCGTTCGACAGTCTGGTGTAAACTTCCAGTGCTTGCCCCGTCAGAAGAGCACTGAGTCGAATCGCCCAGTCTTGGGGTTGCCAATTGGAGCTTTCGGCGAACCTTTCAAATCTCGCCAAATAACTGTCAATCTGGTCCTTCCCGTCGACGAACGCTGGCAATTTTGGATCTTTGTTGTCACTGATGACTTGTGGCGCATTCTGCTGTTGCTGGATACGCGCCAACTCTAGCTGGTACTGACGCTCGCCTTCAAGACGCTTCAGCTCGAACTCTCTTTCTTCTCGGCGTCGCTGTTCTTCTGATTCTCTGTCTTCTCGGCGACGCTTCTCTTCTAATTCTATTTCTTCTCGGCGACGCTGTTCTTCTAATTCTCTTTCTTCACGGCGTCGCTGTTCTTCTCTTTCTTCACGCAATATTCTCTCTTGGGACTTGACGTACTCCGTCAGCTGTTTACCTTTTAGACTCAGTTCAATCCCTTTCTGCCAGAAGTCAGCCATCTTGATGCTTCTGGAAAGTTCTTTTCTAGAAAGTTCTTTTCTGGAAAGTTCTTTTCTGGAAAGTTCTTGACTGTGCTGTACCTTTCTAGACTGTTCTAGAACAGCACGCTTTCTGCAGTAGCGCTGATGCTTGTCACTAGTCGCTTTCGCTGACGCAGGCCCCGCTGTCCTCGTCGTATGCGACGCTGCACCACGCTGGTGTTGATGTACACGCTCCTGTGCTGAGGTAGACGCGACGTCCGCTCGCCGCTCTCTGTAACACTGGCGATGTAGCTCCGAGACTGTCCCTCGACGTAGTCTTACGGCAGCCACGTAGTCCCGATCTGTTGTTCGCTCACGAAGCAACTCTTCAGCGACTACACGCCCTTGCAGTCAACCCGAACCTATCGGTGATGTAGTCCCAGTATGTTGGCCCCTCTCGACGCAACTCGTTGGCGGCTACCCTCTATGACTGCCTCTCGTAACGTTGACTCGCTTAATTGTTGTAGCAGTTGAACCCTTGGCTATGGCGTGAATCGCGGCTTGACCCCCAAAATGTTACACTCCGTTTGATGATGGTGTGTTCTTTATCAGTATCTGATGCAGCCCCAATGCCGAATTCCTGATAAGGTGTAACTCAGATTCGTTTATCCACGCAACCCGTCCAAACAGCATACAAGTCACAAAGTCGACGTATGAAGTTTTCCGCTTTTATTCAGCACACATCAACAACTGCATACAATTCTCAACTCAACTCAACAACTTTCAAGTCACTATCAACAACAATCAACAACTATTTTAACAGTGCGGCGCTTATATAGTCTCTACATACACGGGAACAAACGAGAATAATCCTACATAAAACACCACAACCAATCAAAATTAATTTCATCATCACGTGACTCACGTCCTGAAAATTCTCAAACAATATCGACCAACTAAAAACACTAACGTTACACAAAGCCTCTATTAATAACAACGCAAAATCAAATCAAAGATAAATACACTCTATTACTGCATGCGTTGCAAAATAAAACGAACAGATCTATCGCGCGCGTCACACACAAGCCTACCATTGCACGCGCTTCACACATAACATCGTGCGCATTTCATACGCACCATTCGCGTTTCAACGTAACACATTAGTAGTAGCAATAACAGTAGTAGTAGCAGCAGCAGTAGTAATAGTAGTAGTAGTTGTAATAGTAGTAGTAGCAGCAGTAGTAGTAGTAGTATCAGTAGCAATAGTGGTGGTAGTAGTAGTAGTCGTCGTCGTCGTCGTCGTCGTCGTCGTCGTAGTAGTAGTAGTAGTAGTAGTAGTAGTAGTAGTAGTAGTAGTAGTAGTAGTAGTCGTAGTATCAGTACAAATACGATTTTTTTTTATTTACAGTCTTTTCATTGATAAAGTGAAATTAGACTTTCACAAACATATACAGGCATAAGCATACACATATATACGCATATTTATGTAATAAGGGAGAGAGACAGAGAAAGAGAAAGACCGAGAAAGACCTAGAGAGACAGACAGACACACAGAACTATACAAATACCACATCCCCACGCCCAACACTACACAAAGCACCAGCCTAGCGAGAGGACTAGTCCAGGGGTCCGATGCTTCTTTGCAGATCGTCAGAGGCTCATATTCAGCCCGAGCTCAGAAACGTCACAGCAGAACCGCCCGTATCCGAATCCAGATACGGGAGCCTGTGAGTGAGTCCAAGAGCCACCTTCACCGAGCGTCTGATCTCCCTAAGACTGGAGGGTTGGCGTGACAAACACGGCTACAGGTCTAACTTGGCTTAGTCGACAGCAAGAGAGACAGAAGAGAGAGACAGACACATACAGACAGACAGACAGACAGACAGAGAAAGAGGGAGATAAAGTTGTGAAGGACGGACCTACGTGCCCTTTTGAACATGGATTCCTGACCGTCACATGTGGAGAGATAAAACGAAACATCGCACGATTACCCCAAGAATCAACTCAGATGTGATTGTGTACCTGACTTTCTGGAGAACTATTAGGGAATGCAAAGCAGCAGAAAAATAAGGAATGGACCTTCTCTCAAGAAGTTGACCCTGAGATAAGAGAGGTGCGGCCCACCTCTGTCATACCGCCGAATTGATCAAGGGGATGAAATCTTTCCTGTGCATCTTAGGCCCAAAACAAACTATGCTCGTTTACGGTATTTCGAAGGACCTTAATTTTTTTCCCCCGACACTAAGCATTTTGGGGGGGAATTGTCTGTCTTGCTATTAGTTTACTTCTTTGGCAATGTGTGTATGTATGTATGTATGTATGTATGTATGTATGTATGTATGTATGTATGTATGTATGTATGTATGTATGTATGTATGTATGTATGTATGTATGTATGTATGTATGTATGTATGTATGTATGTATTTGCGTAAGCCTTTTCCAAGTCCGGCGAGAAAAACTACAAACAGCAACAACAAGAACAACAACATATTTTCAATCAAAACTTTAAAAAATAAAAGATGTAATTAACACTTTGGTTAAATCACCACATAATTTGAAAGCTAATTTTGTCCATGGTAGTTAAGGACAGAAAGCTGACAGGTAAAATTGTACGTGTATAGTTGCAGTCAAATAAAGAAAACTATTAGGATTGCATATTCAAGCTATTTACGTTCCTGCACTATTATTTCTTATGGAATTTTAGAAAAGAAACTGGTCTGTAGGCCATTGGTACAACTGGCCTGGGTATTTTCCGCAGTGTGTATTCCCGATCCTTTGCCAACCTTCTGTATGTCTGTGCATAGTTAGGATGATGAAGAAGCCAGGACCTTGGGTCAATGTCAATGATAGGTCGGCTGATGAATACGGCGACTGAAGGGCTTGACTCTTCACTTCTTCTAGTCAGTTGGGCTATGGCTGGTTTAATCGTGGCGCTGATGGTACACTGTACATGTAGTCACCACAGGGTATCGGAGCCTATACAAATACCACATCCCCACGCCCAACCCTATACAAAGCCCCAGCCGAGCGGGATGACTAGTCCAAGGGTCTGATGCTTCTTTGCAGATCATCAGAGGCTCACGTTCAGCTCTAGCCCAGTAAGGTCATATAGCAGAACCGCCCGTATCCGAATCCAGATACGGGAGCCTGTGAGTGGTTCCAAGAGACCGAGCGTCTGTTGTCCCCAAGACTGGAGGGTTGGCGTGACAAGCACGGCATCAGGTCTAACTTGGCTTAGTGGACAGCAAATGAAAAAGATATCTGATACCTTACAAATGCCTTGTAGCTCATCCTAGGTACTTGTACTTCTTTAGAAGAGGAGAAATATTATACTGTTGATGTCTGTCTGTTATTATATGTAAATACTCTTGATATTCGTTTTACTGTTATTATTTAAACAAATATTGTGACACTGTTGTATTTTTGTTTCCAAATTGCAAAATGTGTGCTGTGAACTCAGTTTTATTGGCAGAATCGCGCTATTTAAAAGATGTATTATTATTATTATTATTATTATTATTATTATTATTATTATTATTATTATTATTATTATTATTATTGCCAAAATACTGCTTCCTCTGACCTAGTGTGCTGTTGAAATATTTGATGGCGTATTTCCTATTTGACCAACTGCTCCACGCATTTAATTTAATCCGTCTAACATAGCGGTCTTCCAGCTCAAGAGCTGCTCAAGGCGCTGGCCGATAGAGGATTCTAACTCAAGCCGCCCGAGGTGCCTTGGGCGCCTCGTTTGAGGCCCAGACCGTTGAAGCCCAATCATAAAGGCGACCGGGGACGTAGGACAAGAGACCTATTAGTACTGGCTGGATGTACTTGTGTAACCGGCACTCTAACATGAAAGGACGTAAGCGTCATGCATACCGCGTAGTAGAGACTATAGCCAAGGGCAGTGTTCCCTCCACCAAAAAAAAAAGAGAGTCCATGGGACTCCCAGGTATAAAATTTTAAGAGTCCTTGTGCAAATTTTGAGAGTCCCCAAATCGGAAAAAGAAATAAAAAAACAAGTCCAAGCCTCACTTTTTTTCTTTTTTTTTAAACTTTTGTTAAAGCGTCACATTAGTTATCATAATCATATAAAACCAAAACTTTAAAACATGTATCGCTTGGTTGCTGCAAACTCCTTCAGAGCACCCTGCACAACAGCTTCCGTATTTTCGATAATGACAGGATCTGTACTTGATATTGCTGTGGATGAACGGGTTTTGGGCCCAGCCAACCAAGTTAGAAGTGACATGATCGTGTATGATAGAATCAAAGAATTGATTCACGAAGATTTCTTCTGTTCAGTGAATGGATTGCTTGGAGGAAGTTTACAATGCGCGCGCATGCGATTTTTAAGGACGACAACTCCCGATACAATCTTTAATCGTCTGCAATGGCAGTCTCAGTTGGGTTCTGATTCTGATTATGCCGTGAATTAGTTCGCCACTCGTTGGTCATATTTTTGACTTCAGCACACAGGACGCACACGTGCAAATTTTTCTGCGTCATTTCTCATATTTTGTGCGTAATTGACACACTACTGTGCGTAATCGGGAACACTACAAGGGTTACGTTCGCTTCTCTAAGAGGTACTAGGCTTGTCTCACCTGTGCTGTGTGAGCGTCACCATCTTTAATTTTAAACTCCGTTGCAATGGCATGTGGTGTAATAATAATAATAATGGGTGCTGTATACACCCATTTTCTCACATCACCAATCAGGTTCAAAGCGGGGCGATCTGTACCAACATACACGTTCACATGTTCCACGCACTCTCTCTCTCTCTCTCTCTCTCTCTCTCACACACACACACAACAAACACACATCTATCTATCACTCAAACATGTGGTGTAAAGGCAGGGAGATCGCTATTAGAAGACGGAAATACAAAATTTAATTTAAACAATTTTTTTAAAGATTAGCTGCATCCAATACCACTATTGAAGGGAGGGAGGAGAGCGGAGTACCCGGACAAAACTCTCGGTGACCTCATTAGTCTGGTACCTAAGTCACGTGAGTTCGCCCCCTTCACCTGCCCTCAGTCCCCAAGAGTTATTGGATTGACTTGATGACTGACGTCAGTTTGGACCCACTGCTACTCACCCTGTGACCTAAGCTGTCAAGGTCAGACCCGGAATATGCAAATTTTCTGGTGACGTCAGTCAGTATGTGTGTGTTTAATTTCGAAGCCTACTAAATACGCTAATGTCATCTGGCGTCTCGACAGGCGGACGGTACATGACAAGCATTTCATACGGATACCAATACTAAAAGTTAAATTCTTTTACCTATATATATATTTTATATTATATTTATTTTTTTAATCGTCCCTATACTGTGTTTTTAGCTCAAGAGCTTCTCAAGGTGCTGGCCGATACAGGATCAATCTCCAGCCGCCCGAGGCGACAAACTTGCAGCCTTTGAGCGCATAGTCCGACGCCAAGACAACTGCGCCCAATCGCATTCTTTCACACATTCAGCTTCACAGACCGTTTTTACCATTCACAGTGAGCGTTGCCCCACATGAAAAACGACAACGGAAGATACGTTACTACACGCTTTCAGTTTCATAAATACAGATTCCAATGTTAGATTCACATTCACAGATCCTTTTCAAATTCTCGGCGATTGTGGCCCCAGCTCGAAAAACATTGAAGATTTCACCAATAGCATAATCTATTTCAAAATATTTTTTGTTATTATTATTTTTTTAACATACACTGTTTAGTTATTTTGAATCGCTATTAGAAAACAGAAAAGACCTTATTATTTATTGATTTAAGTAATTGTTATATTACCGTTGACATTACAAGGTTAATTGCATCCAATAGCATTATTAAAAAGAGGGACAAAGGAAACCGGAGAATCCAGAAAAAAACAACTTCTGTAACCTGTAATATATTTCACACCTAAGTTCAACAATACTATTTAGTTTTGTTTATATTAGAGCGATCTCCCTGCCTTTAAACCACATGTTTGTGTGTTAGACGTGTGTGTGTAACATGCGAGCGTTACATCGCCAATGATGTTTAAAGCGCGGCGATCTATACTAACATATGTTAGTATAGATCGCCGCGCTTTAAACATGATTGGCGATTTGGGGAAAAGCGCTTTTATAGCATTAATAAAAAAAATATTGATTGATTTCTTTTGTTGGTTAAATTATTCTACTCGACGGTGTTACGTTGAGATTCGCGCGGCGGTCCGAATGGCACACGCGCGATAGATCTGTTCGTTTTATTTTGCAACGCATGCAATAATAGAGTGTATTTACCTTTGATTTGAATTTGCGTTGTTATTAGAAGAAGCTTTGTATAACGTTGGAAATTTTAGTTGTTCGATTTCATTTGAGAATTTTCTAGAGTTGGTTGTTTACAATCGATCGACGCGTATGGATAATTCTAGTGGTAACTATAAAAGCTTCCATTCCAAATAAGGTTGTATGAGTCTCCTCTCTGAAAATCCTTATCGGGAAGAGAGGGGACTATAAACTGATTTAAAAAAAAAATAAAAAAAAAAAAAAAAAATAAGGTTGTATGACGTGAGACAGTGATGATGAAATTACTTCTGATTGGTTGTGGTGTGTTATGCGGGGGTATTCTCGCCTGTTCTGGAGTATGTAGAGACTATATATTGTACCGCACTGTTTGAGTAGATAGAGCTGTTGTGTTAGAGTTGAGAAAGTTGTAAAAAGTAGAAAGTTGATAGTCGAGAACTGTCAAGTGAAAAGCGAGTGAACGATTGTATGCAGTTGTTGATGTGTGATGAATAAAAGTGGAAAACTTCAAACGACGACTCCCGCCTTGTTGATGATTGAACGGGTTGCGTGGATAAACGAATCTGAGTTACACCTATCAGGATTTCAAGCATCGGGACTGAATCAACTACTGATAGAGAAAAAACAACTTCGAGTGTAACAGACGGCATAGTTCCTCAGTGCAGCGTAGAGTTATGTTATACTTCCGTGATTAGTTTGGTGTCAGGTTATTGTCTATCACTGTCACAGCCACAGTTCTGTATTGCACCACTGAGGTGTAAAGAATGGAGACAACGTTCTCTGGGCAAGCATTCTTGGATGTTTTTGTTGTTGTTTTTTTTTTTGGAGTAAAATTTACGTCCCCGGACACATTAAGCGTATAGGGGACGGGGTGCCTTGGATGTTGAATGTCATCCCAGTATTTATGGAACTCTGAGGCTGCATCCTTGGAATCTATTATCACATTTTTTTAAATTGTCTGTTGGTGTCACGACAAGTTTACTAATAAAACCAAGGACTGCACTGGGCTGAATTATGACGAAAGTTGACTGGAGTGGCTGTATAAGTAAAAAGAAGCACTCCTTTCCTCCTGAGGGGCCGGGTAGCTCAGTTGGTAGAGCGTCTTACTAGTAACCGAAAGGTACCTGGTTCGAATCCCGGATTGGCCAATGTGTGACCATATTATTTTCCCCTTACCATCAACTGGTTCGCTGGTGTCAAAATAATGTGACCGGTAGTCACCTATACGCTTCGGTGTCGTGTGACTATAATCTACAGTTACACAATATATTTTTTTTCCTTTCCTCCTGCCGATATACTGGAGTAGACCTTCTCACTGCTAAGATGAAAAGCAAAGATGGCGGTGCTTGCGTTGAGTAATTGAACAAGGGACATACAGAGTCCTGTAAGATACATACTCAGAATCGCATTTTAGCGAGAAGGCTGAATTTGGAGATCTCTCTCAGATACGCTTGGGTAAGCCGTCGGGCCGGCGGAGCATCATTGAGCTTGGTGCAAAAGTAATCGAACCCCGAACCCCTTGCTTCCTGTTTCTCCTGGCAGTTACTATCGATCCTAACCCATTGATAGTAGCGTGCTGCTTGTTGTGTTCTGCCAAAGACACGCACGGTCGTTTTTTGCTACAGACAGCCGGACTTGATTCATACGCGAACAAATTAATGAATTTCCACTGTGTCTAGTCTGCATATATGTGGTGAATTTCTTTAAGGTTAACTATATGTGTATTGTAATTATGTTATAATACATATCATTTATTATTGTTGACTTTCGTTTAATAAATTTTATATTAGATGTCGAAAGATATATATATATATATATATATAGATATATAGATATATATATAGATATATAGATATATATATAGATATATAGATATATAGATATATAGATATATAGATATATATATAGATATATAGATATATATATAGATATATAGATATATATATAAATGGCTAGCACCGGACAGCAACCATTAAGGAGCAAGGAATAAAACAAGCGAAGGGAGGCAAGTTGATTTAAAGCATTTAAGCCATTTTTAGATAATTTATTATAAATTTTACAATTATTTGAAAACCATTTTCAAAGTCAGTCTTTCGGTCGGCCCTAACAACTGGGGTATTTTTAATTTGCAACTGGCTTTTTCCTAATGTGAACTTCTCAACGGGTGTCTGTGTTACTACCCATGCAGTACATATAGACTGCACTCAATGTAGTCTTAGCATTCAAGGCCAAACCTTCTCTGATGAGAACTTTGGTAAAGATCGAAAGGCGTCAGGAGAACTAGGCTTTATGAATGCATTTGTACTGCTTTTGAGCTATTTTAGCTTACGAAGAAGCACTTGGAATTGAAAGCCATAATGTCGAACATTTTGTCCACCTTCGAGAGCAGGATAATTATTTTTCTTGATGATCTCTCTCTCTCTCTCTCTCTCTCTCTCTCTCTCTCTCTCTCTCTCTCTCTCTCTCTCTCTCTCTCTCTCTCTCTCTCTCTCTCCAGCTATCCTTATGTTCAAAATCAACACGGAGAAACACATGCATATCTTGATACATTTTTTACTAAGCCAGTTTATGTGCATAGACTTTTTAATTATAATCTACCCCTCCCTCTCCTTGATTTATAAAAAAAATTAGCCTATCATTTAATGGAGCTAGTGTAAGGAACTCTCTCCCTCTGGAGTGTAAACATTGCGACACACTGTTTTCTTTCAAATGTAAAACATGTAGGCATCTGCGAAATTCATTATAAAAGTGATGTATAATAACATATATGAGAACACAGTCATTCATGTAATTATTTATTTAGTTAGTTAGTTAGTTATTAATTTATTAAATTATTAATTTTTATTATTATTATTATTATTATTATTATTATTATTATTATTATTATTATTATTATTATTATTATTATTATTATTGTAATTCTTGTTATAATGATAATAATAATAATGGTGGTGATAGTGATGGTGGTAATGACGACGATTGTTATGATTGTTATAGTTATTCTTATGATAATAATAATAGTAACAATGAAAATAATTGTTGTGGTTGTTGTTGTTGTTATAATAATAATAATAATTATTATTATTATTATTATTATTATTATTATTATTATTATTATTGGTATTATTATTATTATTATTATTATTATTATTATTATTATTATTATTATTATTACTATTATTTTTATTATTACTATTATTATTATTATTATTATTATTATTATTATTATTATTATTATTACTATTATTATTATTATTATTATTATTATTATTATTATTATTATTATTATTATTATTATTATTATTATTATTATAAGGGTGAGGGGTATAGAGGAAGGAGGAGGAGTGGTTGCCTAAAATTGTTTAAAGATAATGATGAAGATGTGGGTGTGATTATGAGTGCATGTGTGTGTGTGAGTTTTTTAATTTACAAGTTACAATTAAAGGTTCTTTACTATGTTAATTTGTTAAGGGACAGATTGGAAGATTAAACTGTATCATTAGTCTAAAATCTTTATCCCTAATAAAAAGGTTTCAAAAGTTTAAAAGTTTTTTATTCTCTCTCTCTCTCTCTCTCTCTCTCTCTCTCTCTCTCTCACTCTCTCTCTAAGCAAAATATATTTTGTTTGTTGCACGATCCTATTCTATCCTATCCTATCCTATCCCATAACTCGGAGGTCGTAGGGGCACCACAGATGATCGTTTAACCAGCGTACTCCACCTTTCCCTGTCCTCAGCAACCCTGATTGTTTCGCTCAGTGTCAAACCAGTCCATTCTCGAATGTTGTCCTCCCACCTCTTTTTCGGTCTTCCTCTTCTTCTACCTCCTTGCACGGTGCCTTGCAGGATGGTCTTTGAAAGACCTGATGATCTGGTGACGTGGCATTGTGAGCAGGTCATCGTGGTGTCCAATGGCTTGTGTGATGGTCTGTCGGACTTCGTCGCTGGTGATGTGCTGGGTATAGAAAATGCCCAGAAATCTTCTGTAGCACCTCATCTCCATACTTTGTATTCTTCGTTATAGATCTGCTGTGAGGATCCATGTTTCGCAAGAATATACATTAGGAAGATGGAGATGACAAGGGAGCGCAGCAGCTTTACCTTGGAATGTTGCATGAATTCAACATAAACAAATGCCCGGAACGATTATCCATCGATGATCCGCGTCTGTCATTCAGTAAAGCATATAGTCAGCTCTTAGCGTGAACTAGACTTTTTTTTTCCTATAAACGTTTGGCATTCTGATGAAAGAAGGGTTCACACTCAGTTGTATGTCTTTGTGCTGTGATCACACCTTTCGCAATTAAGTATTGTGCTATCCTGTGTTATTTATCTACAAAAATACATTTAACCATTGCATTAAAAAAACCACAAAGAATATTGACCCAAACTGTCATTTAAACAGTAATAATTTTAACTATTAACTATCTGGGTTACATGCTAAGTGTGTCAGATTTCACGGCATGGCGGACGTGATGTAGTGAAAATGATTCCACACGGTCGATGTAGCGAACATGATTGACACGAAAATAATGATATTGATCTTCTGTTACAAACCCGCTTCCCCAAAACCTTTCAAGTTCACACCAAATGAGTAACAGACGTGACCATAATAATGACGTCAGTTTAGTACTTCTATACTGGTGAGGGTAGTTTTAATGTGGAGCACATCTACCCTGTTTTTGGATGTGAACTGAAGCGCGCGAAACGGTTTTTAAACAGGATTTTTTTTTAATTTTGTACATGTAGAGCAAATACGATGTTTATCTGATGTGGTTTGGAGTTTTGGAGGGGGAAAAATAGAAGATTGGGGAAGAATTGCGTGCGCGGGTACGCGTTTTCATCCATTAAGAGCGTGTAAGCTGCAAAATACGACGACAAGAGAGAATGCTGGCCACTTCGTTTGATAATGTTCCTACGAATGTCGGTCCGCTTTTTATACGATTTATTCTGGTGGTTCTTGATGTCTTGCGGGCCAGGGACCCACGGACCGACCTTGCGTAACAACATTTCAATATCCCGTTGGTTCCAGAGCAACTTTGTAGATGTTTATCTGAGGTGGTTTAGAGTTTTGGAGAGAAAAAAAAAGAAGGTGGGGGGAGAATTGCGTGAGCATCATAAAATAATAATAGTAATAATACCAATGCGGGTACTCCTCCTATTGACCAGACTCCGCTTTACATAGTCGTTACATTAAATTGATGCATCGATAAAACATCGCGGGCTACAAACGACGGAACCTTGGTACAACATTTCAATATCCCTTACAAAAAACAGAAATAGACTATTTTACAACTTAAATGACAAAAAAGACAGAAATAGAATAGCAAAAAAAAAGTATTTATAGGGGGTTGGGTGGAGGGGGGGGGAAAAACAGTATATCATATACAGCGAGAACTTACACGTCAATACGAGGAACCACGACGAACAGCCGCCTTACTGTTTAAAGCGTATAAGCTGCCTGCAACTAGATGAGCGTTGTATTTCCATTTATACACTTTGACAACTGTGAGCGAGACGGAACGTGAATAGTACTTTTATAATAACATTTATTTATTGAATCATTCTTTTGTAGCGCTTTTCAAGCTCAAGAGCTGCTCAAGGCGCGCTGGCCGATACAGGATCCAACTCAACATAATATAGCAAGGATTTGTTTATTGTTCTTTCTTGTGTGGGTTTACTGGACAAAATGATGTACTGTACTGAAATCATCCAGTGAACCATCGCTTTTTCGGATTGTTTTACCACATTAAATAGACAAATGTTGGCTTTTACTAGCAAGTGGCAAAGAAAAGAGTGGGGGGGGGGGGGGGGGGTGTGACTCTAAATTGGTGACTGGAACTCAAAGTTTTGTTGGTGTACTAATGTGGCAAGCATTTTTTTTAGTCGTCATGTTCATTTAATTTATATTGTATCTAAAAAAAACAACTGGTAGACTCCTTTTAAAAGAGGTTATTTGGAGTTTCAGTTTTTTCTTGTATTTTATTTAAGTGGGGCAACAGTTAGTGCAAATGTTTAAAGGATCTAGGACGTTGAATTCGTAAAGTCTAGTAACTTTAAGACGCCCGTTTGCGCTAGTTTCTGGAATAGGAGTTGCAGTACTGCCCTGCTCTTAGATTTATGACACCCTTTTCCAAACCTTTGACAGTCAAAATTGCTGAGTGTAGCACTTTGTTATTATAGTAACAGACAACACGCTCTCTTTTGTGTGTGCTAACAACACGAGGTAATAATAGCATACGTCGCCGAGGGTTCATCCTGGTACTCTGTTTTCTCTCTCCCTTTTAGTATTGGTCCTGGATGTGGTCAATCTAAATAAAATTCGATGTCCTTTTCCTCGCCTAATAGCGATCTTCTTACTGCCTCTGCTCACCACATGTTTGAGTGATAGATGTGTGTTTGCTGTATTCTAGGTGAGAGTGTGTGTGTAACATGTGAGCGTGTATGTTGGTACAGATCGCCGCGCTTTTGAGTCTGATGATGATGATTATTATTATTATTATTATTATTATTATTATTATTATTATTATTATTATTATTATTAACAAATAGGTTACCTACGAATATTCTGTACAGTATTCTGTACATCCTGGCCTTCAGATGAGAGTATAAACCGAGGTCTAGTCTGTGTCGCATACATTCCATCATAACGGACTTGAAAGATCCTGACGCTCATGTCCTAGAAGGGTGGGTGCCGGTGACAAGAACACACCCAGCATGCACCTAGGTCCTTCTCCCCCATCCCTGGCTGCCCAGGATGGTGCTCAGTTGTCTGGAGCGTTAATACGATGCGCCCAAAGGCTGCAAGTTGGCGCCTCGGGCGGTTTGAGTTAGATCCTGTATCGGCCAGCGCCTTGAGCAGCTCTTGAGCTGGAAAAGCGATATGTAAGAACGATGAAATAAAATAAATAAATAAATAAATAAACAGTACTGTACTAAAACCGTTGATTTTAGTTTTGCACTTTTTGAACTTTACTTGATGAATTATTCATGCTTAACTTTATGGAGGATGACGAAGACGACGACCACGATCATTTTAAACGTATCAGTAAATCCTATTCTTTCCATTTCACCACCAGCCCCACCCCATAAGCCTATTCTGCTTTCTATCTAAATCCTAGGTGTCTGGAGCTTATCATTACATTACATGGTTATTGCTTTAGGTCCAGCGGTCTGGAGCTTATCAAGCTGGTGTCGTCACATACACTATCAAACTGAATCGAGGGTGTTCAGGGTGGAGGCTTTTCATTGCAGGACAGCGAAGAATAATATCTCTTATTTCACTGCCGAAACGATTTTTTTCCCAATTGCCAAGAAAAAAACAAACACTTGGTTTTCAAATAAACACCAACGAAATTGTTGTTTTCTTCCTCTCCTCTTTCTTCCGTCAACCTCATTGTTGATTGTATATCTGTCTTCTTCCTTCCTTCTTGACCGATCTCTAACCTCCATGCCATCCTTCCTTCCCCAGTGTGGCACCTAGTTGACTTTGACCCTTGATGTCTGGTCTCTTTTTCTTAAAGTGTATTTCCCTAGCTGGTATCGCCATCTCGTGTCCTCCGCCCGACCTTGACAAATCACCCGCCTCTACCTTTCCCAATGTCCTGCTTCCCTGTCGTCTGCTGTCGCGTTATCACACTTGCCCCGAGAGATCCTCATTGATTGGCTGGCAGTTTTTTTTTTTTTTTTTTTTTTTTTTTTTTTTTTTTTTTTTTTTTTGCAAGGCGGCGGTCGATTGGTTATTTCGTTACGCGCCCTGCACGCGCTTTTCTCCCTTGCGTCTGCATGAGCGCCCTCGGATAGGCAATTTCGGGGCGTTTCCCCTTTCTTGCTTGCGCCATTTTCCCGTGCAGTAGATAGCAGCCAGCTGTCCACAACGCCACCACTGCGTGCTACAACAATGTTTCTCTTGCCGTCCGCTCGCTTCGCAGTTGCTCTGTTGCCTGTCAAGATTGATTTGATTAAAAGAAGCCTGGCTACCCCCGATAGGGATTTGCACAGTCGATACCAATTCGATTTTGAGTCTCGCTTTTTTGCCCCCTTGTACATGTCCTGCATAACTTGACAGACACGTACGTAAAATTGCTAACATGCGATAGAAAAACTTTTTTTTTAAAGTTCTAAAGAAGTAAAACTCCTGTTTATGCGCGTTTGCTGTCGTCGTCATCATTATTATCGTCCTCGTCTCATATTTTGCATTCAGTTGCACCCCACCCCCCACCCCCACCCCGCTACAGGACATGAACAAGCGACCGAACTATCAGATAAAAGTAAAACTGAAAACGTGCGCCAATTTCGATTTTATTAAATGATTATTTTCCCCCTCCCACCTCCCTCCCACAGTTTTCTGTATTGGAAAATTATTGCGAGGACGGGAACCGGGAGTAAAGGGTGGAGGTGTATGATGGGGTAGGTGGAAGGCGGAGAAGACCTTTGAGGGTTGGGGGGTTGGGAAGGGAGTGATATGGCAGAAGGGGAAAGGAGTTGTGGACTTGAAAGTGTCTCGTGGCAGTGTAGACGTAGAGATCTACTCTATTCAGTGAACAATATCTAGAGGGAGCAGCATTGGCCAGTCTCATCTAGGCTGTATGTGGACTGTGCTCTGTCTTTGCGTGTGTGCCTGGCGAAGACCTCAGACCTGGACAGCACACTGCGTAGAAGACACTAGCCGAGGCTTACACGTCGCCCTCTCCACCATGACAGGCGATCGTATTACTCGGCAATTGTCACCTGCGCAGTTGTTGCTTGACAACTCTTACAGTAATGCCACATTGCTTAGCTGAGACCAGCCGAGGCTAACGTAGGGACCTTTCGGAAGCTAATGGGTTTCGTTGTGAAAGTGATTCTGCACTACTTTCTGTTCGTGACGTCAGTAGTTTATGCTCTCATTAGTATGCAAATGTGAACGTTCACGAAATCTTTCTAGGTGCTTTCGTGCAAAAGGACTTTATATATTTTGGGTATATTTTGTTTGTTTATTACATCGATTGAGTAACGTCCAACATGATGTGATTTTGTGAAAGGGATCTTACTCAACCATTTTAGATGTGAACATGGGGATCTGCACTTGTTTTGAGACTCAAAACGTAGTTTGAAGCGAGGTATTGGAAGTAGGTCAATTTCGTCATTGCGTGGCTTATAAAGCCGCTTCGCGGAAACCACGAATTGAGAAAGTAGTGCGGAATCACTTTCACAACGAGATCACTCGCTTTTAAAAGGTCCCTAATTTCTGCGGCTGGCTAGGAACCAGATTATCAGGTCTTGCAAAGACCATCCTGCTAGGCACAGTGCAAGGAGGTAGAAGAAGAGGGAGACCAAAAAAAAAGGTGGGAGGACAACATTCGAGAATGGACTGGTTTGACACTGAACGAAGCCATCAGGGTTGCTGAGGACAGGGAAAGATGGAGTACGCTGGTTAAACGATCATCTGTGGTGCCCCTGCGACCTCCGAGTTACGGGATAGGATAGGATAGGATAGGAAAAGAAAGCAGCGGCTTATTAAATATATATATAAAGTGATTCTGCACAACTTTCTGTTCGTGACGTCAGCAGTTTATGCTCTCATTAGCATGCAAAGATGAAAGTTCACGAAATCTTTCTCGGTGGTTTTGTGGGACTTTGCCACACATCTCTTACAGTGGAGCCACACTTCTTAGCTGAGACCAGCCGAGGATAACGATTACCTCTCCGCTTAAAGAGAGAGTTAGATCTCTCTCTCTCTCTCTCTCTCTCTCTCTCTCTCTCTCTCTCTCTCTCTCTCTCTCTCTATATATATATATATATATATAATATATATATATGCGGGAAGTTTCCTTTTTTCATTACTTGACGGGATGTGCAATGCCGATGCGATGATGTAATAATAATAATAATAATAATAATAATAATAATAATAATAATAATAATAATAATAATAATAATAATAATTATTATTATTATTATTATTATTAGAGAGAGAGAGAGAGAGAGAGAGAGAGAAAGGGAAAGAGATTTCTGTTATATAGCGCACTTACAAGCTCAGAGAGCTTCTCAAAGCGCTGGCCCTTAATATCCACCAATCACACAATAGTTTGCTGAAGTCAGGATTCGAACCCACGCCGCCCGAGACGCATTCACACAAGTCGTGCACTCTGATCACTGAGCTATCCCTGCATATATACGTGTAATTTAATTTAATTTATTTTTTTAATTTACTTTTTTATTTTTTTTAAAATTTTATTTATTTATTTAATTTGTGGGTGGGGGGTGGGGGGTGGGAGAGGGGTAGTGTTACATCATTGCATCGCCGTCGCACATCCCGCCATGCAGCGGAAAAACAGAGGAGGAAAAATCCCGTCGTTACGTCACCCGTGTAATAGGTGGAGCAAGGGACCCCCTCGACAGATCCTTTTAACATTCACATTGATTGTTGCCCCACTAAAAAAAAAAACTTACCACAACAACCAAATTATGTCGACAGTATAGTTGTTTTTAAATGAATAAATTTCGTTGTTGTTGTTGTTGTTGTTGTTGTTGTTAGTTTGCCTATTAATAGCAACAGCCGTGGGCTGGCCAGCTAACATTCTGGAGCTAACAATAGCAGCTACCAAAACCGGTAAGAGATAAAACTCGTAAGTAAAAAAAAAATTGCTGGTAAGTTTTTTTCGTTTTAGGTTGATACACTAGGCTCTACATGTCCCCAGACACCACAGACGTATTCTTCAAGCCGCGTGGGTTACTCTGAAATACGGTCAAAGGTCACCAATGGCTGTGGCATCGATGTACCGTCAAAAACTGGGGAAATCATGTCCTGTCAGAACGAAAATTAAAAACTCCAACTTTAGCGTTTGGTTTGAAGCCCCAAAGAGCACTTTATCATCGTTTAATGTAAAATACGAAGTTTGGGGTAACACCCGTTTTTTGTAAACAAAGCCTTCGCCTTTCAATAACTGCTGAGACTTTTTGAGAAGTGCTCGGCGCTCACAGCTAGCTATGATGTGTGTCGTATTGCTCCACTATATAAGATAAGATAAGATAAGATAAGACAACTTTATTATCTTTTACAAGAAATTACATTGTGGTGTACAATTACAATCAACAAGGAATAAACATCACAATAATAATAACAACAATCATAATGACAATGAGGATAAAAATTCACAGTCAGATATGAATATAATTACACTTATGCATGCTAACATTAAACGACAGCAAATGTTAAATGAAATTATTTTGGGTAAACAAACACACTCATACACACACATACGCACACACACACACATGTCATTTATTAAGTAATGAGACAGCCTTTGGAATAAAACTGTTTTTCGTTCTGAGAGTTCTGACCCTTGGTGTTTGGTAGCGCCTTCCAGAAGGCAGGAGCTGGAAGTGGTGCGCAATCACATGAGTGCTATCCAGCACAAAGCAACTGGCTTTCCGCACACGTCTTTCATACAACACCTGCAGACTCTCTTGTTTCACTCCCACAACCCTCCCACAGACTTTCACCACTCGATCCAGCACACTTTTGGATTTTACACACAAACTTCCATACCAGCAGATAAAAGACAAGGTAAAAACGGACTAACTAAAAGAAGAGTAAAAGGTCTGAAGGATGCGGCTACTGACTTGGAGATTTCGAAGTTTTGAAGGCAGTAAATTCTAGACTGACATTTTTTTTGGATGGTCTGGGTGTTTGCAGTGAAGTTCAGTTTCTCGTCAATGCTGGTTCCCGGGTATTTGTATTGAGTGACTCTCTCGACTGTAACACCAAGGTCTGGAATGAGAGCGTTGTTTTTACGAAAGTCAATGACCAGTTCCTTAGTTTTCTTGACATTTAAGTCCAGATAGTTTTGTTTGCACCAGGAGCTGAACCTATCAACTGCAGAGAAATACACAGCATTTGAATTGGACAGGTCCTCAAGGGCAGAATCGTCCGAGTACTTTATGACCGATGTGGCGTCAGTTCCTCTGCAGTCGTTTGTGTAGAGCGTGAAAAGTACCGGAGAAAGAACCGTACCCTGAGGAGCTCCTGTCGATAGATATACATATATACATATATTTATTTTTTTTTTCATCGTTCTTAAATAGCTATAGCCCTGTTTGCTTTGAAGCAGCATCAGGTTTAGTAGTTTACGAACTGACTTTTAAAAAATGAGTATTTTATAGCTGCGATGGAACACAGCTGTCGCCACACAATGAAGTTTAAGTCTGTCTGTGTTGTGGTTGTTGTTGTCGTCGTCGTCGTCGTCGTCGTTGTTGTTGTTGTTGTTCTTCTTCTTCTTGTTCTTCTTCTGCTGTAAAATCCAAATCCCATTTGGGAATGCCCATACACATCTTTATTTCGTTTATCTCACTATTGAAATAGTTTATATATGTATTTATTTAGTTACTTATTTTCGACGGCATTATTTAAGTTGGAAGGCTATGTCATGATGTATCCCATCTCTCTGTCTCTCTCTGTCTCCCTCTGTCTCCCTCTGTCTGTCACTGTCTCTCTGTCCCCACCGCTCCCCTCTCTCTGTATCTGTCTCTCTCCCTCCCTCCCTCTCTCTCCCTCTCTCTCATTACATTATATTACATGATTATTGCTTTAGGTCCGCTGGACTCTTCCGAGCCAAATCAGGACCGTACAACCCCTGATCCGCATAAAAGATCTGCTGAAACAACCCTAGTGGTAAAACTGAAAGCTCTCCACCAGCCAGTCATTTTACAATAAAGACATCCCACGCTGGCAGGAGACGCTGAGGCTGTACTCTAATTTATCGAACCCCCGTTTACAAAAACAAAATAGAATACAAACATCATTATAAATTATCAACAAAACACATGTAGCCGAGAGGAGTATTTGACTCCCGTCTCTCGGCCACGACCTTGAGAACATTGCTCCACCCGAGCTGTTATTTTCATTTTATCCCCCAAAGGAGGGACATAAAAATATTTGCCCTGCAAGGCGGTGAAGCGTGGTTGGTAGTACCGGGCTGCCTGCTACTAGTGCCACGCACTCTACTGCAAAGTCGCTGCCACCGACCTGCATAAAATGCCTGCCGACAATGTGGTCCCACTCACCACCAAAAGCAGCAGGCGAATGGTCAGCCGGGGAGAACAAATGTCGTGTCGCCTTGTCCTGCGTAACCCAATGGCATACCCAAAGGATTCTGCAAAGCAGGAGCCACCCAAGGCTAGTCTAACCAAGAAAATCAAGGTAGACAATTTCTCTCCCAAGCCTCAACCAGTCGCCTCCCTTTCCGCTACACACATACATATAAAATGCCTACATTGCTAATAATAACATCATAGGAAGCCCTAGTGACCACCTGGCAGAAAGCGTTCAATATTCCCAAGCTGATCCAACAGACCTCATACACAATTAAGGAGTCTTGTCCCGGAAGAAATTTCAAGAAAAAAGGTAGATGACTGGTCTAGCGAAGAAGAAGATAGTATAGCAAATTGATAGAACAGAGCTTGAATAAGAAAGAGCAAATGAGAAAGACAGTGACAGTGGGAATTTAAAGCACTAAATTTCCAGAAAGTGGGGATACTATTTATACTGAAACCCCCGGCATCCCAATGGGGGACTCTCTCTCTCTGTATATATAAAAAAAAAAAAGGTAAAGGTAGTCCCATAGCCTTGTGGCCGTAGGGGAGCGTGATGTTGGAGATCACACTTATCTTGGGCCAGCGTAATGAGGGTGATGCCCAACTCTCTCCCTCGCTGCTTTACCTTCCCCACCCTCAAGAGAGTAGGTACTCAATCACAGTTGAGTCAACTGGGGGCGTTGTTGTTTGTCGCTTCACACCTTAGCGGTCACCCATCCAAGTGCTAACCGCACCGGACGGTGCTTCACTTTCGACACAGTAGCGAGTGCTCCAACCACTGCACTATCCGACACCCCTCTGTATATATATATATATATATATATATATATATATATATATATATATATATATATATATATATATATATATATATATATATATATATATATATATATATATATATATATATATATATATATATATATATATATATATATATATATATATATATATATATCCCTCGTTCTTCCCCCTCTCTCAATCTCTCTAATCCTCACCGCTCTCTCCCTCCCTCTCTCTGTTTCTCCATCTGCCCCCTCCTCTCTCTCTCCCTCTCTCCCCTTCTTCCTCTCTCTCTATTGCCCTCACATCACTCCTCTCCCCTCTCTCTCCTCTCTATCAATCTCTCTATACCTCCCTTCCTCTCTCTCTCTCTATCTTAATTCCTCCTCCTGCTGCCCCTCCTCTTTCTCCTTTACACCCTCTCCCCTGCCCCCTCCCCTCTATCACTCTTTCTCTTTTTCTCAGCGCAGTGTACAGCAATGGATGGGGATTGAGAGAAGCATTCGAAGTGCAGAGGAAGTCATCAATCCAGACCTCACACCATCGTGCACAATCAGGCCTTGGTGATCAGTATCGTGTTAACACTAAATGCCCGCTGCACACGCGGCGCCCCTTTCTCTATTGTCAACACAGACTCCTGCTTTGCGCCTGAAAATCTATTTCTTTCTTTTTTTTTGTTTTATTTTGTTTTATCGAACGCCTATTCGTATTTTGCGATATTGGAACAACATGAGGATGATGGGGATGATGATGATAATGATGATGTTGATGATGATGGTGATGATGATGATAATGATGATGATGATAATAATGATGATGATGGTGATGATGATGGTAATGATGGTAATAATAATAATAATAATAATAATAATAATAATAATAATAATAATAATAATAATAATAATAATAATAATAATAATAATAATGCTATGAAGAAGAAGAAGCAGAACAAGAAGAAGAAGAAGAAGAAGGAGAACGCTATCAAACTACTACTACTACTACTACTACTACTACTACTACTACTACTACTACTACTACTACTACTACTACTACTACTACTACTACTACTACCACTACTACTACTACCACTACTACTACTAATAATAATAATAATGCGTTCTCGCGCTTTTTCTTAAATTGAACTCAAAGCGAAGCGATCCGAATGATGGACAGCAGAAGATACCTCTTTTTTTTCTTTTAGTTTGAAATATTAGTTTAACTGCTTTCAATACCATTATTGAAGGGAGGGAAGAAACCGGAGTACTCGGAGATAACCTTCGGTGTCTTGAAAAGTCTCGTACCTACAGTGACGTAAGTTCGTTAAAAAGATCCGCCGATGAGAGCATGATAAAGGTGGATGCCTTTCAACATGTATAGCGCGCTATAAAATAATATCGGGGAATCTGAACATAGCCAGGCGCACTGGAGTTGCTCCCCCCTCTCCCTTCTAATCCCCCCCCCCTCACCTTCCCTCCGCGTGCCTACCCCATTGCACTTTCACAGATAAGCGTGATGTACCAGCACAGGCGTTGAAGGGATACCAATGGCGAAAACCAAGATGCCCCCGGGTTGTTGTGCGATTGGAAATGCGTTATCAGAGCATTGCACTGATTCAAATCAGCTATCCCAGCAAAGTCCTCTTGAAAATAATACTCAAAAGGTTGATACCACATCTGAACAAATCATTGCTGAAGACCAAGCTGGATTTATGGCATGGCAAAGTACCACTGAATAGATTTTCAACCTTAGAATACTTTTGCGAGAAATACCTACAGCGCCAACAACTTCTATATCGTGTGTTTGTAGAGTTCAAGAAGCGTTTTAACGAATCTGGCATGCAGCTCTGTGGGGAACCATGAGAGTGTACAACATCAGCCCTAACATTATTGAAGTCATCAAAAGCCTTTATGACAAGGGTGCAGTGCAGTCATCTATAATAGCGCCATCGGGAACTGGTTCAGAGCAAACTTAGGCGTACGTCAAGGAAACCAACTCTCTCCAACACCCTTCAACATCTTTAGGGAGCGCATCAGGTCATATGCCCTTGCAGATCATGAAGACACAGTAAGTATAGGGAGTAGAGCAACCTCCAAACTCCGTTTTGCTGATAACATTGATGGATTGGCTGGAGAGAAACGAGAACTTGAACAGCGGGTATAGAGGCTTGATAACACCTCCAGAGCCTTTGGAATGGAGATAAGTGCAGAAAAGACCAAAGTGATGACCAGTAACACCAATGGCATTAATACGGACATTAAAGTCCAAAGCCAATCCCTCAACACTGCGGTCATCTTCAAATATTTAGGAGCAATTTTATCAGACAATGGGTCCCAAGAGGATCTTCTCTCCAGGATAGCACAAACAACTGCTGCCCTGACAAGGTTGAAACCCATTTGAAAAGACATGACCAGCAGTCTACACTCTTGTCATTTCCATCTTCCTATGCTCTTGCGAAATATGGACTCTCACAGCAGACCTACAACGAAGAATACAAAGCATGGAGATGAGGTACTACAGAAGACGACGAAGTCCGACAGACCCTCACACAAGCCATTGGACAACACGATGACATGCTCACAGTGGTAAAGAATTGAAAACTCCGATGGCATGGCGACTTCACCAGAGCATCAAGCCTTGCAATGATCATCCTGCAAGGCTCAGTGCAAAGAGGCAGAAGAAGAGGGAGACAGAAAAAGAGGTGGGAGGACAACATTAGAAAATGGACTGGCTTGACACTGAGTGAAAAGATGAGGGTTGCTGAGGACAGAGGAAGATGGTTTACGCTGGTTAAACGATCATCTGTTGTGCCCCAACGACTTTTGAGTTTTGACCTTTCTTTTGAGTTACAGGATAGGGTAGGACAAGATAGGATAGGAATAGTTGAAGTATTTGTATCAGGCATGGATCGCCTATCAGTTTATAATATTATGAAATGCGACGACCCAATTATGACAACGATAAATGACGTGCTCACGAAGTTATTGTTATCTCGTTACCTATCAGTAATTTTGTTGAAGAAGATCGTTCGAGGATCACCGAAAGTTACGACCACAGAGCCACTGAACAACTACAATGGATCCGTTATAGCAAAAAAAAGTGGATTTTCAATATTATAGCAGTAGCAGTAGTAGCGTACAGATCGATAGATCGAAGGGGGGATCAAACTGCGTCGTTGGCGAAACGAATCGGCCGCTCAGACGGTTTATTCCCAAACCGCGCACCCACGACCCTATAATATCTTCATTTACAACGAAAAATACAGTCCTATAACTGGGAAGACATTGATATAAGCTTTTAAGTTCTTTAAAATTAAAAATGCGGAACTGTCATGTGTCATAGGCTTATTTCGTTTTGATTTAAGGAAAGAGCACATTGTACAGTTCTTACGGGGTTTGAGGATTCCTTTCGCCAAAGGGCGCAGTCTCGCTGTGTATCATCTACCACTGCGCGATCGAGGATCCACTGTTTTTGCTATGGCGGATCCATTGCACTTGGTTAAGGCCCAAGTGCTATGACGCATAGTCCTGCAATGGGTATCTGCCCACTGTTAGATCTCAGGCAGCGAGGCAGTGGATCAGCCCGCCAAACTTGGAGCAAGAGGAATCAACCAGACAAAATTGTCATCTTTGCGGAGAAAAAGACCCTTTTGAAGGCAATTATGAAGCCCAAGACAAAAAGAGATCCTTACCACCACCTTGAAGTAAGTTATAGTGATTATGCTACTGCAAACTAGTGCACTGTCGCCTCAATGCCTACTTGTTTTAGAAACTGAAGCCGGCGCCATGGCCATCATCAACCTGCTTCTGTGGTTGTAAAGACCAGACATCAGTACATGTACTGCAGACATATCCTCTTCTAAAGGGATTGAGTGAAACTGTGTGGGCATTGCCTCTACACTCCTCTGAACTATATGACTGCAGAGAAGACCTGAAAGTCACGACGGTTTTTATCGCCCATTTTCAAAATAAGCTGCAGTTCATTGGGGAGAGGGTAAGGCCTCATCAACCGACTGCTGAGACAGATGAGTGGAAAGGTGGCGATCGTGTTTCTTTCGAACAAGGGTCTTAGGTCACTCCACCTATTTACACCTCAGAGGTCTTTGTGTAATGGGAGAGAAGAAGGGGCTTGTCCGTACGTATATGTTAGTAGAGGAGAGGAAGTGACGGTCCATATTTGTATGTCAATAGAGTGAACTAGAAGAGAGAGGCGAGATGTCCAGAGGTATATGCCAATAGATTGAAATAGAAGAGTGAAGTGCTGTTTATATGTGCATGTCAGTACAGGGAACTTAACGAGAGGGAGGTGATATCCATATATTGTGTATGTCAGTAGAGTAAAATAGAAGAGAGAGAGACGGATGCCCCTATGTGGATGTCAGTAAAGAAGGGCTATCGATGTATTTAGTTATGTTAATATAATGACACACTGACATAGAAGAGAGAGAGCGAGAGAGAGAGAGAGAGAGAGAGAGAGAGAGAGAGAGAGAGAGAGGTGCTGTCTATAATGGGTGTAAGTTAGTAAACTAGAAGGGAGAGAGAGAGGGGGGGAGAGAGAGAGTTAGTATAGTTTGCATGTCGTTAGTAGAGTAAAAGTTCTTAATGAAATCAAGCATTGGTTCTGATACTTCCCGTGCGCTTAGGACACACATTACCGAAGAAACGAATGATGTATGTTTCATTCGCCAACGCCTGCTCTATACCGATGAGCACAAATCTAGACGAACGACTCGCTTTTAGGGGCTTGCTTCACATAGTCAGCCGCATTCCTCTTTTCCCTCCCCAACCTTTCTCTTTCTCCCAACCCCTCCCCTCCCTTGACCATCTGCCTTCTCTCCCTCACACGCTGATAAAGGTCTACAACCAACCTATCTAAGTTCCATTACTTACTTTTCTACATAACAAGTTCCTCCCCCCCCCACTCCTTCTTCTCCCTTCATACACACACACACACACACACAGATCACACTGCGTAGCTGAGACGAGCCGATTCTGGCGTTCGCTTCTCCATTGGTGAGAGGTTCGAGTGTCTCAACTACGCTGCATGACACAGGCTTAAGGTTTTGCCAAGCGACAACGTTTCGCATGAAAACCAAAATCCAAAACACAAATTTTTTTTTTCTTTCTTTCACCATTATTCCAGTTTTCCGTGTGTCATGCGTGCAAAACATACTCCTTCTGTGTTCTGTTTTGCCTCTGCTGTCGAGCTTTTCACATAACGACAGCTTCCTTATTCTTTCTTTAGGTGTTTTCAGCATATTCTTTTTTTTTTTAAATCCTACTTCCCTCCCCATCCCCCTCCCCCTCCCCACCTCCTCTTTTCCTACCTTTACCTTGCCTTTGTCTTATTATACAGACCCATGTAAGGTCGCGTGTTAGCTGTCGCGATCTGACGCTGGTCCCCAAAAGCCGAAGTTAAGGTCCGTTTATACAGAGCGCGAACGCGAAAGCGAACGCGGTTTTTCGTCCTGGAATATTTTAGTCATGTGTAGAGGAACCGTTCAAATAGAGTGCGAACGCGAACGCGAACAATTTTTTTTGATCGCGCGAACGACCGCCTTGGTTGTTCCCCCCAGAGCGAAGTTTCTCAGAAGGTCGCGCGGCTTTTTTGCTATCAACCAATTAGCAGGTACTTCCCTTGCATCATTTCCACAAATAGAAACTTGTACGCCTGACCTGACTATGGACAAGACAGAAGTCATGATTCTTGAAATTGAGAAGAATCATGTTCTGTATGACAAAGCCAGACAAAGATTACAAAAATATCACGAGAAAAACAGACATATGGAAAGCAATTGGACAGAGAGTCGGACTGACAGGTATGTGATTGAAATTAATTTTATTTTACCTGTGTCAACAATGTTATGGAACTGTGAAAAAAAATGTCTGCACGACTTTAGTAATTAAACACGTTTTCACTTTTATGTCAGCAGTCTTCATAATGATTCCAAATGACCCAATTTTATTTCTTACAGCAAGAAAAAGACGAGCCGCCTCGAAAGCCGTCGACGGTTTTCCGCGTTCGGGTTCGTGCTCTATTTGAATGGCAAAACTGTTCAAAAGTCGCGTTCGCGTTCGTGTTCGCGTTGGACGCGTTCGTGTTCGCGTTGGACGCGTTCGCGTTCGCGTTCGCGCTCTGTATAAACGGACCCTTACTATAGTAGAAAACTATCGGATGTGGTGGGTCCGATTCTCGCAAAGACTGCATAAATAATTAAGTAAAACTCAGCTATGAGGCTTATCATGTCCTCAATACCTACACTCTTTGGGGTGAGAGTATAAACCGAAGTCTAGGCCGTGTAAGCACATGCATTCTCACCACACGGATTTCAGCAGATCTTGATGCTCACGGAGGAGACGGGCGAGTGCCAGAAACAACAATGCAATACGACCAGCATGCACTGTAGGTCCTGTCCCCACCCCGCCATCTTCCCCCTCTGACCTGGGTAGCGCTTTGCTTACGGCTGCCGTGCTTTGGTTGAGGCGGCAACCCGAATTTTGCTCGTACGGGTGACGAATGAAATTCCCAAGTTCAATCCAACAAAATCCTACAAAGCATCCCACAGAGGGTTATTGTCCTTGAAACAAACTTCATGCTACATTACCAGTAACTTTATCGATGGAAAACAATTGTAGCGAAGGATATGGCGATAAAGGCAAAACACAAATAAACCTCAACACAACACAAATAAACCTCAACACAACACAACACAGCAGTAATAGAAGTAAGAAGAAAAAGACAGGTTTCACTACCAATGCCAATGTTACAGATTATAAAACAACTAAAACAAACATGTTAAATTCAGAAAATGCGGATTTATTTTACCAATAAAAAAAAATAAAATAAAGTAACTAGAATAACATTTGCATGTCTAAGAAATGCGGATTTATTTTACCAATTTCAAAAGTATAAAGCGACTAAAAGTAAATATTTATGTGTATAAGAAATGCGGATATATTTCACCTATTTTAAAAAATATAAAGCAACCAGAATTACATTTAGTACTACATGTATATTTATGCATTTACAGTTTCAAGAGGAGTTATATTTGTATACAAGAAATGCGAATTTATTTACCAATATGAAAGGCATAAAAGAACTAAAACTAAATTTATGTATGTACCACTATATACTTTATTTTAATATTTTATGTTATTGTACTTTATTGTCTTTTTTTCATAGGGAAATTCTGGACCGCCTTCCCTGGGGAAAGCGTAGTCGCAGCCTGTGGCGCGCCCAAACCCAACCTACCTAACGTTAGTTGTGATTTTGAAATTTTGCTGGGGGAGCAAACCCGAGTACCCGGAGAAAACCTCCGAGACGTTGCCCGAGTCGAAAGTAAGCCTAAATAGTATTCGGAGGAACATAACGCCCCGATGCTGGATCGAACCCACACCCGTCAGGCGCCATTGGTTTCTGGCCTGTGGACAAGGCAAGTTAGTCCCGCCGTAGTCCACTTGGCCACAACGCTCGCTCTATATATATATAGACATGGATTGGTCTGATGTGGGGCATTTTCCAAAATTGGAGTTGATTGTGGGCCATAAAAAAATTGTGGGGCTTGTAAAACGCCCCGCAATTTTAACCTGTTTACAATATTGCCGCGGGCTTGCTGATTACTGTCCTGTACAAATCTCACATCAACGTTTTATATAAAATTTTTCCCACAAAATAACTGGATTGCCTCCCTTGTTTTGTTTTTTTTTCAATCTGTCCGCCATGGTGATTTTAATCTTCAATTTGAAAGGAGAGTTACCTATATTGATTGCAACGAGAATGGTGTCACGAGGATTCAGAGAGCCTGTGCTTAAATCGGTTAGTTTTTAATTTTTTATATATATATAAAATATAATGCCCCACAACAGAATGCCCCACAAACCAACACCAGAAAACCCCACAATAGGTGAGGTTCATGTATATATATATATATATATATATATATATATATATATATATATATATATATATATATATATATATATATATATATAAATATATAAATATATATATATATATATATATATATATATATATATATATATATATATATATATATATATATATATATATATATATATAGACATGGATTGGTCTGATGTGGGGCATTTTCCAAAATTGGAGTTGATTGTGGGCCATAAAAAAATTGTGGGGCTTGTAAAACGCCCCGCAATTTTAACCTGTTTACAATATTGCCGCGGGCTTGCTGATTACTGTCCTGTACAAATCTCACATCAACGTTTTATATAAAATTTTTCCCACAAAATAACTGGATTGCCTCCCTTGTTTTTTTTTTCAATCTGTCCGCCATGGTGATTTTAATCTTCAATTTGAAAGGAGAGTTACCTATATTGATTGCAACGAGAATGGTGTCACGAGGATTCAGAGAGCCTGTGCTTAAATCGGTTAGTTTTTAATTTTTTTATATATATATAAAATATAATGCCCCACAACAGAATGCCCCACAAACCAACACCAGACAGAAAACCCCACAATAGGTGAGGTTCATGTATATATATATATATATATATATACGAGTTATTATAGTAACGAACAAAATTATCTTTAGACATAAAAACATGCAGAATTATTTACCGATGTGAAAAGAAATGCAGTATTCAACAATATAAGCTTTAAGAATAGATACTGCAGCTGTTCTTACACATTTCAACTCATGTATAGAATAACTAACAACATTATACAATAAAAAATGTAGATCTCTCTACCAGTTTGAAAGAGGCAATGTAAGTAAATATTCCTAAGCCTATATAACCTCCATAAGTATTGCGACCATGGCCAAGGGGGCGGGTTGTGGAATGGATGTGGGGGTGTATGTGGCTATACTCTCGTTCAAAATAAAAATCGATTACACCCCATAATGACTGTTTTGTTAAGGTTTCTTTGACAGCAAACATGCGTTGTCTGTTTCAAGCAGCTGTCAACGTTAATGTGCTAGTTCCAGTAACCAACAACCAAAAATCAATACTTTGAAATCTAACGTGGCCATTTTTTTCTAGAGAAAGATGCGGAGTGGGGGTGGGGGTGAGGAAAGCGAGGGTGGGCATGGGGGGGGGGGGTTGGGAGGAGAGAGAGATGGAGAGAGTGTCGGGTGTTGATATAAATCAAACAAATTCCACCTGCTAGTGTTTGGAGTTCATACTGTGTGAGTGTGCCATTTCACTTTGGAAAAGTTCCTTTCCAAAGTTGTTAGTTGTTTTTTGCTACTGCTATACATGTAGCTGCTGCGATTGTTGCGTTTAGAACATTTATCATCTTGAACATTTTGATCAACCACGTTGTCGTTGCTGGCTATGTGGTGATAACATTAAACAAGCCCGGGGACGATTGTGTGTGTGTGTGTGTGTGTGTGTGTGTGTGTGTGTGTGTGTGGGTGCGTGTGCGTGTGTGTGGAGAAAATCGGCCCCAATTTTTTTTATATAAGACCTAGTACTTTGTATGTGTTTTGATATAGTGTTTTGATGTATGTGTTTTTGATGACTTACTTTCCTGAATCTCGCATTCGAAGAAAAACGCCACCACCCCCACCCTCCCCCCAAAAAATCGGACTTACTTGAATTTGTAATTACACGACGAATTAGGATACATTGTGCGCCCCGGGCATGACACAAGCATGGATTTGTGTGCCTTACAATTCATCATCATCATCATCATCATCATCATCATCATCATCATCATCATCATCATCATCATCATCATCACAGTCCAGCGCATCGTCGCTCAAGACAAGAGAAAATGATTGAAATCCTGCCAACAACATTCATGGCTTATATTATGTATAAACCGCAGAATCTGCAAGTTCCTTTTTAAAAAAGTTCTACTTTGAATGCCGTGATCAGTCATTTTGAGAGGTCAGGGGAAGGAACTTTCCTTTTTTAGCACCGACCATCTTAATTAAATATACTATTGATTAACTGCACTATTTAAAAAAAAGTCATGTTACCGGTTTGTTTTTTTCCGGTATCAAACATTTAATTTTTGTTGCTAACTCAGTGTTGTCTTTGAGTTTCACTAATTGAAAACTTGTTTCCAATTCGAGTTTCATTAAATATGGCGGGTATTGAAATAGGAAATGATGTACACGTACTTTGATTCATCTCAGAAACTGGATGTCGAAAACATGACCCCAAATTGGAAATACTGTATATAGCAAAGTCGGCACTTTTCACAGTTTGAATGTTATTTAGGATTTTTAGCGTAGTTGCGTTTTATCACCTGCTGCTTTAGTTCTGTTGCCAGTTCTTTTATTGTATTTTTAAAAAATTCTTCTGCAAGTCTAATGTTGGCCTATGATATATTAATATATTTATGAAATGGGCATATGTGCCGAGATTCACGGCTAAATGTATTCTTTGCATATTGTATTTCTCTTGGCAATAAAGCATCTGAATCTGAAAGAAATGTGTATTTCTGATTTTGAATAAAACAGTATTTATCTCCAATTTTGCATTAATGTTATTTAGCCCTGGTTGTGCTGAAAAAAAAGTTCTTTATCTCCAAATTTATATTTATGTCTTTGCAATGAATGAAAATGTATTAAGCGAATAAACATTTCCATACACCCAAAAAACAACAACAACAAAATAAACAATGATCACACAATAAAATATCATGTATCTCAATCTGAAAGAAGTATTTATTTCTAATTTTGCAGAAAATGTGATTTATCTTTGATTTTGCTGAAAATGAAAGTTCTTTATCTCGTATTGTGCAGAAATTGGTGGTTATCTCTGATTTTGCTGAGAATGTTATTTAGCTCTTATTTTGCTGAAAATGCTATTTAGCTCTGATTTTACTGAACATGTTATTTAGCTCTGATTGTGCAGAATCTTTGAAAAAATATGTCTTGCATAGAAATCGGAAGTGAGTATATCAACCTGTGTATATGTATGATTGTATTTTTGTATGCCTCTGGGTGTGTATTTATGTGTGTGCGCGGTGTGTGTTGTGTGCGTATGTGTGCTATATGTGTGTGGTTTGTTGTTGTTGTGTGTGTGTGTGTTCTCTCTGTCTGTCTCTCTCTCTGTCTGGTTTTTTCATCTTCTGTGTGAGTGTCTGTATTTATTTTGTATGTGTATGTGTGTGTTTGTCTATGTAAGTGTGTGAATGTGTGTTCGTGGATGTGTATGGGTGTAAAAAGTTTTCTGAAAAAGACACTAAAAGCAAACAAACCGGGTGCGCGTATTTAGGCGTCTTTTAGTGTGGATTTGTGTGCGGATGTGCACGAAAAAGAGGATGCAGATGAAAAGTGGCAGGGGAATAAATGGATTCCTTATCCCGTTTTGCCCTCTAGAGCCCCCCTGGGACAACAGAAAAATTGCTTTTCACTGCGTGAGTGTTTGTGACAAATTTGAAAACACGTCGCAACCTCTTCAGCTCTCGGGCCAGACAGGACCATTTCACTTGCCACATTATGCCCAAAACCTTTTTTCTTATGGGTGGGGATTGGGGGAATGGTAAGTGAAGGGGGAGGGGGGGGAGTTGTGGTGTATGGATTTTAAAAATGAAATAGCATAAAAAGAGATGTCAATAAGTAAATAAATAAATCAATCAATCAACAACCTAATTAAAATTAAACAAAATAAAATAACAGTAATAACACAAATATATCTATAAATAAAAGGATGATTGAAGTAGTTTATGCTCTCTTGAATATATGTAGCATGACTCATAACATGTATACATTTGTAGTATGATTCAGATAATGTGTACGTATGTATTATGATTCCTAATATTTATAAATGTAGTACCATTCATATGATATTATAATATGTAATATGGTTCATATACTAAATACATAAGTTGTTTAATTTACATAATGTATGCATTACGTAGTATATAGTTAATATACTGTATGATTCATAAAATGTCTACATATGGAGCATGATTTTTGTATATTTAATAAAACACAATTTTAATAGAAGTAGCTTAGAACTATAAAATGATGGATGTTGTCATGAACTGGCTAGTTTTAACTCTGCCTATTACTATTCAGCCTTGTGTAGTCATTGTAACATTAGAGAGTCAGTATAGTACACAGCAGCAATTAAGGGCCACACACAGCGAGCCACACACACAGCGCAGTGAGTCAGCACTTGAGCTTTGAATCTGACCGTTTTCAACCAATGACTAGCAGGCTAAGCGGGTAGAGCAGTTCTGACTGTGTCAGATCATAGCGCAGTTTGAATCAGTCGTGTGTGAGACGAGGAAGAGTCAACATCTAAATAGCTAGCAGAGAAATCTCTTCACTCATAGACCAGGAAGCAGGACTTTAGAATCTTAGAATTCTCTCAAGTCATCACGGGCCTGAACTTGTCAAACAGGTAAATGAACACCCTTCTGTTTCATCGTGATATATTTATATTATTGTTGAAATTATGTTTGTGGAATTTGCTATGCATAAATGTGAATTGTTAATCCGAATTTGCGTGACCATGTGGAAAAGCCGAACACGTGGCGAAACACGACCGGTTGCGCCGCCATGTTGTATGCTGTACGGAACCACTGTTGTTTAACTTATATGTATGTTTGCAGACCAGTGGCTGTACCACTGAATGTTTATAATATTATTAATTCTGTATGTGTATAGTTAGCCACGATTTATATTTATGTATGTATAGGAATTTAGAGTGAGATTCCAGTGGACCCCGGAAGTAGCAGAATGTTCGTCGCTTATGTATAGAGATGTGGAGCTATCACTGAGGGCTACTTTGGCTTTCAGTGAGACGCTCTGCACAAACCGATTATTCAGGGTTGTGCAGAATTTCGTCTCTTATATTACAGACGAGCAGGCGAGCTATCCTGTGCACCCCACTCCACAGAAACGACGAGTTGGTTGAGGAGCCTCTACCGCACAAGTCGGAAAGAGCTACCCGGAAAAACACCCTGTCAGACCCCACAGCGTGGCAAGGGAACCCAACTGCACAACGACAAAGGTGTACCAGAAGCTACCTCACAGAAGGACTTCGCACGCACCATCTAGCAGTTAAGTGTATTCACCGAAGGTGCACTTAAACTGATCGAAACAGGACCACAGTAGTCCAACTCTTCAGAAACTGTAAAACGGACCACAGTAGTCCAAATCTACATGAGATATAATAGCAAGTGCCTGAGGAAGATATAACAGCTGCCTAGACTATCAGCGATCGAACTATTAGCAGTAACTGAGACTTTTTAAGTTAGATTAGTACTTAGAGAATCTTGTATAGAGTAGAAGAAATAAATGTGTGATTTTAACTGTTATCAAGTGGCTGGACTACATATGATTCATAGCCGTGTGAAAGCTAGTGTGACAGTAATCTTTTACCATTTTTCTATCTATTTCTGTACCCCAACCTTAAAACAGAACGAGCTAAACAAATAAATTTATTAAAGTAATTCATAGGGTGACTTACTAGCAGTTCCCACCGAATAAACGTGAGGGTCCATAATTCCATTGTGCAGAGCCCATAAACCCCACGTGACAGATGTGTTGCCTACCCTTGTGGCTTTGTTGTATGATCATTTATTGGATTATTTATTTAATTTGTTTTGTGCTTACATGTAGGGTTACGCGGGGTGGCCTCGTAGTGCAGTAGATTTGTCGCCGGTTTCCTATGCCTGCGGGTTCGATTCCCGCAAGGGGCGAACTTACGTGACTTAGGTACGAGACTATTGAAGTCACCGAGGGTTTTGTCCGGGTACTCCTGTTTCCTCCCTCCCTTCAATTGAAGGCAGTCAATCTAAAACTTCAAAAATACCAAATCGATTTCCTTTGTGTCTTCTAATAACGATCTCCCTGCCTTGACATCACATGTTTGAGTGATAGGAGTTGTTTGTTGTGTGTTAGAGAGTGGGTGGAACATGTGAGAGTGTATGTTGTTATAGATCGCTGCGCTTTGAGCTTGATTGATGATATGTGGAAACGCGCTATACAGCATCCATTATTATTAGTAGTAGTAGTAGTAGTAGTAGTAGTAGTAGTAGTAGTAGTAGTAGTAGTAGTAGTAGTAGTAGTAGTAGTAGTAGTAGTATCCGGCTATTTGCAAGAAAATACGTTACTTTTTGGAACGAATAATATTTTCGATTTTTATGCTTCGTCGCTTTGACCAAAGCAATAACTTTTCTTGGGACGAATACATGCATTGTTCTCCAGTACACATTCATTACCTTATGGACCAATATATGTATCGTTACTTCAATTGTCAAGCGATCTGAAAACTGCGGGTACTTTTGGGACGATACAATTTATCGTTTCTCTTTTCCCAATCGTACCAATTCAATACGTTTCGGACAAATGTTGTGTCAGTTCTTCTGCTTAATAATACAGTACATTTATATCGCGCGGTACCTCGCAAACGGGAAGGAAAGCGAGCTCGCCGCGCTTGACAACACACGTGCAATCACACACACACACACCCACAAACACACACACACACACGCACACAGAACACGTGTACACTTATCAAATGGTTAAATAATTACAGTAAAACATGGCCATGCAAAACAACAGATAATATGAATACCAAGAACCGAGCCGGTGCCGCCACCATCCATGAACAGATGACGTGACTTGGTAAAAGATTACATATGGGGATGGAAGGGAGGGGGAGTGAAAATTATTGAGTTTGCATGTTAAAAAGGTGGGTCTTTAATTGGCGCTTGAAGGAAGAAAGTGATGGAGCATGTCGGAGTTGCATCGGTAGTGAGTTCCAGGCAGTTGCAGCAGAGAAAGAGATAGATCGTTCACCATAGGTCTTTGAGTGAACACGGGGGATAGAAAGCAGTCTTGTTTCAGAAGAAGAGCGGAGTTGTCTTGCTTCATCAGTTTGACGGAAGTAATACATTGCTCACCAAAAAATGTGTTGCTTCCCATCTCCCATCGAATTGACTCAAGAAATTATTTTTATTTTATTTTTTTTTATTTTTTTTTTGAGGGAGGAGGTGGAGGACGGATACCTAAATAGTTTGTAATTTCTCAATCGTACGAATGTAATACGTTTTGAATGCATATAAGGTCGGATCCCCTACTTCGTCGCTTTCTCCAAAGTAATATTTCTGTTGTACAAATAACGCTCACCATTGTCCTACGCCTTCCCTCAAGCTATTCTAACAATGTAAAACTTTGTGGACGAATAAATCGTTAAAATGTGTCGTCTCTTCCACGGAATTTGACAGAAGTGGTGATGGTTCTTCCTATCAGTAACACTAGGGGTGTCATGAAAGAAGACCTCAGTTAAATGTTATCGCAGACAAACAGTACTATCAGCCATAAAACACAAACATCGATCACACCTCGCCAGACCGAACGCATTTAACACAACGGATGACACCTTGAAATGCTTCCGGCCGCGACAGACGTCAGTGCCATTATTCCTGTGAGTGAAGTCGTGAAAATAATAATAATAATAATAATAATAATAATAATAATAATAATAATAATAATAATAATAATAATAATAAAACTACTGCTTCTACTGCTACCCCTCCTCATCCTCCTCCTCCTCCTACTACTACTACTATTACTATTACTACTACTACTCCTCCTCGTCCTACTACTACTATTACTACTACTACTACTACTGCTGGTACTCCTCCTCCTCCTCCTCCTCCTCCTACTACTACTACTACTACTACTACTACTACTACTACTACTACTACTACTACTACTACTACTACTACTACTACTACAATTAAGAAGAAGAAGCAGAAGAAATACCAACAGGCACGGAATCAAGCACATAGAAAGTTTGAGATATACTCATTTACATAGGCCTACAAAAGCACGACAGAGACACATGCACACAAACAGACGGACAGACATCCATACGACAGACAGATGAACGGACAGACAGATACCCATACGACAGACATACAGACACACACACACACATATTTGCAATACATCACAACTGGGTTTATTTAAGAATGTAGGAATCGGAAAGTGGTTTTTGTAGAGAAAAGGGTTAGGGCAAGGGCTAGGGATAGATCTACAACTAACCCTTACCCGAACCCTTGTCTAAAAAGTTGACCTAGTTCGTCTCCAATAGCCGACGAAATAGGTCGAATTTTCTTCAAAATTTCTCCGAAAATTGACTGTATTTTCTCCGTCCCGGATAGAGCAGTCCTGTGTACTTAAAACACTCTCATGCACTACAACTGCACTCCCATGCACTAAAAGAGCACTCCCGCGCACTTAGAAAAAAGTGGGGTCCAGGAAAAAAAGTGGGTTCCAAGCAAATAAACCCATTTCTTACTAAGAAAGACAAGGTCTGCTACCCATTTGTGCGTTTATTCACGTGCACGGACACGGACAAACTATACCAACACACACACACATCCACACACACACACACACACACACACACACACACACACAACAGACACACACACGACAGACAAGCCCCCCCACCTGCTATCCCCATCCCTACTTAACACAGAGGAAACCATCAATGTAAAAACAATTACATAGTTTTAACAGAAGTGGGCAAAAATCGACACCATGCAACGCAACGAACCTTCCACTGTCGCATCAATCCAACGCCCGCCGTTCATTATACTAGGGGGCTACATAACGAGCTAGACAGAGATACCCACCACCACCCTCCTCACCCTCCCCCACTTCACACAAACATGAAGCCACATTGACATACGCTTCCCTTCCCCCTCCCTCCTCTCACACACACACGCACTAACACACGCACACACTAAACACAGCACAGTTCGTCAATTACGCCTCTCCCCCCCCCCATCCTTCCCCTTCTTTATCCCACCTCCCCTCCAACTCAGAAACTTCTCCTCTCCTGTCCCACACCCTTCTGGAGCCGATCACCACACTGGCAGATAACTAATCGAGCCAGACTTTTATTCTGCCGTGAGCTGCAGTCCAGACACTAACTTCTTATGTTCAGAGCCAATCACCAGATCTAAGATATTGGAATTTCTGACAGCACACAGTTATAGACACACACACATTCACACACTTACACACGTACATGTATGGGTTGGGAATCAAGTAAGAGACTGACAAATGACAAAGTGTGGGATGGTTGTTGTTTTTTTAGTTTTTTTATTTTATTTTATTTTTATTTTTTATTTTTTAAAATTTATTTTGTTTGTTTGTTTGAGTGTTTTTTTTTGGTTTGTTTGAGTTTTTTTTTTGGTTTTTTTTTTGTTTTTTGCCGGATACTGAAAGGTATAGAGGTGTTTTGGCAGATTGTGCATGGATGGTGGTGGGTTGCGATCAAGGTGATTTTTGTCGTGTGTATATGGAATGAATGTGGGGAAATCGAGTTTGCCATTTTGCTAGCCTGACATATACTTTGGTAGTACCTTCACATGTAAGAAAGAAAATGTTTGATGTCAAGAATGTTGTAATTTTAGTAGGAGTTCAAGCTGGTAAAATTGTTTCAATGTTAATTTTTTAATCTCTTTAATTAATTAATTTTTTGTTTCTTTTTAATGTTGTTGTCGGTCTAAAATCACTATGTGTACAGACCTTAAATTAAATAAATGAACACGTACACACACATTACATTACATGGTTATTGTTTTAAGTCACACACACACACACATTCAAACACACACGCACGCGCGCGCACACACACACACACACATGCTATCGATTATTGACAGACGTCAGAAAGGCCGCAGGCAGTCTGTGAGTTTCTATTCTTTTTACCTCACCACCTAATGTAATGACGCTGACGTCATAGTTTCCGAAGAAGCAAAGGCCATTATAAATCCGCCGCAGTACGTATATAATGTCATTAAAATTTGAAGTGATGTCGCTAGAGTCGCAGTGTTTAGAAATCTTTTAACGAGATAAAGGATCGCGATTCATTTCTAGAACACAACTGTCTTGTCATACACCGTGCCAGAATTGGAAGGTTTCGCTATTTGCCCCTTTCCCGTACTGTCTCTATTGAAATCGTGTGCCTAAACAACTAAATCGTCAAATGACTGCAAGCTGAACCCAGGAGAAGATGACGTTAAAAAATAAAAATGAAAATCAAATGACATCAAAGTTGCACTGCAGTACCTAAAGTTCTTAAAAACAAACAAACAAACAAACAAAAAAACACAGTATGTAGTCAAAGATTTATTCAAGTGAATCACAGTATGCATGTATGTCGTTATTTTACAAGATAAAAAAAAATAGTCTCCTCTCTGAAAATCCTTATCGGGAAGAGAGGGGACTATAAACTGATACACATACATACAAGATAAATGACGAGAGCGTGTATGATATCATCAAATGACGTCAAAGAGAGCAGTGAACTTGGTGAATACGCATGAAACATCCTAAGCAAGATAAATGACGTAGATAAATGACGTGAAAGTAGCAGTACGGTGGAGTTCAATCGAGGCTTTGTCCCTTGAACACCACCGACTCATAAACGTAGGTATGACATCATCAGACATCACATGACGCCATACCATTGCAGATGACGCCATACCATTGCAGGGCAGAGAACTTCGAGAACTTGGTTCTTGAAAACTCATCCGTCAAACGACCGAAACACAATGTATGGAATCATGAAGAACCGTGAACTTCACGGTCCTTGGCGACTCATGTGTCAATATTACAACACGACTGTAGGTATGACCTCTTTAGAATTTCAAATGACGCAATAAATGCAGATATAGCGCAGTGGACTTCTAGAACGTTCACGTCATGTATCTACCTCACTTGTCATATATTCACCAAGCCCTTTGACGTCATTTGCACAGTTTAATGAAGAACCTGTCCTTTTAGCAACGCTCATTTGTCAATTATGCAAAAAAGCTACCACAATAGGTATGACATCATTAACCGCAAAGCAAATCACGTACAATAGGTGACCAGAATCTAGAAGTCATCTTGTCCTTTTCCAAAACTCATATTTACAAAATACCCGTTTTGTATCATGAGTTTGCTCAATATTTAGGTAGTGTTGCGTTTTCAACATTTGACACCAATTCGCAGCCGTGGGAATATATCTATATTATATAGATAGATATCGATAGATAGATAGATAGATAGATAGATAGATAGATAGATAGATAGATAGATAGATAGATAGATAGATAGATAGATAGATAGATAGATAGATAGATAGATAGATAGAGAGATAGATAGATAGATAGATAGATAGATCATATTACAATACTTATGACATCATTGATTAGGCAATCTACGACATAATATAGATGCCAGACTTCGGTCTTAGGAAAAACTCATTCATCAAAAGATTGCAAGCTGCAACAGCAGACGACAAAAACAAGGTTCCAGGGAAACCTAGTATGGTATGGAACCCCGCGGTCACGAACATGACAGTCCAGGAAGTCATTTTCGGATTAAAACTTCCCTTTTTTTTTGTTTGGGTGGCTTTTATATTTATGCCCAGGGCTTTTGCCCTTTTTTCCTTCGACCTGTGATTAATACGAAATAAAGCTTTCGACCCAGACTGAATCTATATAGAAGTACGGCGGCATTCGTTCTTGATTCAGTTCTCATGATGCTGGGATTGAATGAGATAATTATTGGAAATAAAGATCTATCTTTGCATCTCTGTCTGTCTATCAATCTCTACCTGCATGCCTTTCTGTCTTTCCGTCAGTTTGTCTGTCTGTCTGTCGTCGTGTGTTCGGTGCCTTGATTCAATTCTCATGATGGTGGGCTTGAATGAGATAATTATTTAGAATAAATATCTGTCTATGTCTCTCTGTCAGTCTCTCTCTTCAGTGTTACCACGAGGGTTGTTTCGTCAGATCTTTTATGCGGAGCAGGGGTGAGTCCTCTTTCAGCGAAGTTGTGATCTTGATTTTGTGGTCCTGATTCGGCTCTTTGCAGTCCTCTGGACCATGTAGTAAGCAATGAATAACTAACTCTCTGTCTCTCTCTCACACGCACACACACACACACACACACACACAAACAAACAAGCTCTCTGCACGTACACGCCTCTCTGTCACTTTGTCTGTCTTCCTGTCTGTCCCTCTCTCTCTCTCTCTCTCTCTCTCTCTCTCTCTCTCTCTCTCTCACTACCTACCTGCAAATCACTATCTCTCAGCTTCGGTTCCCCATAATCCCCTTCCTCCCTGGTTGTTGCTTAACTTCAAACATTTCCCCATCGCCCTTTTTCCCTCTTCCTAATTACTCCTGAACACTCCTTCAAACGTCGTCTTCCATTCCACCTTCCTTCCTCTCAACACTCCGCTCACCTCCATTTTCACCCCTCCATCACAGTAACCTCTCTCAATCCCGCTGTCTTTTGTGGTTTCTCCCCTCCCTCCCTCATTTCTTCAACCCTCCCCCCCCCACCCATTCTCTCCATTTTTCCCTATTCCTTATTCCATCCCCCGTCCCACACCATACCCCCTCCCCCACCCTCCACCCCCATCGCCTCCAACAGTCCATTTCCCAGCTCCATAAACCGTGGTCTAATCCTAATGTCTTTGATCGGTGCACGGGTACAGCCGATAAACTAAGGTTGCTTACAAGGCGAACGACGTGCATTTTATAGATCTCGGCCATTCTGCTGGGTTGCCTCTGAATGGCGAGTGTGTGCCCACGTACGCCAGATCCATCCTTAGACAACTTACAAGCTTGAAATAGAGACAGTACCTGCAGAGTGAGCGCAATCTACGCGAATACATCCAAGTCTCCCACCCCCGGTCGACCATGAAGGACGTCGGACGACAGCGCCTAAGGCAGCAGCACGTGGGCACCTCGGAATGCTTGAGCGAGATCCTGACGGTATCGGCCAGTGCCTCGCGCACGTCTTGAGCTGAAAAGAGCTGCTGTCAAAGAACGGCTACCTATATAGCAAAATCTATAGCAGGCGAGAACTTGCAAGCTTGACATGGAGAAAGTAAGATAATGTGACCCAAAAACCTGCGTGTGTGTTGGAGAGGGGAGGTGAAAGGGGTGGTGAGGAGGCGAGGTGGAGAGGGGTATGAGGGGGGAGAGGAAAGTAAGTGTGGACGTGTGTGTGTGTACGTACCTAACCATAACAGTGGGTTTATGCATAGGTTACACTTACGTGCAACTGGGTTTAAAAAAATACTGGGTTCCAAAATCTGAAACTCAGTTTTTTTAAAACCGGCTTTGCAATAGGAATAACAAAAAAAGTGTATACGCAAAGTCTGAGCGAGAAACCCACAATTGCGGTTGAGTCAACTTTGAGTTTGAGCCAGTTAACACTCCGCGATGTGTGTTCCCGCTGGTCAACCAGTCGAATACACGCACTGTCAAGGGAAGTAACTCGGAACGCCACACGCTACGTGCCGGCTGCCAAGATGGAGGTACGTGTTTTTTCGTTTTATTCAGTTGTATTTTGTCCTTCTGTCTCTGTAAATTGTTCTTTAATCTATATTTTGTGCTTCTAGGATGTGGCTTTAAAATGTTCCCTTGTTAAAATTTCAAGCTTTTTTGGTGTGCTTTTGTACTTTTAAAATCATATCAATTTTCGTGTGGATGTTGTGGTCGATTGTCAACACAGGGTCTGCATTTTTGTTTGTTACTTTTTGAAGAACACAAAAATAAATTTGCTGCATTTTAAGCGTCCTTGTATCTGATATTAATGAAGAGTCTTGTGAAGTCTCTTGAACATTGAAACAGTTACCATGAGAAATGTATGTCTCCTTTGTTCACACTGGGGTTTTCAAAACTTGCATTTTTTCTCATTTACAAAAAATACGGTCAGTGAAGATAGTACAAGAAGTAAATAAGGGAGGTATTGATGTGTTATTTTATTCATATGTAGATTGATTAAATAAATGTTTAAAAATATTTTTGCAGAATAACAATTTTAGTAGGCAAAATGCAATGTTATCAGAATAAAAAACAATAAGCTTTTAACGTGTACCGTTTATTATACTGCAACTTTTATTTTTCTGTATTTTCCTTGTGTTCTGATGTAATTAAAAAAACCACATGTTGCAACAAACAGTAAAATACAAAATTCTGGCTGCCGTTACCTACATAAGTTATAGCTTTTGGTTTATGGTTCACCTGTCTGTTTTCCTTGGATGAAGGGAAATAGAATATGTGAAAACTGATTGATGCATTAAACTGCTTAACATTTGGATTTTTTGTGGAGACCAAGCGTGTTTGCCAGTATCAAATTGTTGTATCTGGCAAACTCCAACAGTCTCAGACCCCTGTCATTTGTCTCGTTGTTGCAGTGGGGTCCACATTAATAGCTAGAGCACCATTTTCAGATCTGCATCTACTCCATTTCCCAAATTGTTAGCTGTAATTCTGAGTAAGCATAATTATTTTAATAAATTCTGTTATTCCTTTTTTTCCCAGAACATCCTGTTATGCCTCGAGTTTATCCGGTTGCGGAGAAGTCGCTGTAGTCCGACGACGACCCAGGAGGCGTTTGGAAGGAAGACGTCCCACTCCATCACCATCAACATCTTCATCGCCTTCATTGTACTCATCATGTGACAGCTGGTGTGTGTCAGTACTTATTGAATTTTATAATATTGTTGTTCGCTTTGAAAAAAACACTCATTGATTGCTGTATAAAATCGGTGCCACAGCAAAGCAGTTAACAACTGGCAGCTCCACGCCTCAGATCAAACTGTGACCTGCTAACACAAGGTGTTGGTGGTATATTGTTTCTACATTGCAAAGGGGGAGGTGAGGAGAGCTTGGATGAGGGAGGAGAATGGGGGGGGAACATTAGTGTACATGGCAGAGCTAGACATCCTTGTTGAATAAGATCAAAGTTTTAGCTCAATTTTACAGTTGTTAATGGGGCACATGAAATGCAGATTACATTATTATAATGTACACAATTCGCTCTGGGCTTTTCAGGTTATATAGGTATGCTTTGGATTTTAAAAAGCAGGCATGTTGAGGAACCTTTGTACTTGTGCTTTCATGGGGTGGCCTCGTGGCGCAGTTGATAAGTCGCCGGTTTCCTATGCCGAAGGTCGCGGGTTCGATTCCCGCAAGGGGCGAACGTATGTGACTTAGGTACGAGACTATTGAGGTCACCGAGGATTTTCTCCGGGCACTCCGGTTTCCTCCCTCCCTTCAATAATGGTACAGGATGCAGTCAATATAAAAATTTCAAAAATAAAAAAATTCGATTTTCTTCCGTCTTCTAATAGCGATCTCCCTGCCTTTACACCACCTGTTTGAGTGATGTATGTGTATTTGGTTTGTGAGAGGGTAAATGAGACAGGTGAGCGTGTATGTTGGTATAGATCGCCGCGCTTTGAGCCTTGGGGAAAGGCGCGTACATAGCATCCTGTATTATGATTTATTATTATTTACTGAGTAGCTAGTAAGCATAAGAGTTTCTATAACTATTTTATAACTTGGTTGCTAGTAGCTAGTGTGTCGAAGTGGTTAGTGGGAAAAAATGCTGTCCCACTTCCTCCGGGCTTTTGTGCCCTTTTTTCCCCAACCTCTACCCCCTAAACTTTAAATGTGTTTTGCTTGTTTCTTTTACACTTTAAAGAGGGTGAGTAGTACATTCATGTACAAGAAAATTAAAGTCCAGAATATAATATTTCATTGATGAATCAGTAGACAGTATTGTCAGTCAATCCCTTTTTGTAGTTGAGGCGGTTCAAGCCTCTACTCTTTTCAACTTCCATTCCCTTCTCCCACCCCAGGCCCACCACCCCACCCTTTGACCATCCTCATACCTTGGTTTGAAAATGTTCTTATGCCGCTGAATTTGTTCTGTTGTTTAAACCCTGTGTTCTGATGCTGCTACTTGTTCGCAGGAGGGCTGAAGAGCAGCATGAGGATTCTAAAGACTCTAATTCATCGGAAGGTTCAGTCAAGAAACAAGCTAGAAAAAGGCGTCAAAGCCAGCAGACCGAAATGCATACAACATCCCCATCATCAGCTTTGTTGCTGCCATCAGTGCTACCCCGTTCTCCAGGGTGTGAACCAAGTGCCATGAATCGTTTAGATATAGAATATATATTCAAATTTGTTTGCAAATCTATTCAAGATGAGTCCTAAATAGTAAAAAATTGCATGTTTAAATAATAATAATAATGTTCGTCATTTGTAAGGCGCCTTAGCCTAAGGATCAAGGCGCTGGCCGATACAGGATCTAACTCAAACCGCCCGAGACGCCACCCGCCGCCTTTGGGCGCATGGTCTGACGCCCGGACAACTGAGCACAATCCTGGGCAGCCAGGGATGGAGGAGAAGGACCAAGTGCATGCTGGGTGTGTTCTTGTTACCGGCACTCACCCGTCTAGGACATGAGCGTCAGGATCTTTAAAGTCCGTTATGATGGAATGCATGCGACACAGACTAGACCTCGGTTTATACTCTCATCCGAAGGAGAAGGAAAACAGGAGTAAAGTGTCTTTCCCAGGGACACAACACAATGGCCCGGCCAGGGCTTGAACCCGGGACCTTCAGTTAATGTTGTCTGTCTGTCTGCCTTCCATCTGTGCAAAACTTTAAAGTGGCTAATTACACGAGACCTCGAAAATTATCAGTGATTGAATGACTACACTTCAAGGTCAAGGTCACAGGTTCAACAAATGTTAGTCAAGCTATGTCAATTTCCACAAAATTTCTTGTTAATCCTAAGTTATTAATAACTAAACTTCAGATTGTTTGATGCATGATAGGTATCAATGAGACGCACATGCATATTTTGTCAACCTTGCTCCAAGGTGAAGGTCATTGGAGATGTCCAAAATAATAAAATCTTTTGTTGTAGTTTATTTTATCGTACATGAGTGCATTTATAGCTGGAGGTCAAGGTCAAGAGCATCGAAATATCAACGCTTGTATTACTTTGCATTTTAAACCCACCGTTTCAATCATTTAACTTTTTTTTTTCTGGCAACTCATTTTTGTGTTATTTATTGGGAGTTCCATAAGGAGCATGTGAGTCATATGGACTTGCCTTTCCAGTGATTGATGGTGTTCATCATGTTCAAAGCTTTTTGAGGTGCTACTTGTCATTAAGTAATGGAAATTTACTGCTCTGTATTGTGTAGACTAGTTTTTAGGCCCGTTTTGTTATGTAGTAGATTTCTGTCAAGAGAAAGCGTGGATTAATCTGGCAAAGTACCAAATTATATTTGTATGTTATTCTCGGGGTTCTTGTTCATCAAAAAGCAATGTCAAGACTAATGACTATGTAATAATATTCTGCTCTTCACATGGTTTTATTATACCTTTGAGGTGCTGGAAAAAAAACGAATTATAAGTGGTTGCACTCAATTGATCCTTATTCAGAATATATTAACGTAACGGGAAACCATAAACAATTTATGTAAAACTTAACTAAATGAAGTTGATAAAAAAGTAATAATAATATATACAAATTATGCTCTACTAGACACTTTCAAAATAAAAATGTTAACAAATTATGTCTGTGTTATGTTGTTCATATGTTTGTTTTACATTACCAATTCTCTGCTTTTTTATTTTTCCATTCCTCTTCTTTTCCAATGAAGATTTGTATACGTTTCCACCCTTCTCATTCTTTCTTTTCCTCTGGAGATTTTATGCTTTTTCTCCACGCAGGGCCGGATCTGGGGGGGGGGTTCCTGGGTTCCGGAACCCCCCCCCCCCCCCCTGGCCATTCGATGTACCTCACTCAGTCAGAAAAAAAAATATATATGGAGTTTTTTTTAAAGCTCTTAATTTAGTTGACACTGTTTGTAAGTAAAACGTTCCTCATTCTACTCAAGTTCCTCGAGCGGACACGTTTTTGTCACCCCTAACCCCTTAAAAAATTTTTGGAAACCCCCCCCCCCCTCCAAGAGTAAGTGATCCGGCCCTGCCACGCTTCTCCTCATTCTTTCTATTAATTCTTCTTCATACTCCTCATACTTTTTCTTCTTTCTCCTTCTTGCATTTTCTTCAATGATTTGATTTAAATCTGGAAGTAAAGTAATAAATTGAACATGAAAAAATTATCCACAGTTAACATTTGAGAACGACAAGATATCTTTTTTTTGCAGATCTTCCAGCCTGGATTCAAATTAAAAAAACTTTAAAACCATACAATACAAAGTAAATGTAAGCAAAGTAAATATGACAAAAATGTTTGCTTAATGCCGAATTTTTCTTTTCGATTTTTACTGACACCAGCTAATAATTTATTTTTTGGGCTATGGGGAGAAAAAGAGGGTCATGCACTGACCTATCCAGAGGTACACTGTAACAACCTCAGACCTTTCGGTTCTCAGTTCAATGCTTTAACCACTGAGCTACCGCCCAGTTCTTAAAGTAAATGGCAAAAGTCTATCATTCAATAACAGCTCTAATTCTATACAGTAGCCTATATATCAACTGAAAATATTGTAATTGAAATTATAAAAACAAAATCAGAGGAAATTCTGAGCAATAGTAAAAGTTGTTTCATTAGTTGAATTAAACTAAAAGTGTCAGTGTACTGCACTCACGTACTGAAAATCTTGCAAATGCAACCTTGGCCATTTATACGTTTTGGTTGTGTCCGTGTGTGTGATAAACCCAGTTTTTCCACAGAAACCCAGATGTCCAATATGCATGTGTAAAAACCCACTGGTATCAAATGAACCCACTATTTCATAGCGCAATTTCTCCTTTTGTTTTTGTCAAAAATGAAAACGGTTGTGACAGATAACCTTAACAGAGGCTATTGTATCCGTTGAGTGAATAGGAATGGTCTGTAATGAAGGGAAAGGATGGAACCCAGTTTGCCTTGTTTTGAACATAAACCCACTATTATAGTTTTGAACGTATGTGTGTGTGTGTGTGTGTGTGTGTGTTCTCTTTGATAAGTGTTCTAAATTTGTAAGTTCAACATAACACAGGCACGTCCAACCACTTCCATACTCGTCACAATCCTGTTTCGAAATACAATAGCAAAACATTTAAAATAGTAAATCCCCCAACTTGATCTAAATGTAAGCTGCAGAGGTCATTGATTTTGTTTACTTTGTTTTACCACAAACTAGGTATTACGCAGAGGATCAGCTTGGGACAGCAGCAGCAATGCACCATTTTGTTTTCAACGACGATTTATTGTCTAGACTACTGCAAGACCTGAGTAAAATAACATGTTTGACAAATTATTACGGAAGCGGTATCTTTGACTTGTGTAAACCTTAATAATACATCCATTGTCTCATTTCGTTAGCAGATCGATATATTTTTTTTTACTAAAACATTTATTTAAACCCTTGGTTCTGTAAACTCGTGGTGGACCTGAATAAAATAACAAGATTGGCAAGGTGTTTTTGAAGCTCTAACCTTGGCTGCGGTTAAGTTTAATAATAAATACATCCATTGTCCCATTTGACTAGCAGATCGATAGTTGTACAATAATCCCATTTTCGGGGAGAATAATTAAGGCGAAGGGCAATGTCATATTATTGAAACTGGCAGACAGAGTCTCTTAACTTTGTAGAATCATTTTGCCCCGGGCAGGCCGACTTAAAAAAAAAAAAAGAAGAAGAATGCTGTTTAACAACTCTCATTGCCGTCTCAAGTCTATTTCTTACAATAACAATTCGTTTAAAATAGGGAAGCACGACACCTACTAGATTTCGCTCCCTCCTTACAAGTTGCTGCTGACATGGCCGCGTACAATGACAATGTGGGTTTGTTAAGGCCCAGCCCACCTCCCGTGGGGGTGCCGGGGGTTTCAGTATAAATAGTATCCCCACTTTCTGAAAATTTAGTGCTTTAAATTCCAACTGTCGCTGTCTTTCTCCTTTGTGCTTTCGCATTCCTTCTCTGTTCTATCAATCTATTATACTATCTTCTTCTTCGCTAGGCCAGTCACGTACCTTTTTTGTTGAAAACTCTTCCGGTACAATACTCCTCATGTGTGTGAGAGGTCTGTTGGATCAGCTTGGGAATATTGGATGCATTCTGCCAAATGGTCACTGGGGCTTCCTATGATGTTATTATTTGGCAATGTAGGCATTTTATATGTATGTGTGTTGTTTATATTGTATAATGATGTTTGTATTCTATTTTGTTTTTGTAAACGGAGGTTCGATAAATTAAGAGTATTGCCTCAGCGTCCCTTGCGTGGGATGTCTTTATTGTAAAGTGACCGGCTGGTAGATTGCCTTCAGTGTTACCACTTGGGTTGTTTCGGCGCATCTTTTATGCGGATCAGGGTGAGTCCTCTTTCACTTCTCTGGTCCTGATTTGGTTCGGAAGAGTCCGCTGGACCTAAAGCAATAACCATGTGATGTAATGTAAGGCCCGGCCACACTTGTGTTACGCACCAGGCCACATTGGTGTTACGCTTGTGAATTCCTGATGTATTTCCTTGCGTAAGCTTACTGGCTAAGATAATATTTCACAAGGATAGCGCATGTTTGATTTATTCTGCAAAAATATATAAGCCCGGCTCACGAGGACCAATCAAAAGCGGTAATGTGACGTCAGTAGTTTAAAGGTAAAACTATACTCTTTCCACACGCATGATAACATCAAAGAGCTTATTACGGATACGCTCTTTGATAACATGCAATACATGTTGTCTACAACACACGACACGCAAGAGAATACGTAAGGAATTCATGAGCATAACCCAGGTGTGGCCGATTCCTACAGGTCAATGTCGCCGGCCCTTTAGAGAGCTCAAATTGCACGCATTCTTGCCTGGTTCTAATCGGCATAAAGTTGACTTTGATAGCTTTTGCTAATTCTTCTGGCAAACTTGTTATTTAGTCTCCGTTTTTCACTCATTCTGTATAAACTGTGACCGGAAACATTCCTATGCAAATCCTATCCTATCAAATCCTATCCCTTAACTCGAAAGTCGTTGAGGAACCATAGATGATCGTTTATCCAACTAGTTGCTTGGGAAGACTTTTCACTAGCATTATTAATGATAGAATATGTGTGTGTGTGTGTGCGTGTGTGTGTGTGTGTGTGTGTGTGTGTGTGTGTTTCAAACTTGCAGTGCAATGTTTCAGTTGAGGTCAAGTGTTTAAATCCTTTTTTCAAAATGTGTGTTTGACAGGAATGGTTCAATCATCACTAAGGGACGAACGGAATAAATTTGAGATTATGGAAACGAGTTCAACAGACCTACGCAAGAAGGGTAAGTAGCTAAATATATGTGTGTACGTGCGATAGTTTGTGAGTGTGTTTGTGCGTGTGAGTGTGTATAGGTGTGTGCGTTGGAGTGTGTAGGTGTGCGTATGCGTGTGATATGATGTGTGTGTGTATGTGTGTGTGTGTGGATCTCTGCATCTACATATCTCTCTGTCTCTCTTGTGTGTCTATGTCTGTCTGTCGGTCTAAAGAATCGGTCTGAATTGACAATGTTGTGCGACGCTGCCACTTCGTGTCATCTTCGTCAGAGAGGGGTGGCAGCAGGTTGTATTAGACCCACGGCCCGGGGGTAGAGGATAAACATTTCTGATCACCAGTTCCGGGATCGGAAGTCTGCTCAGTACTTTGCTTCCCTTTTAACCCCTACTCCCTCCCCTCTCTCTCTCTCTCTCTCTCTCTCTCTCTCTCTCTCTCTCTCTCTCTCTCTCTCTCTGTATCTCTCTGTCGTCTATCTCTATCTGTTTGTTTCTCTCTCTCTCTCTCTCTCTCTCTCTCTCTCTCTCTCTCTCTCTCTCTCTCTCTCTCTCTCTCTCTCTCTCTGTTATATCTCCTCCTCCACCACCCCCACCCCTCACGTACAGCTGCCTCTGTCTCTCTATGTGTATTTCTGTCTCTGATTGTGCGTCTGTCTGTGTGTCTGTCTGTCTGTCTTTTTCGGTCAGTCTGTTTGTCTCTTGGTTTTTATTTAGTCTTCTCCAACCCTTCTCTCTTGGTTTGTCTTTCGTCTCCCTCTTACCCCCCCCCCCCCCCCCCCTTCATCCCACCTCCTGCTTTTTTCTCTCTCTGTCTTTCAGTCTGTCTTTCTCTGTTTATCAGTCTGTCTGTCTGTCTTTCCCTGTTTATCTCTGTGTGTATGTCTGTCTGTCTGTCTCTCTCTCTCTCTCATGTTTTTTTTTTCTTCTCTGTCTCGGAGTTTACAGTGCGACAGGCATGTGTACGTCCCCGCGGCACAAAAGCACACAACATTACTCAGAGGGATACAGATGATAAGATTACTCAAGTCGACACATCTTAAGTCCATATACACACAAGGAGAATTGTTGTTGCCAAAGGCAGCGAGAGCTATGGCTTCCAAAGAAGAAGAAACAAAGAAAGCAAGAAAGAATTATTTCCAAAGAGCACAGTTTAAAGATGAAGTAACATGCACCATAATATTTACCAAATTAAATTGTAAAAGTGAATTAATATTATTAACACCACCACCCCACGTCCACACTCGCCATACACACACGGACGCACAGTAACATCACAGGACGCACAGTAACATCACAGGACGCACAGTAACATCCACCAACACACACTTCACACAAATGCGCGCACATCCTATCCCCACCCAACCCCCCACCAGGGTTGCTTTATGTGTGACTCAGGTACAAGATGTTTAGGTCACCGAGGGCTTCTCCAGGTGCTCCGGTTTCTTGTCTATAAGATGCAGTCACACATTTTAAAATATACTTCGATGTCCATTCCGTCTCTCAATAACGATCATCTTGCCTTTACACCACATGTATGAGTGACAGGTGTGTGTGGGGATTTGTGTATGTGCAGTGCGCATAGCATGACTAGGTGAGTGTGTGTATATGTTGGTTACAGATCGCCGCCCTTTGAACATGATTAATGAGTTGGGGGAAGGAGCGAGATATACCTATATACTGTCCACTTTTATTATTAAGCGAAAAAATATACAATTTAAAAAAAGTTTGAAGACTATAAACCACAGTAAATTAAAAAGTTTCTTTATATACATATTCTTCATTTATTTAGTCAAGAGTCCCAAGCCCAAAGCAAATAAGTTAAGTGGGAATTTCTGTGCTTGCAGAGTGACAAAAAGTTTAGTCTCCGTTTTCTCGTGACACGGACACGGACAAGCAAACGCATTGCCAGACAAACAGAAACAGACAGCCATGTGTACCCACTCACAAAAACGCAGACAGGCGCAACACACATAAACACCAAGAGGTGTCACCAGCGCTTGTTTTTCGCCCACGACACAGCCTAACCCAATACAATACTTAAAAGCATGGATTCTTCAGTATATGGATGCACGGCTTTAGGCGAGAAGGCACGAAGTTCTCTGCTTCCCGTCTTTTTTTGGTCGTGTGTGTTCCAAACTTCCGGTTGCTGAATGGCGTACATGTTTTGATAGTGATATTTTGACCCTGTTGACATGTCCGCCAAACGTCGCCCTCAGGGCAGTTGCTGCTGTTTCGCCGTAAACTAAAAGAAATAAGTAAAAAACAACGATAGATTAAATATATACACTACTAAAGTTACAAATGTATCATGAAAATGTCCATGATAAGAAATGACTACAATCTACATCTCTACCTTGCCTCGCAAGTTTTGGTCTAGGGAAGCACGGTGGCCTAATGATAGAGCTTTGGCTTGCGGATCTGAAGGCCCCGGGTTCGAGCCCAGGCAAAGGCATTGTGTTTTTACTCCCATTTCCTACTCCTTCGGCTGAGAGTATAAACCGAGGTCTAGTCTGTGTCGCATACATTCCATCATAACGGACTTTAAAGATCCTGACGCTCATGTCCTATACGGGTGAGTGCCGGTAACAAGAACACACCCCCAGCATGCACCTTGTGGAATCATTTTCCTCGAATACGGGGTATCCACAGTACTAAGAAGAAGAAGAAGAAGAAGTGACAATGAGTGAATGACACGTCAGTGGCGGTCTCTCCGATAGCGGCTATTTGGACAGTCGAAAACATCAGGTTTCACATTTCAAAAACCGATGAAGAACATTAAATCTAGTACTTACACTTTTCTTCTTCGAAAGTACATAGAAATTTAGAAAGAAAAAAAGTATCTACATGCCTCAACAAGGTCACCTAATTGGTCCATGGTTTGTACTTCCACATGATGCGGACATAAGACTTTCTGCAACCGGAAGTATTGAACACAAGGGCAAAACCACGTGACTTGGCTGCGAACTCCCTTTGTCATAGAAAGAAGGAGATGTGTTTCCATGTGTTTGTACTTCCATGTTAAAAGTAAAAGCAGCAGATGGCAAACCGAAGGAGAGAGAGAGAGAGAGAGAGAGAGAGAGAGAGTGTGTGAGTGAGCGCGCGCACGTGCAGGCTTGTATGCAAACACCGAAACAGAAATAGGGAGGTGTCAGCGGCATGTTTTCTCAATAGTTTCCCACACAGCTAAATAAGATACCTATTATTCTAAAGTAGAGGCAGGTGAAAGAGAGAGAGAGAGGAAGAGAGAGAGAGAGAGAGAGGGGGGGGGGTTACAGCGGTGGGTGGTGGTGGTATAGCAGGCATGTACTTGCTCATAAACACGGGCACACCGACATGCAAAGTGTTAGCATAATTGTTTTCTTCAAAAAACCCCTAATAGATTACTTATTGTTTTAACATAGAGGCAGATGACCAACCAATAAAGTGAGAGAGAGAGAGAGAAGGGGGGGTGAGAGAGAGAAGGGGGGGGGTGAGGGAGAGAGAGAAAGAGAGAGGAGTGGTAGGGGATGATGATGACACGATGATGATGATGATGATAATGATGATATTATGATGATAATGATATCATGATGATGATGATATCATGATGATGATGACATCATGATGATGATGATGATGATGATGATGATGATGATGATGATGATGATGATAATAATGATGATTGTTATTTTAATTTTATTTTTTTTTTGTTTTTTAAAGTGTAAAAGTCCACTGCTTGCTATCAATGCATGGGCTCATCTCTGACAAAGAGAAAGGGGAGAGAGAGACAGAAACAGACAGATAAGACAAAGATATATGCGTGGGAGTCAGAGTTTACTTTCTTTTTTAATCACGGTTCTTAATTATTCTTTTACTCACCAACAGGCCGTGTTGGCATATGACAGGCCAATCAACACATTTTTCAATCACGCTAATGGCTGCTGAACCTCACACAAGCACACACACACATACACTCACCCACAAACACACACACAGACACACACATCCACATTCACAGTTACATACATCAACACACGCACGCAAGCTTGACAAATGCGTTCCAACTGCCCCTTGTTTTTGGCCTCAGAACATGAACATATCCCTTACAGAACCTGCTCCACAGGAAACTGCAGACTGCTTCTTTTGAACAGCAGTGATTTCTTTTATGGACTATTTTCTTGAATAGACATCTAGCGAACCCAGTCTTTTCACCACGGGTGACATTCAGCGCTTCACATTAGCACGATATCGTATAGCAAACCTAGTTCCTGCCCAATTATTCAACATACCGGTATAATTGATTACTACTTCACTGTCAGGGCCAGCCTGGAGTTTGCAAGCTGTTGCAATGTATGACCCGTTTTCAATTTCAATTCTCGTGTTTTAAATGTACTGCCTAAGTGTTAGAAGAACCAAGAAAGAAACGCATAACAATAACAGCAATGTACTCAGTTTGAATGGTCTTGTCTGTTTATGCGTTTCATCTTGAGGCCATCTTAATTTGTATTTTTGGGGTTGAGATGAAGCAAGGTAACCCTAAAATGTTAACTATTAATTGTCGATGCGCAATGAGTTGATGTATGCAAGAGGCCTTGTTGTTGTTGTTGTTGTTGTTGTTGTTGTTGTTGTTGTTGTGGTTGTTTTTTTTTTTATTGTTTGTTTTGGTAGAAACTTTCTTTTTTATTTAAAAAAAAAATTACATACGTATTATTTGAATGAGTCAGTTTTACAAAACATCAACAAAAACAACACCCCCCCCCCTCCTCCCCCCCAAAACAAAAAAATAAAAATAATAATAATGATGATGATAATAATAATAATAATAATAATAATAATAATAATAATAATAATAATAATAATAATAATAATAATAATGGTAATAATGATAATAATAATAATAATAATAATAATAATAATGATGATGATGATGATGATGATGATAATAATAATAATAATAATCATGATAATAATAATAATAATAGATAAAGGTGTTCCCGTAACCTTTCGGCCTTTGGGAGAGGTGAGCTTTTGGAACCTCCCTTTGCTCTAGGCCAGCTTGATGAGGGCTGCGCCTACCTCCTCTCCCTGGCTGCTTTAGCTTCCCCGGTTGTAGGTACCCATTCACAGCTGTATGGTCTGGAGGTCTTTTTTGGTGTTGTTTTGGTGGTTGCCATCCAAGTACTAACCTTTCCCGACGTTAAGGCTGCTTAACATCAAACACTGCCAGCCTGTGCCCCAAACACGGCACTACTGCGTGTTACGTTTGAGACGCGCACGATAGATCTCATCATTTTATTTTGCAAAGCATGCAATAACAGAGTGTATTTACCTTTGATTTGATTTTTGCGTTGTTGTTAGGAGAAGCTTTGTATAACGTTGGTAATTTTAGTTGGTCGATATTATTTGAGAATTTTCTAGAGTTGGTTGTTTACCCTCGATCGAAGCGTGTGGACAAATCATTATTGAGTTTAGAGCTCTCCGATAAGCAACAGAAAAAAAAAAATCACAGGACCTGACGGAGCTTCGCTAGCAATTATAATGCAACCTTCTTAGTGTCCATTGATATACCAGGAACACAATTATCTCCCCTGCCTAATCCACTAAGTATACACTGGTGAAATGTCAGTGTATCACCACGCTCTGCTGGCTTTATGTGTGTGCGCCTGCCTGTGGAGCCATTCTAAGGGAGTTTATAACCAGGACTGATTTTAGCAGACGATTTTTTGAGAACCGTCATGCACGGAGTTTATCCTATCCTATCCTATCCTGTCCTATCCTATCCTATCCTATCCTGTCCTATAACTCGGAGGTCGTAGGGGCACTATAGATGATCGTTTAACCAGCGTACTCCATCTTTCCCTGTCCTCAGCAACCCTGATTGTTTCGCTCAGTGTCAAACCAGTCCATTCTCGAATGTTGACCTCCTACCTCTGTTTCGGTCTCCCTCTTCTTCTACCTTCTTGCACTGTGCCTTGTTGGATGGTCTTTGCAAGACTTGATGATCTGGTGACGTGGCCATCCCATCGGAGTTTCATTTTTTTATGGAGTTTATAAGATTCCAATTTCGCAAAATACTAGACACGAAAATCGTAGCCCTATGATTAAGCAAACTGTCATAATATAAAATCAAATTTGAGTTTAAGCAGTTATTTCTCACGACGTATTGGAGGATACCCATTAACGGCAACAATATGTAACTGTTGCATTATGTTGAAGGTGACAGCAATAAATAGTGTTTGGTTGCAATACGAGTTTTTAATGTGTACAAAAGATGCGCTACTCGGAACACTGGTTGCTTATGTACAAAATAGAAAACTAGTACTCGGCGTTTGACGGGAAATCTACTTTGTTACCACCGAGTAATATTTCTTCTTTTTTTTTCTACAACTGTATATGTGTCATAAGGATGTATTGACGGAAATGCCCAAAAAGACCGAATCGTATACCGAGCAGCATAAAAAAAAATTAATAGTTTTTATATAGCATTTTTTCCCACACCAAAATCAACTGTGCGACCTAAAACCGATGAAGTAGACCCGTACAATATAAATATGTTTTCTGGGTTGACTGGGAAAAAAACCCACTGATTCACAGAGCGTCCAAATTGAAAAGACTCGATAACACCTTACCACCGTTTGTTATGTATGAAAATAACTTTGATAAGTCCTTGACTTAATTATGTAAGCTCGCTTGTTGCCTATCCCATAAAGCTTCGTTCATTTGTCACTATTAGCTAGGGGCCGGGTAGCTCAGTTGGTAACAGCGTCTTGCTAGTAACCGAAAGGTCGCTGGTTTGAATCCCGGATTGGTCAATGTGTGATCATATTATTTTCCCCTTTACCAACAACTGGCCCGCTGGTGTCAGTATAAATCGGTCCAGTAGTCACCTATATGCGAAAGTGTCGTGTGACTTTAATCTACATACAAACAAACAAACTATTAGCTTTCTGTCGATCAAGCATTTGTATAAACCAACCTAACTTTTGTCTTAGTTGAACGGTGCAACCTGTGATTGAAAGTATGTGTACTTAAGACACTCGTTGGGAGGCTTGGGTTATAATTCCTGTATCAGGCCGCGCCTTGAGCGGCTGTTGAGCTGGAATAGCGCTATAAAAGCTACAGTAAAATCAAATAAACTAGAATAAATGAATAAAGAGTTACGAGCAAGGTGCAATTTGTAGTTCAACGTCAAATTGATTTAAGGTATTATTTGTTGCGCAATTTTCCAAAAGAGGGTGCGAGGGCAGTATGCGATGGTGAATTTTGATCTGCAGTGAAGCCATGCTCATTTCCTGTCGTGGCTTGCACGAAAGCCGTACAAGGTTCGAATCCATCGCCCCTGGACAAGCGTGATAAACACCTTTAAACCTCAAGAAAGCCATACAGGCCGCCACTAAATCTGCGAGCTCCGATACAGATAACGTCTGTACACGAAACCAGCGTGCGGGCGTGACAATTCGGAGAGATCAGTAATGAGGGGGGGGGGGGGAGGATGGATGTGTGGGGATGAGGGAGGGCGTGAGACAGCAAGAAAGTAAAGGGTGGGGATAGAGAAAGAGAGGCAAAGACAGAGACAGACAGGGGGAAAGTTTTTGATGGAAGGTGAGGGAGACAGAGAGAGACAGAGGGAAGCTTTTGTTGGGTGGTGAAAGAGAGAGAGAGAGAGAGAGAGAGAGAGAGAGAGAGAGAGAGGGAGAAAAAAAGGGGAGAAAGTGAGGACGGTAATGAAGGGAGGGCCCCTGAGTATCTACTGGAAGAAGATCAAGGTGAAAATGAAGAAGAAGAAGAAGAAGAAGAAGAAGGAGGAGGAGGAGGAGGAGGACGACGACGACGAAATTGAAGAGGCACAGAAGAATGAGAAGAAGGAGAAGAAGGAGAAGAAGAAGAAAAAGAAGAAGAGCAAGAAGAAGAAGAAGTAGAAGAAGGAGAAGGAAAGAATGAGAAGGAGGATACTGACGTGTGTGTGTATGCGTGTGTGTGTGGGGGTGTGTGTGGGTGTGCATGGGTGTGTGTGTGTGTGTGTGTGTGGGTGTGTGTGTGTGTGTAACTAACTGATATGGATTCTGTGAAACTGAATGGTTCATTTTGTGTTAGTTTTCATGTTTTTAATTTGTTACATTATTAATAATTTAAAATTTCAAAGTGTTTGTTTGTGTTTGTGTGTGTGTGTGTGTGTGTGTGTGTGTGTGTTTATGGTCTAAAATCACATTGTGTACAGACCTTAAATTAAATATATGAATGAGTGAATGTGTGTGTGTGTGTGTGTGTGTGTGTGTGTGTTTGTGTATGCGAGGGAGAGAGAGAAAGAGAGAGAGAGAGGGGTGGGGGAGTAGTTAAAGAGACAGAAAGAAAGAGAAGTTACTGAGAGAGACAGACAGACAGAGTAGTTACAGACAGACAGAAAAGACGGAGAACGCGAGCAACTAGAAACTCGTTTGTCTCATTGGGCGTTTTTACTTTCAATCACGACGACTCTATAGCACAGATTGTGGTTTTTCTACTTTCCTTTTCTCCCTTCATTATTGAAACACGTTTTAAACGTCCACCCTTTTTGCGGCTCCCAAAGGAACACATTCATTCATTGATTTTATTGTATTCATTTCGGGGCGCGATGGCTCAGTGAGGAAAGCGACGGAAAAGACCTGTTGGCGATAACGTTGCAAGCAGCTCAGTGGTTCGGAATTTAAAGACTGGCAGTCTGGAGCGCCGAAACAAGAGTTGTATATGATCCTGATGTACAGACAAGCGCCTCCTACTCTTTGGATCGAGATTGTAAACTTAAGTCATGCATTCTATCGAACGGACTCTATAGATCGTGATGCTTATGTAGCCGCATGGTTGCCTAGAAGGTGAGTCGACATTATAATCTTGGATGGCTCCTCTGCGTCGGTAATGATCATTGAATTTTCAACATTAAACCCATGTAAAACTGTCCACAAAAAGAGACGAGCGTCCTATTTTCCGTTCCACACTCACTTCCTCAGCAATGACCTCACCTTTCATCGTTTATCATTGTCATTCCGTTGTTACTCTTTCTATGGTGGTTCTGTCTCGCAATGCGAGAAATATAACTTGTCCTAGATAATTCTTTGGACGAATTTATTTCTTCTGCCTTATTGTTAACCTTTTGCGAAGGTTTTCAAGGATGTTTGTTGATAAGTGTATATATGGAGGAAGCCTCATGAGGCTTAGGTTAGATTCTGTATCGGCCAGCGCTTTGAGCAGCTCTTGGGCAGGAAAAGCGCGATATAAGAATGATGAAATAAATAATTAAATAAATAAATACTATGGTATAAAAGAAACGCCTGCCATCGCCTCATTTATTCTTGTAATTAATCCTTGAGGCTAAACTGCGTTTTGCATCATGGGTGTCGAATCGGTATCGTAATTATGCAATCAATATAATACCACACTCTATCATTTATCAATAAATGTCATCACTCACTGGTGTCAGATCGCAGTTGGAGGTCTCGGAGGGAGTGAGAGCGAATGCAGTTCGTTCATCTCTCTCTCTCTCTCTCTCTCTCTCTCTCTCTCTCTCTCTCTCTCTCTCTCTCTCTCTCTCGCTCTCTCTCTCTTGCCTCCTCTCTCTCTCTCTCTCTCTCTCTCTCTCTCTCTCTTTATTTAGGTTAATTAATTCTGAATGTTAATGAATTGTTTATGATTATGTTAGTACAGGTTGTTAAGATTAGGACTTTTAGGATTAGGACTTCCTGCCTAAAACTTTTATCGTTTAAAACGGTTCATTGTTCTCTCTGTCTGTGTCTTGCTGTCTATCCGTCTGTCTCTCCGTCTGTCTGTCCGTATCTCTCTCTCTCTCTCTCTCTCTCTCTCTCTCTCTCTCTCTCTCTCTCTCTCTCTCTCTCTCTCTCTCTTTCTCTCTCAACTCTTTCAACAAACTCTCTCAACAAAATTATTTATGTTGTCTAAGCTTCAATCTATCATAACTGCAGATGCTAAAAAACTTTTTTAGAATGCTCATATCAAACAAACCTCACATTGATTATGCATCAACAATATGGGACGGCTGCAGTGAAGCCTTGTTCAAAAAAATTAATTCTATTCACCGCAGAGCTGCAAAATTAGTTATCCCCAACGCTTCCATCACAACTGATTCAAAATTAAAAATAGCTGGCATGCTCCCCCTTAACAAACATCTCAATTACAATAACGCCGTTTTAATGTATAAAATAATTAACAATAGGGCTCCTGCTTATTTGAAAGCACTTTTTAGCAAGTCATCATCTCGTTATTCATCTTCACGACATAATTTAACATTTCCAAGACCACGCTTAGACATATTTAAAACTTCTCTGTCCTATTCTGGTCCAAGCGTGTGGAATCCTCTACCAGAAGAGGTCGAGAAAAGTAAATCATTACCATCTTTTAAAACAAGGCTCCATAAATATTTAAGTCCCTTTGCTCTTAATATTTAAGATGATTGTAACCTTTTTGTTCTTCCCTACCCTGCCACAAGTTAAGTTACTAAGAAGGTGTGAATTTACATGTGTGTGTGTGTGTGTGCGTGTGTGTGATTGTGCTTGTGTGTTCGGAGGGAGGAGGAGATGGATGGGGAGGGGAAGAAGGGTAAGAGTATGTGTATTAAAATGCATTAATTTGCTTAGTGATTTGTTACCGTAGTTAAGGAATATGTTTCAAATTATTTTATGTTAATTATTTTGTTTGTTTTGCATTGTTTATTAAGGACTAGCTGTAAGACAGGTCCTAAGGACCTAATGCTATTATCCTATTAAAGGTTTCGACTTCGACTTCGACTTCGACTTCTCTCTCTCTCTCCCTGAAGGGGTGACAGACTTCTGGGGTTTAACATGGGTGTTTGTCCTCATTGGCGGCCTTTTTGTTCCTTTACGATTATAGTCACCACATTCTTTACAAGGCCCCTTCTGAACTGTAATCGTAATCGTGGTCACTTTACATTGCTATCCATATTTTTACCTGGTGATCCACAGCAGGCGTTGCACAGAGTATTCTTCTTCTTCTTCTTCTTCTTCTTCTTCTTCTTCTTCTTCTTCTTCTTCTTCTTCTTCTTCTTCTTCTTGTTATTATATATATATATATATATATATATATATATATATATATATATATATATATATATATATATATATATATATATATATATATACTATATATATATATATATATATATATTTTTTTTTTTTTTTTTTTTGGGGGGGGGGGGGGGGGGGGTAAACATTTGATTCAGATAATTCGTTGCGATCTCAACATTACGTCATTATACTGAAATGTCACGTTTGATGATTATGCAGAGATTCTTTGATTGTTCTGAAGGTTGGACAAACACCCCAGGTGACTATAGTTCTGGTGCCCACTGTCTCTTCTCTGGTAATCTACGCTGTGCGCAATGGTGTGGACACACGCACATTATTTTTAAATACTACATTTCTACTCACCTTTGAAAGGAGAGATAAAGATAAAGAAAAGGGGCATAACTCAGAGATGAACTCAAAGACGAGGTCGCCTCCAAAGGAAACTTAAATCAATCAATGCCCCCCCTCCCCCCCCCCCCCCCCCCCCCCCCCCCCCCCCCCCCCCCCCCCCCCCCCCCCCCCCCCCCCCACCCACTCACCCCCCAAAAAAACAAAGAGAAAAAAAGGAAAAAGCAATGCTATACAATCTATCAATAATCCATTCATTCAATACTTGCATTTCGCATTGAAGGTCAGCTCGGTGTGATGGTAAATGCGCAGCCGGAGGGAAAATGGCCGCCATCCGACACTGATGAAGCGAGAACTGAGGAGACGTTTTCAAAGAGCTAGTTGCCTGGAGCAGGAAAAAAAAAAAGGCGCGGAAAGGGCCACTACTCTTACAGCTTTATAAATTGATTGGGCCTCTCCGCTTGCCTCCCCTTACCTTTGCTTTCTCGCACCCTCTCCAACCTCAACAGCCAATCACGAGCGGCCCGGTGTAATTCAAGTGACCTTTTCTCTTCACGTTGTCCGCGTCACTTCAAGATCCTCTGACGTGTTTCACAAGTTTTATTTTCTTCCACCCCTCACTCTCTCTCGCTTTTCTCCCCATACTCCCCCTCCCCCTTCAACACTGCTCCCCCCTCCACCTTCCTCCAAATGCCTGTTCTTTTAGCAGCTTGACACATACATGTTTCCATTCCGCTAGAAAAAAAAAACATACACAAAAAGGAGGTCTTGGTTTTGAATTTTACAAAGAAGTAAAAAAATAATAAGCACAAAACATTGTGGATGGGGTTACGATGGATATATAGAGAAGAAGAAAGAAAAAAGAAGCACAAAAAAAAAACGAAGAAGAAGAAGAAGAAAAGAAAAGAAGGAAAAATATAGGGAATAAGATGAAGGGTAGGGGTAGGTAATGGGAAAAAAAAGAAGATGAAGAGATTTGTTAATGTGGTGAAGAGAGCAGAGTGTAAGAAAGAAAGAAAGAAATAGCGAAAAAGAAAGAAAGGAATTATGAGAGACAGACAGAAAGAAAGAGAGGTGTTTTGTGGGTACAAAACACGGAAACATACCCTCCTTCAGCGAGGGGCTCAGTGGTACTAGAGCGTTTCACCTGGCACACTGAGGACTCAGGTTCAAATCCCGTCCTATCCTATCCTATACTGCCCCGTAACCCGGAGGTCGTAGGGGCACCACAGATGATCGTTCAACCAGCATACTCCATCTTTCTCTGTCCTCAGCAGCCCTGATGGCTTCGCTCAGTGTCAAACCAGTCCATTCTCGAATGTTGTCCTCCCACCTCTTTTTCGGTCTCCCTCTTCTTCTACCTCCTTGCACTGTGCCTTGCAGAATAGTCTTTGCAAGGCCTGATGATCTGGTGACGTGGCCATACCATTGGAGTTTCCGTTTCTTCACCACTGTGAGCAAGTCATCGTGTTGTCCAATGGCTTGTGTGATGGTCTGTCGGACTTCGTCGGTGATTTGTTAGGTATTCACAACTTTCCGGCACCTCTCATAAAAACTCGTGGGTATCGCCATTATAAATTAAAACGAGGTTATATGAAACCAAGTTCCGGTATGGCTTGTTTTGCTTTTATCAAAGCTTGATGCGTGACTTTTAAATATGGCAAATTGCCGAAAACGACGATTGTTAGAGCCAGAAAACGAGTGGGATAAGTATAAAAACGGTGGAGGAAGTACATGCTCAGTGAAAGAATGCAAAACACAATCGTAGAGGCCTGTATTTGTGGCGACTTCGGAGGTGCGTCGATCATCGACAGAAAGTGAAACAACATAGCTTCGCCGTCGCAACCTTCACAAAACACGAAGTAACTGACTATTTTAGGCGAGCGTTGTGGCCAAGTGGGCTAAGGCGGGACTAACTTGCCTTGTCCACAAGCTGTGCGCCTGACAGGTGTGGGTTCGAGCCAGCATCTGGGCGTTATGTTTTTCCGAATATTTTTCAAAAATTCACAAATAATGTTAGGTAGGTAGGGTTTAGGCGCGCCACAGAAAGGGATAATAAACTGCAGCAAAAAAAATAAAAATATGTGAGGGTACAATACAGGTGGCCAGTGACATATGTTATTATTCTTGAATATTTGGAAATAACTCACTAAAACACGCGTAGAAAAAAAAACGGAAGTATTTTTCATAGAGGGGATTCCCGTTGGTGCATAGGATAGCAGAAAAGTGTGAATAGGAAATACCCAGAAGTCTTCTGTAGCACCTCATCTCCATGCTTTGTATTCTTCGTTGGAGATCTGCTGTGAGGGTCCATGCTTCAAATCCCGTGGTAAGGCAAAACCAAAATCGGCAAAAATTTTCCCCTCTGCCCATGTTAGCAGTATGATTGTTCGGGTGGTTCAACGTTAATTGTTTGTCTCTTATACATTCTTGTTCCCTGGGCTAGTTATCCCCGTCTGCCATATCGCCGATGGTTGATGCCGGATCAATGCGATACAGAGTAGAAAAAAAGAAGAAAAGAAAGCAAAAAAGAAATGTGGAGGTTAAAATAAAAGAACAGATACGGAAAAAAAAGATGATAGCTCTTAGTGATTGCCACAGGCGAGAGGTGAACAGGGAGAGAGAGAAGGAGAGGAAGAAAGAACTAAAGGACAGAAGAAG
>CM072524.1:44847426-44849926 GCA_036898135.1 Oncomelania hupensis
ATTGATTGATTGATTGATTGATTGATTGTTGCTTTAGGTCCAGCGGACTCTTCCGAGCCATATCAGGACCGGACAACCCCCGATCCGCATAAAATATAATAAATCAAGATGTAAATGCATAGATGCATATAGATTAGTTAGTCACTGTGTATAGGGTCCTCCGGACTGCAAAGAACCGAATCAGGACCACGACGTCGTTGAAAGAGGGCTCATCTCTGATCCGTATAAAAGATCTGATGCAACAACATTAATGTAACACTGGAGGCACTCCACCAGCCGGTCACTTTACAATAAAGGCATCCCATGCAGCGTACGCTGAGACTTCACTATAATTTTTCGTTTACAAAAACAAAATAGAATATAAACATCATTATAAAATATTATCAAAACACATACATACAAAATGCCTACCTTGCTAAATAATAATACCATGTAAAGCCCTAGTGACCATTTGGCAGAAAGCATCCAATATCCCCAAGCTTATCCAACAGACCGTGTACACAAATGAGGAGTTTTGGGAGAGTTTTCAACAAAAAAGTAGATGACTGGTCTAACGAAGGAGTTAGTAGATTGATAGAACATATTTGGAACGAGAAAGGACAAATGAGAATGACAGAAGTAGAGGTCATTTTAAGCACTAAATTTTCACAAAGTGGGGATACTATTTATATACAACCCCCGGCACTCCAAGGGGGGGGGGATGTATATATGCATAAATACATACATGCATATGTACATACATACATGCATACATACATATATACATACATACATGCATAAGCCTACGTACATACATAAATACATATATACATACATACGTGCATACATACATACAGGCATATATACATACATACCTACATACATATATGCATACATACATAAGCTTACATGCATAATTACATGCAGAAATCAACTTATAAAATTATAATCCAATTACAGTTGTAGTAAATCAACTGTTCAATTTTAGTACACGATAATTATCATAGATGCAAAAGTCGCACTCAAAATGGCGTCTTTAAACAGTGGGAAAGAAAAAACAAAAGTTTGTTAGCGAATACTTGGCAATCGAATACAAAAAGAAGCTCTTAAACTCAGCGTTTTGAATTGATTGATTTATTGGTGCTTTAGGTCCAGCGGACACTTCCGAGCCAAATCAGGACCGGACAACCCCCGATCCGCATAAAAGATCTGCCGAAACAACCCTACTGGGAAAATTGAATGCCCTCCACCGGCCAGTCACTTTACAATAAAGACATCCCACGCGGGGGACGGCTGAGGGTTGACCTCAACTACGCGAACACCCCGGTTACAAAAACAAAATAGAATACAACCATCATTATAAATCATCAACTAAACACATACATATAAAATGCCTATAGTGCGAAATAATACAATCATAGGAAGCCCTAGTGACCACCCGGCAGAAAGCGTCCAACACTCCCAAGCTGATCCAACAGACCTCATACACAAACAAGGAGTCTTGTCCAGGAAGAGTTTTCAAGAAAAAAGGTAGGTCATTGATCTAGCGAAGAAGAAGAAAGTATAGCAGAGTGATAGGACAGATCAGGAATGGGAAAGAGCAAATGATGAAGACAGCGACAGTGGGAATTTAAAGCACTAAATTTCCAGAAAGTGGGGATACTATTTATACTGAAACCCCCGGCACTCCAACGGGGGGAACTGTTGCCGCAGTGAATTAGTCATGCCTACAAAGGCAAGACAGATTTTCAACTGGGGCTTTCACTGTTCCCTTTATAGGTTAGAACAATCTACAGTGACAAGATTGCTCATGACCCCAAGGGGTAGCGTTTTGAATGGAAATGTCTCTTCTTCTCCACCCACCCCCCTCTTTACTCCTCCCCCGCGCTCCCTCGCTCCCCCTCCTTTCTTTAATTTTTAATACTCACTGTACTTGGTCGGGTCTGAACTAGCGGCCATCTGTATAATACAAGATACAAGATAATTTACAAGAGCCCAATTCCACAAATGCAAACCATTGGCAGCCGAGAAGAGGAGATAGATATATTTTTTCAATTCTCTTATGTGACCCACGGTTTTCTTCTCAGAGGGGAGGAATCACCTTGGTGTCATGGCTGTGATCAGATATTTTCAGTTCGACATTTTTGTAACGAGTGCTGGGATTTGATTGAAGAAAGAGAACCTATTTTGAATACATCAGATTTAAAGAAGAATATTTTTTAAAGGGAGGTTGCTTGTGAAAGATTATTTGAATATTTAAGAGTGACAGGCTATTTTTTTAAAAGATTTAAAACAATTTTATAATATTTTAAGATAACGTTTCTCTGGTCCTGATTGGGCTCGGAAGAGTCCGCTGGACCTAAAGCAATAATCATATAATGTAATTAACCGGAGGATAGCGTCTATTACTGATTATATTCAAGATGCTTTCACTAAACTCCGACCCCTTCTCTGTAGGCGAGAAAACTTCTGCCTGGCCTGTGATGCACACAAACCTTTTTTCCTTTTTTTTTGGGTCTCC
>CM072524.1:44854926-44932426 GCA_036898135.1 Oncomelania hupensis
AGAATGCAAAGTATGGAGATGAGGTTCTAGAAGACGTCTGTTCTGAGCATTTCCTATACCCAGCATATGACCAGCGGCGAAGTCCGAGAGACCATCACACATTACATTACATTACATGGTTATTGCTTTAGGTCCAGCGGACTCTTCCGAGCCAAATCAGGATTAAGACCATCACACAAGCCATCGGATAACACGATGGCATGCTCACAGTGGCGAAGAAACGGAAACTGGCGACGTCACCAAAGCATCAAGCCTTGCAAAGACCATCCTGCAAGGCACGGTGCAAGGAGGCAGAAGAAGAGTGAGAAAGAAAAAGAGATCGGAGGACAACATTCGAGAATGGACTGGCTTGACATTGGGCGAAGCCATGAGGGTTGCTGAAGACAGAGAAAGAAGGAATAAGCTGATTGCAAATAATGATATTAAATACACCATGTACGTCAAAGCGTAATTAGAGATAAATTGTAATCCATTAATGTTTTAATATCATTATTTGCAATGTTATGGTATTATAATATTGACTTTTTAATAAATCAATGCAATGACATTATATGTGTTGCGTATTTCGTAAAACCTTTTGATATTTTTTATATACAGATAACTGCGCACAATTCTCTATGTGGGTGTTTGAGGACGATTAAGGACTTTTTTTTATTCCGTATTCTTCTACGTATGTCAATGGCAGACTAGTGTTTCTGTGGATGTTCTCTAGATTGATTACTTTAAATTTAATTTCATTTCATTTCAATAATGTAATTATGTTATTTCATTTCATTAATTTGATTAACTTTAGTATATTTACAATTTTTAAATGTTGCTCACTATCACCATGAGCTGCATTTGGATTGGAGGTAATCTAGGGATATCTGTGTTCTACTCAAATATCGAATCTCTCTCTCTCTTTATCCCCCTCTCTCTCCTTCCACACATAATTTAACTAAGTCGTGTCCGGCGGAACGATGGCCGGAGGACAGCCCCAACGGTCAGTGCACAGCCAGCGTGGTAAATACGTTAATTTGTCTCCATTGACCTAGCGTTCGGAGAACACTGTTTACGTATTACTTCTCGCAATCCCTCGGCATTTCTCGCCAAAGCTTTCCCATTTCTCTCAATCGCTTTCCACTTTTCGGCAGTGTATCTACCTCCATTGTGACAAATTTCCTTGCAAAATGCGGATACTAGTATTCTCAATATCTTTCTCGAATGAATGTTTGTCACATAAGGCTATTTGGACCCTGCACTAAGACTTCTCGGCTTAAATAGTTCAGCCTGCTGTAGCCTTTGTGAATTAAAGTCAATGCCAAGCAGACGAGAAGGTATCGTTGGCCCGAGGCAGGAGGAAGACCATTAACAATCCATCCTGACATTCGACCTGCAATGGAGCATCTAGCACTGAGCTACGATAGCCATATAGTCTCTAACCAAGGAGGAGACACCATCACCACACCTCGAACTTCAGTTAAGTGCTAACGAAATCGTGCACCCACACTAACATAGAAGGACTGTGCGGTAGTCCACTCTCCTGAAATCAACATTAGGCCAGACAGAACAAATAGCCCAATGATGAGACATTAGCAAATATCAAGAACAGTAGCAGCATAGACCCATCAAGGAACGAATTATTCGAAGTGAATTTGGACATTTAAGTTAATAGAGTGTTTAGAGAATTATGCATAGAGTAGAGGAAATAAATGTGTGATATTTACTGTTAACAAGTGGCTGGACTACCTATGTTTCATAGCCGTGCGAGAGCTAGTGTGTCAGTGAAGCTATTACACTTTTCTCCCTATCTCTGTAACCCCATCCTAACACAGACCGAGCTAAACTTACAAATGTATAAATTAAGATTAGTCACAGGGTGATTACACTAGCCGATCCCCGCAGACAAAGACGAGTGGGTAATAGCATTCCTTTGTGCAGAGCCCAGTAACAATAGACCCACCGTCACAATGTTAATAAAGTTGTTAGGTCTACACACCCACCAATGATGATACAGCAGACAGGGAATAACCATCTCAAGGAAAGTTAGAGGGGATAGCAACCTAAATCTACCCCACTGAACCACCAGAGCAATCACTGCTAACATGGACAATGAAAAATGGCGCCCGAGTGAACATTGAAGTTTAAGTCTACGCCTTCCAGTGGTTATATACAGCAGTCGGGGATAGCCATCCCAGAGGAGGAAGGGTAAAATAGGAACCTAAATCAACACTGAACGACCAGAGCAATCTCACTATAACAAGTGAACATTTGATTTTTCTTTTAAAATCTTGCCCACTACGGGTTTCGAACCTGGGTCAACGGTATAACGGCGAACGCTCCTCGACCACACAGCTACGGCGTTGAATCAGCCGCTGTCTCCGTCTATCTATCTATCTATCTATCTATCTATCTATCTATCTATCTATCTATCTATCTATCTATCTATCTATCTATCTATCTATCTATCTATCTATCTATCTATCTATCTATCCCCCGTTGGGGTGCCGGGGGTTTCAGTATAAATAGTATTCCCACTTTCTGAAAATTTAGTGCTTTAATAATTTGTTCTTTCTCATTCTATTTATTTATTTAATCGTTCTTATATAGCGCTTTTTCAGCTCAAGAGCTGCTCAAGGCGCTGGCCGATTCAGGATCTAACTCAAGCCGCCTGAGGCGCCAACTTGCAGTCTTTGGGCGCACCGTAATAACGCCCCAGACAACTGAGCACAATCCTGGGCAACCAGGGATTGGGGAGAAGTACCTAGGTACATGCTGGTTGTGTTCTTGTCGCCGGCACTCACCCGTCTAGGACATGAGCGTCAGGATCTTTAAAGTCCGTTATGATGGAATGTATGCGACACAGACTAGACCTCGGTTTATACTCTCATTCCTGCTCTGTTCTATCAATCTGCTATACTATCTTCTTCTTTGCTAGACCAGTCACCTACCTTTTTTCTTGAAAACTCTTCCGGGACAAGACTCCTTATTTGTGTGTGAGGTCTGTTGGATCAGCTTGGGAATATTGGACGCTTTCTGCCAGGTGGTCACTAGGGCTTCCTATGATGTTATTATTTAGCAATGTAGGCATTTTATATGTATGTGTTTTGTTGATAATTTATAATGGTGTTTGTATTCAATTTTGTTTTTGTAAACGGGGTTTCGATAAATTAGAGTATAGCCTCAGCGTCCCCTGCGTGGGATGTCTTTAATGTAAAAAGACTGGCTGGTGGAGAGCTTTCAGTTTTACCACTAGGGTTGTGTCAGCAGATCTTTTATGCGGATCAGGGGTTGTCCGGTCCTGATTTGGCTCGGAAGAGTCCGCTGGACCTAAATCAATAATCATGTAATGTAATCTATCTATCTATCTATCAAGAGAGAGAGAGAGAGAGAGAGAGAACAAAAGAGAGAGAGAGAGAGAGAGAGAGAGAGAGAGAGAGAGAGAGAGAGAGAGAGAGATGGAGATGGAGAGAGAGAGAGATGCCCGTGTGTCGTGAGAAATGCCATTGTACTATGGTATTAGGTACAATTTCTCTTCATTGCTTTCACATCAAAACTAACCCTTGTCATTCCCAGTACAGCGTGGCCTGTAGGTAGTACAGCGTGATCATTACGTGCACAGAACAAGTTTCTTACAACCGCTGTATCGTTCTATCGAAAACCTATCTGTCTCTGTCTGAAGATAGGCTATAGGTAGGTGGTACATTATATGATTCTGTGGGTATTAATACGCGGGGAAACATGATGTTTGTTTGTATGTAGATTATAGTCACACGACACTTTCGCATATAAGTGACTACTGGACCGATTTATACTGACACCAGCGGGCCAGTTGTTGGTAAAGGGGAAAATAATATGATCACACGTTGACCAATCCGAGATTCGAACCAGCGACCTTTCGGTTACTAGCAAGACGCTCTTACCAACTGAGCTACCCGGCCCCATCCACTGATTCTGTTGTTTGTAGATTATAGTCACACGATACTTTCGCATATAGGAAACATGAGTCACGCTCTCTCAATATATTCCTCCCCTCCCTCCCCCCACTCCCTGTTAGGGTGCCGGGGTTTTCTATATACTTAGTGTCTCCACTTTGTGAAAATGTAGTGCTTTAAATTACCACTGTTTCTGTCATTCCCATTTGCTGTTTCTCTTAACTAATCTATTGTCTTCTTCGCTAAACCAGTCACCTGTCTTTTTTCTTTAAAAAAATAAATAAATTAAATAAAAACTCTCCCTAAACTCCTCATTTGTGTGTGGTTTGACACTGAGCGAAACAATCAGGGTTTCTGAGGACAGGGAAAGATGGAGTACGCTGGTTAAACGATCATCGTGTGGTGTTCCTACGACCTCCGAGTTATGGGATAGGATAGGATAGGATAGGAGAGGAATAGACGGATTTCTTTGAAACTTTGTATTTAGTGGTGAAATAGTGAACCCTACTAGATGGTAAAAAAGTATTCATATCGGGTGACGTCATCATGGTGACGTCATACATATTTCTTTCTAATCCCATTTGTTACCAAACTACTGCAGAGATTTGGTTCAATTTTAATTTGTACTTAGACTTCACCTGTGCCTCCAACGTAAAACCAAACTTATGCAAAGCAAGTGAGGTAATCATCGTGACGGCAAATTAAAAACAAAATATAAATTAAATACTTTTTTTAACCTCGTATGTATTTAGATGCTTGAGGTTAAATAAAACTATGGTATATTGAGTGACCTCATATGACGTCATCATGGTGACGTCATAATATTTTCTTTCTTCTAATCTTATTTTCTCCCAAAGTGCTGGAGATTTTGGTTCAAGTTTAGTATATTCTTAGCCTTTACCTATGTCTCTAAAGTAAAACCGACTTTATGCTAGTGAAATGGCGTAATCATGATGACTCCTTTTATTTTATTTTAAAAAAATTCCTTTAAAATTTCTATGTAATCAGAGTGTACAGATGCGTTGAGCCTTACTTAAAACTATTGTGTTATGGAGTGACGTCATCGTGGTGTCGTAATATTTTTTTTAAACTTTTCAATAGTTCTTCATTTTGCCCAATGTTCTCTTAAACTAATGGATTGGTTTTCTTTGAAACTTGGTATTTTGCTAGAAAATAGTGAATCCTACGAGATGACAAATACATCAGGCTTGTCTTGTCGAGTGACGTCGTCGTGGTGACGTCATAATTGGTTGTCCTTTTCTTTAATCCTATTTTATCCCATAGTACTGTAGGGTTTGGTTCAAGTTTGGAATGTACATAGACGTTATGTTTTTAATTATGTGCTTTGCGAACTATATTTATTTAAATTTTAGTGTTATTATTTTCCGTTTTTTGAAATGGGTACAGTCACGGGTGATGCGTGTGTGTGTGTGTGTTTGTGTGGGTGTGTGTATGTGTGTGAGTGTCTGTGTTTGTGAATGTGCTCGCCAGGGAACTCTGCACCCGTTATAGTCCAGCACTTGTTGTTGTTGTTGTCGTTGTTGTGTGCTTGTCTCGTTAATAATAACAACAATGTTTGTTTGTTTTTTAAAACCAAACATAGTTACAAAATTCCATAGGGGATTTTATTAAAGAGCCTTGATCTCAAGCATTATTTTTTAAATGTTCAAATTTAAAAAAAATTGTTAGGGATTCTTTTTAAAAAATGTTGTCACGTGAAATAATGATATAGTGGGCAATCGCGGCTCACAGGGACCGCCAAGCTTGTAAATAATTTTTGTTCGGCTTGTTTTTTTCTTTTTGATACTGTACCTACTTATGCTCACTTTTGGGTCCCTGCTGTTTTTAGAACCAAACCTTGAGGCCATTGATAGGCACATAAACACATGAATGGATTGATTTATATCATTACCATACGTTTCAAAGAGCGTGCGCTCCCACACACCTGATATAATAAATAAATAAACGAAATAATCCTATCTATCATATCCTATCCTATCCCGTAACTCTGAGGTCGTTGATGCATCACAGATGATCATTTAACCAGCATACTCCGTCTTTCTCTTCTCTCTCTCTCTCTCTCTCTCTCTCTCTCTCTCTCTCTCTCTCTCTCTCTCTCTCTCTCTCTCTCTCTCTCTCTCTCCATCATTTTCGGTCTCGCTCTTCATCTACATGTAGGCCTACCTCCTGGCACTGTGCCTTGCAGGATGGTCTTTGCAATGCCTGATGATCTGGTGACGTGGCCATACCATCGGAGTTTCCGTTTCTTCACCACTGTGAGCAGGTCATCGTGTTGTCCAATGGCTTGTGTTGGTTGGTTGGTTGGTTTATTAATGTCTTGTTCACCAAAAATGATAAGACACAAAAAAAAACAAAAAAAAACAAAAAAAGAAAAAAAAAGGGGGGGGGAGGGGTAAGACAGTTAAACAAATCTAGCAACTGGGGTATCAATTAAGATTTTTGCCACGACGGTACATAAATCTAAATCAAAGTCTGCTAGACTTGTTTTCCTGTCTAAGACTGAAATAAACAAGGGGGAAATAACATTACAATCAAAAAGAATATGTTTAAGTGAGAAGGGCTGGTTACACACACATTCAATATTTCTACAATATTTGGTCCGCACAGCTTGTGTGATGGTCTGTTAGACTTTGTCGCCGGTGATTTGCTGGGTATAGGAAATGCCCAGAAGTCTTCAGTAGCACCCCACCTCCATGCCGTGCATTTTTCACTGTAGATCTGCTGTGAGAACGAAACAAATAAAAATAAAATAAATAGTTAAGTAACAAAATACAAAATAACATCCTAGATACCCCGGCTCTTTAATGCTGTTAAGTATACATATTTCTATTTTGCTAATCCACGATTGTGAATAAGAATCAAGCTTTCAACGTAATGGATCAAATGGCTTATGTACACATTTGTTTGGTATTATTTTAAATTGTGAACGCTAGCATTCTTCTTATTTATTCTATAATGTAATGGACCGCCTGAGAGTTGTTACTGTTGTTATTGTGGTTGTTGTTGTACTTCTTTTCAAGGAGACAAGTGGAGAATTCAGTATAACAATAGCTGATTATGAGCATGCGTATTTGGAAGTCATTAATTAAAACCCGCTCTCCCGCAAGTCAGTGACACAACATTGAAAATATTTGTTGTTATAATTTCGAGTAAATTCTCTGTGTTTCTGTGTTTCCGTCTCTATGTGTTTCTGTCTCTATGTGTTTCTGTCTCTATGTGTTTCTGTCTCCGCCTCTCTGTCTGTCTCTCTCCCCCTTCAATCCCCATTATGCTTATGTGTCCAGGGACTGACATTTACTTCCCCTTTCAATCTCCGCTTCTGTCTGCCTGTCTCTGTCTATCTCTCTCTCTTTCTTTCTCTCTCGTTCAAAAGGTCATACTTTAAATATATATATTTTATGAAAATTATGAATATGCAATAATATTTAGGTGATTTTTGTTCACTATCCATATTTTTGTTCACATATCCATATATATAGGTGTGTTCCATTTGACATTGATTTCTTCCTGAAGAAGCTTATTGCGAAAATTTGAAAGTAAAGGGCATAAAAATACAGCTGGAGTATTTTGTTCTTTCCTCTTTAATTAGAGAAAATGTGACTCTATTTCAACTATACTGGACCTCAAGCAATAACCATGTAATGTAATGTTATCTATCTATCTCTCTATCTATCTCTCTATCTATCTATCTATCTATCTATCTATCTATCTATCTATCTATCTATCTATCTATCTATCTATCTATCTATCTATCTAGCTAGCTAGCTAGCTAGCTATCGAGAGAGACAAAGTTTTTTATATATATATATATATATATATATATATATATATATATATATATATATAACCTTAAAATAGAGTTTAAAAAAGCAAATTAAAATGAAGTAAAACTGAGTAAAGATAACATGACATGAATCCCAATGGAGAAGATAAGATAAGATAAGATAAGACAACTTTATTATCTTTTACAAGAAATTACATTGTGGTGTACAATTACAATCAACAAGGAATAAACATCACAATAATAATAACAACAATCATAATGACAATGAGGATAAAAATGCACAGTCACATATGAATAGAATTACACTTATGCATGCTAACATTAAAAAAAAAAAAAAAAAAAAAATGTGAAATGAGATTATTTTGGGCAAACAAAACACACACACACACACACACACACACACATGTCATTTATTAAGTAATGAGACAGCCTTTGGAGAAAAAAAGTGGAACAAAATAAATCAGTAAAATAAGAAAATATAACAATTAAAAAAACAAAAAAGGAATAAAAAATGAAATAAAATATATTTTAAAATAAAATAAATAAATGAATAAAGCTAACCTGAAGTAATAAATTAAATAAAATTTAAAAAATAACATAACTAAATCAAAAACAACAGCAACAATAACAACAAACAGAAAAAAGAACAACAATTAATATAAAAATATATTATACAATTTGAAAAATCATAAAATAGATCAATTAAAAAATTAAAAAAATCTAATAAATTAAAAAAATTAATCAAATAATTAATCGACCAATAAGTACATGAAATAAAATAATGGAAATACCACAAAACAAAATAAAATAATAACAATAAAACAAAACCCCAAAGAGCACAAAATGTAATAATAATAATAATAATAATAATAATAATAATAATAATAATAATAATAATAATAATAATAACAATAATAATAATAATAAATAAACAAAATAAATCAATAAAATAAGAAAATATAACGTTAAAAATCAAAAAAAGGTAAATAAAATCAAATTAAATATATTCTTTAAATAAATAAATAAATAAATAAAGCTAACCTGAAGTAATATAATTAATTAAAATAAAAAAAATAACATAAGATAAACTAAACTAAATCAACAACAGCAACAATATTAACAAACAGAAACAAAAAAAGAAAAACACTTAATAAAAAAATATATAATACAATTTAAAAAATCATGAAATAGATCAAATAATTAAATAATAAAAAAATCAATAAATTAAACTAATAAATCAATTAATTATTCAACCAATAATTAAATGAAATAAAATAATGGAAATACCACAAAACAAAATAAAATAATGAAAATAAAACAAAACCTAAAAGAGCACGAAATGTAATAATAATAATAATAATAATAATAATAATAATAATAATAATAATAATAATAATAATTATTATTATTATTATTATTATTATTATTATAATTATAAATAAACAAAAAAGGAATATAAATCAAATGAAATATTATTCTCAAATTAAATAAATAAATAAATAAGGCTAACCTGAAGTAATAAATTAAATAAAATCATGAAATAGATCAAATACTTAAATAATAAAAAAATCAATACATTAAAATAATGAATCAATTAATTAATCGACCAATAAATAAGTGAAATAAAATAATTGAAATATTACAAAACAAAATAAAATAAGGAAAATAAAACAAAACCCAAAAGAGCACAAAATGTAATAATAATAATAATAATAATAATAATAATAATAATAATAATAATAATAAAAATAATAATAATAATAATAATAATAATAATAATTATTATTATTATTATTATTATTATTATTATTATTATTATTATTATTATTATTATTATTATTATTATTTTTATCATAAAAAAATTGAAAATAAAACAAACCTAAAAGAAGATAAATTAAAATAAAATAAATCTAACAACCAAAAAAAATTATTACTACTACTACTACTACTACTACTACTACTACTACTACTACTACTACTATTACTACTACTACTACTACTACTACCTAAAATAAAATAAAATAAAATAAATTTTTGTCGAAGAGGTTACCTAAACTTGAATGTTGTAGAAACAGGATACTTGAACAGTGGTACTGTGGAAAGGCAGACGCCAGAACACTGAAAACTCCAATGGTTACGCAATAGATGGCTCTCACCCACTCTGTCTGCCAATCTTATACCAGTAGCCTCGGCAGCACATGATTGGTCGAAAACAACTTATTTCCAGTCAAGACTAGGTGAAATCAAATGACATTAACTTTTATTAGCTTGCATCAGTGTCTTTCAGATGTGATTGACCCACATAAAGGTATGGCCATGTCACCAGATCATCAGGCCTTGCAAAGACCATCCTGCAAGGCACAGTGCAAGAAGGTAGAAGAAGAGGGAGACAGAAAAAGAGGTTTGAGGACAACATTCGAGAATGGACTGGTTTGACACTGAGCGAAGCCATGAGGGTTGCTGATGATAAAGAAAAATAAAGTATGCTGGTTAAGCGATCATCCTTGGTGCCCCAACGACCTCAGAGTTAGGGGATAGGATAGGATAGGACCACAAGAAGCATGGGCTCGCCACGCTTTACCTAGCACTAAAACAGCAATAGTATTGAAAACAAAATAAAGTAAGTAAAAAAAAAGCATGCCTAGTAAAAACTGTTAAATCAGAAGTATGTTCATTAATTCACAGTACACATGAACACACACACACACACACACACACACACACGCAAACCTACAAACACAGAGATACACACACAGATGCACAAGAGCCTGGCCAAAGTACATGTCCACAATAAAAAGCATTCATTATTACATTATTTAACAAAAGCAATACAACATTACACACTTATTGAACGTTAGACACTTATTAAACATTACACACGCATTAAACAGTTAGCGTTTGAGACTGAACAAGCAACCTAGGGCTTTCTCCGGGTACTCCAGTTTCCTCCTCTCCTTATTACTAATGGGATATTTGATGTATAAAGGCATTTCTAAATGTCAAAAATACAAAACCGATTTCCTTTCCGTCTTCATCCTCCCCCATATGAGTGTTGTTTATTATGCAAGTAAGAGTATGTGTACCATGTGAGTGTTGTTTATTATGCAAGTAAGAGTATGTGTACCATGTGAGTGTGTGTATGCTGGCTACAGATCGCCGCGTTTTTAGCCTAATTAAGGAGAAAAGCGTGTTTAACATCCAGTACTGAGCTAGCACATCCGTTAATTTGAAAAGCTAAGGTGAGAGGACAGTTTACTTAACTTTAAAAAATAAATACAGAAAAAAATCCACACACACACTTCGTATAATTTGAATTTAAAAAAAAATCTATAATAATAATATTGTTCCATTCTTTCAAAGAAACCATAGACTTGGAAGCAGTGACATACAAATGTATATACGTTGACAAATTTTTCTGTATTTTAACTGAGAGGTGATCGAAAGGTTGGTTACCTCATTAGCAGGTTAGACTAATTATAACCTGGGCCGCTAAACATTCAACAGAACACGAGCTGAAAGATGGGTGAATCACAGATCATTCTCCTCATTAAGGTATAGCCAGCAGTTCACAAGGTGATGAGTTCAACCTCAGGGTCCAAGATTACTTTATTTATTTACCTCAGACAAAAAAATAAAGACGTGCTTTGCGGATAGTACTCAAACTAACAGCAACACATGTGTTTGCAGACGACACACAACTCCACACCTCTTTCAGCTCTTCACAGGCACACGCCTCCGTCCAGTCCATGCAGGCATGCATCACTGACGTCAAACAATGGATGTCCGAAAACCGTCTAAAGCTCAATGATGACAAAACTGAAGCGCTCTTGATCAAAAAGAAATCCGACAAATCTGATTTACCAAATAGCATCACAGTAGGAACCTCATCCATTTCATTTTCTGACCATGCCCGCAACTTAGGTTTCATTCTGTCTTCTGACATGTCACTTGACCAACACATTTCCAACATATGCCGCTCTGCCTATTTCGAAATTCACCGCATTAGCTCCATCCGACAATATCTTACAACCGAAACAACCAACACTCTTCTCTGTGCATTTGTTCTATCTAAACTTGACTACTGCAACTCTCTCCTCTCTGGCTCCCCTCTCTACCTTCTTGAAAAACTTCAGAAAGTCCAAAACTCAGCCGCCCGCCTTGTTCTTAAAGCTAAAAAACGAGACCATGCCACCCCTCTACTCCGATCTCTTCATTGGCTCCCTGTTCGAGCTCGCATATTGTACAAGCTCTCAACTATTGTTTTCAAATTCTTCACTGGTTCTGCCCCCTCATACTTTACTGACCTTCTCTCTGTCTACTCTCCTGCAAGACAACTCCGCTCTTCTTCTGATACAAGACTGCTTTCTATCCCCCGTGTTCACTCAAAGACCTATGGTGAACGATCTTTCTCTTTCTCTGCTGCAACTGCTTGGAACTCACTACCGATGCAACTCCGACATGCTCCATCACTTTCTTCCTTCAAGCGCCAATTAAAGACCCACCTTTTTAACATGCAAACTCAATAATTTTCACTTCCCCTCCCTTCCATCCCCATATGTAATCTTTTACCAAGTCACGTCATCTGTTCATGGATGGTGGCGGCACCGGCTCGGTTCTTGGTATTCATATTATCTGTTGTTTTGCATAGCCATTTTTTTAACTGTAATTATTTAATCATTTGATAAGTGTATACGTGTTCTGTGTGTGTGCGTGTGTGTGTGTGTGTGTGTGTGTGTGTGTGTGTGTGTGATTGCACGTGTGTTGTCAAGCGCGGCGAGCTCGCTTTCCTTACCGTTTGCGAGGTACCGCGCGATATAAATGTACTGTATTATTATTATTACTAAAGAGAGTGACAAACATTGACTCATAAAAAAAGGGTTGAAAAATGCACAGACTATACCGAGACAATACTGGAGTAAAATAAAATGCACAAAATAGTCCCCCAATTCATATCAGTTGCAGGGGAAATGCCCAAGAATAAAAACGGGACTTTGGATTTAGCATAAAGTTACGTCGATATACCTCGTGGTGTGTCTCGACTAATTACGACTGTTTTAATGACGTGTGGCTGCTTTAGGTTACGACCTGGTGAAAGGCGTGAGGTCTTTCCCCTAGTTACGACTTTGACAATGTGGCTGCTTTAGGTTACGACCTGGTGAATGGCGTGAGGTCTTTCCCCTAGTTACGACTTTGACAATGATGCTGACTAGATTTACAACTTGCCTAGAGCTGCCCGGCCAAAGCGTTAGGTAGCGCTACGTAACTATTTTTTGGAAAAGAGTCTGGGCAACCCTATATTCTGTAGCGGTCTTGAAAGGTTGTTTGCGAAGAGAAATGATGACTACCCGATTGGTTGGGTTTTGATTTACGAATGGTGATGTGGTAAACGGTGAAATAGCAAGGGAGGACTTTCTTAGTAACAGTCTGGTACGATTTGAGTACTTGTTATTTGATTGAATATGTATATGTATGTGCAATCCGTATGAATTAGTATTTATATTGTTGTGTCATCAGTGTGATTGACAGTATCTTTCACTTTCACGGCTTCACTTTGGCTGTAGTCAACATGTGCTGCGCCATTTTAAAAACGTTCGATTGTGGCAAAAGGTTATCCAGAAGCAAAAATAGTTTGTGCAGAGCAATCGCAAACGTTTTGTGACGCTTTTATTCAAAGCAACTAGGGGCTGGAAAGAGGTCTTTGTCCAGGTAACGATCTTGGGAGGGACGTGTGTCTTGCCCAGGTTATGACATCGCGTCGTGAAGGTTGACGTGAATGGAAGTTTGAAAAGGGGTCGCTCATTGGTTAAACATGATGTATCCACTGTTGTATTGTGACCGTGCTTGCAGCAAAATGTATTTGTTTAAATGTGTATTGCTTGAATCGTCCTTATAAAGCTTTTTCCAGGTCAAGTGCTGCTCAAGGCGCTGGCTGATACAGGATCTAGGATTCTCTTTACTCCAGCTATTGAATACAGGATCTAGGATTCTCTTTACTCCAGCTATTGAATACAGGATCTAGGATTCTATTTACTCCAGCTATTGAATACAGGATCTAGGATTCTATTTACTCCAGCTATTGAATACAGGATCAAGGATTCTATTTAATCCAGCTATTGAATACAGGATCTAGGATTCTATTTACTCCAGCTATTGAATACAGGATCAAGGATTCTATTTACTCCAGCTATTGAATACAGGATCTAGGATTCTATTTACTCCAGCTATTGAATACAGGATCTAGGATTCTATTTACTACAGCTATTGAATACAGGATCTATGATTCTATTTACTCCAGCTATTGAATACAGGATCTAGGATTCTATTTACTCCAGCTAAAAACTACATTCTGTTGAATTCCGTAAACATTTTCCGCCACGTGGACCGCGTTTCTTATCCTTTAAAAACACGTTCGTTCTCTATCTGTCTATCTATCTAACTATCTATCTATCTATCTATCTATCTATCTATCTATCTATCTATCTATCTATCTATCTATCTATCTATCTATCTATCTATCTATCTATCTATCTATCTATCTATCTATCTATCTATCTATCTATCTATCTATCTATCTATCTATCTATCTATCTATCTATCTATCTATCTATCTATCTATCTATCTATCTATCTATCTATCTATCTATCTATCTATCTATCTATCTATCTATCTATCTATCTATCTATCTATCTATCTATCTATCTAACGAATAATACAAAGCATGGAGATGATGTGTTACTGAAGACTTCTGGGCATTTCCTATACCCAACACATCACCAACGCCGAAGTCCGACAAACCATCACACAAGCCATTGGACAGCACGATGACCTGCTCATAGTGGTGAAGAAACTGAAACTCCGATGGTATGGCCACGTCACCAGATCATCAGGCCTTGCAAAGATCATCCTGTAAGGCATAGTGCAAGGAGGTAGAAGAAGAGGGAGACCAAAAAATAGGTGGGAGGACAACATTCGAGAATGGACTGGTTTGACACTGAGTGAAGCCATCAGGGTTGCTGAGGACAGAGAAAGATGGGAGTATGTTGGTTAAACGATCATCTGTGGTGCCCCTACGACCTCTGAGTTACGAGATATGATACATATATAAGGACAATGACATAAATACAGACATTAGCATGATTTAACAATTAATATTTATAGTAGATACCCAAATTTCAGTGCCAAAGCTTCCAATGCTGGAGAGCTTGTAGGGGTTCCATCCCCGCTGGAGACGAAACAGTTCACGTTTGAGACTGAACAAGCAAAGAGAGCTTTCTCCGGGTACTCCAGTTTCCTCCTCCCCTTATTACAAATGGTATATTTGATGTATAAAGGTATTTCTAAATGTCAAAAATACAAAACTGATTTCCTTTCCATCTTCATCCTACCCTTTACCCTATATGAGTGTTGTTTATTATGCAAGTAAGAGTATGTGTACCATGTGAATGTGTGTATGCTGGCTACAGATCACCGCGTTTTCAGCCTGACCAAAGATACTAGAACAGTAAAGATAGGTCAGTAGGCGTGATCCCTTCTATTTTCATTCAGGACGGCCTGCGGCAAGCGCTCCAAGCGGTAAAATTGATCACACAACCAAGGGAGGTAATTTTGAAATAGAGCGAGAGTAGTTTTTATAGGCCTACAAGTGACATCCGAGCGGGTTGTTGATTACACAGTGGACCTCTGACGTTTATTATAGGCTTACACATCAAACAAATCGTTAGATCAAGCCAAAAAGAAATTAAATACAAATATAATAAAAATAATCTCTCATCACAACATATAGGCCTTTCTTTTTAACCGGGTTAGTTGTTTATGTGCTTTGTAAATCATTTGTGTACAAGTGTTTGTGTAAACAATGTTTTTCAGTGGGTGCATGTATTATTATTATTATTATTTATTTAATAGGGGTCAGAATGATGTGGAGGAGCAAGCGCACGAAGATATTGCATTGCTCAGTGTATGTTAGTTTATTATTATTATAGTATGACTTTGCGTGCATGCTATTACTATTAAAAAATGTATATATACAATTTTAAAAAAATGTTTTTAATTATTGCGATTTGTGCTTGTAACATATTTTACACCTGGAAAGCTTACGATATTAAAAAGGTATTATTATTATGTATGATTTCCTCTGATTGTTTTGTGTACTAGCCACACTCACTTACATACAATTATTAGTCCTAAACAACTGGCACATTGTGATGTATTCAATGAATGCAAAGTGTAAAATAATTTGGGCATTCAGAGCATGCTTGTGCTAAAGATAATATTGTTGTTTATTTTATTTTTATTTGTGTGAGTCTTTGGGATGGGTGTAAGGAGGAGAGAAACAAAGAACACACACACACATACACACGCACAAACACACAAACCCAATAACTCCAGACTTTGAGCTTCGTTATAATTCTTAATCGCAAGCATTTTTATTTAAATAGTAAGCATTAGTTCGCACACGTTCTAACTCTTCAAAGTTGCCAAAGTAATTGTATTTAAGTCTCGCGCCAGACACACTAAACATATTGTTTATAGACAAAATGCAACTAAATGTTAACATGAAACACACCAACAAATGCCCTAATCGCAATGTGCATAGAACAGACGAGCAAAGTCAAAGAAATTGATAATTAATAATATATTATACATGTATACATAAACATAAGGAAAAGAAAAGGAACATTATTTTAAGGAAAGAAAAAAACCAACAATAATAATTATTATTTAAAAAAAAAAACATAATAATAACAATCATCATCATTATCTTTTCCATTGACGTAGCAACCATCATAAATTAATAATAGTAACAATAATAATCATCATCACCACTGTGAACATCACAGTGTTGAAACAGGTGCCCAAGCACATTTACAAAACAAAATGAAACATGTCTAGATTTGTTTTTTTTTTGTTTTTGTTTTTTTTACAAAAAAGCAATAACACTGAACCTATGCAAGCACTTACCTGCATATTACAAAAACTGAAAACTAAATGCAATGAGTGTATACGTGTGGCTTACTGATTGTCTAGCTGAGTTGTGTTTAACACTCACTTTATTTTTTATTTTTTAGTTTGTGGCTTACTCTGATAGGAATTATTAGTGAGCAATAAAATAAGCTTTACAATTACGCCTATCGACACACAGTTTTTGACTGTACATTTTATAATCATCAAATGTTATCTTAATAATGCCCAAAATAAACATACATGTCTTAGATATATTGATAGTATACTAATCGTACATTTTCAGGCATTTAAAAAAATTAATTAATATAAAATAATAGTGTTCAACAATATTAATCACAATAACAGCAACCATCAACAATCATTAACATCATCATTATAACAAAACAAGCGGACACAAACAGATTAACTTTAGAACCTTATCTCCAGAGCTCTGTTACCTACAATGAATATATAGCAATTATTATTTAATTAGGTTAGTGAAGGGTATATGTAAAACAGCAGTGGTGAGTAGTTGGAAGAAAACTGACGACCACTGTTTTCTGTTCACTTGCTGCATGCCTGTCAATGACAGTATCCTATGAACACATTTATACACTATTCCTGTCTATGACAGTAACCTTTGAATAAATCTATCACTATTCCTATCAGTAACCTTTAAACAGATCTATCACTATTCCTGTCAATGATAGTAACCTATGAAGAGATCTAGAGACACTATCAGTGTGATATGTAAACCAATTATACCACAAAATGGCATTCCTTTACTCCAACCATTAAATTATGTATAAACCATTGTTGTAAGTATTTCACATGTGCAACATTGTTTCCTTATTTCCTTATTAGGAATAAAAGAAACACAATATGTAACAAGCAATAGATCAATGCAAATATATTTAGGCCTATATGTACAATGTTGAAACCAAAAACATATTTTTGCATATATAAAGACTACAAATTACACTTACTTTAGCCCTACACTGCAATAAACATGCTCACACAAAACACACCTGACACTTTGGGTTTCTTAGCAGCTGAAAGGTGTAGATCTGGTGCCACAGCCCTCTTTGCAGGTGGTCGCCTGGTTGAAGTGACAGTTGTTGGTGGATTTGGCACATTGAAGATTGAAGGCACAGCAAACCATAATTATCAGCTTATTTCTCTCTGTGGCATTAATAAACTGGGAGTCTTCAAAATGGTCACTGCACAGGTAGTAGCCAGACTTGTACAGTAGTTTAGCATCTTTCTGCAGCAGATCTTCTCTCCTAACCCTCTGCACCAAGTCTTTGCATCTGACTGTAGCAACACAACAAAAATAGGTCAGGGTGATGAAATTATAATTACTTAACATTACTTAACACACAGTCCAAGCTTCAAACACATTACATCCACTATCTTGAAATTCTGAAAAGTGGTGTGGAACAAAAATAAAATCAACAAGACAGCTAGAATAATTGCTGCACAGTTCGATTTTCACATTCCTGCTTCATATTGTTTTCGGTGGTAGGGGACAAAACATGTAGATTGCTTCGCAAGGCTTTAAAGTACAAAACGATGTTTGTGCATCACACAGCATGTTTGATGTTTTAACCCAAGTTAAAAAATGTTTAAATAAAAGCAGATCAAGTTTACTATGCAGGAGACGAAATGTAATGTTGACGACCGGTCTTGTTCAATTCAGAATCGATTAATATATTTGCAAACAAAGATAGCCAAAAGAATACTGGTTCCTACCTCGCCTCGTCTTTTGGGAATCGGAAGAAAGATTTTCCAGGGCATTTCAATCGGGAGTTGGTACAGTTTATTGCACTGCAAGACGCACCACCGCGACGCTTCGTCGAGTTGGTATTCGACGCCATGATCACCAACGCCGCTAGGGGGCGCTCACTCCACCCATCATCACAACAAAGCGCTAATGACGTATCTTTATTTATAACTATCTTTGGCCTGACTAAGGAGAAAAGCGTGTTTAACATCCAGTACTGAATAAGCGAACCCGTTAATTTGAAAGGCTAAGGTGACTGGACAGTTTACTTAACCTTAAAAAATTAATACATTTATAAAACACACACACACTTCGGATAATTAGAATTTTTAAAAATTAAAATCTATAATATTAATATTGTTCCATTGTGTCAAGGAAACCATAGACATGGAAGCAGGGACATACAAATGTATACACGTTGACAAAGGTACTGTATTTTGACTGCGAGATGATCGAAAAGGTTAGTTACCTCATTAGCAGGTTAAACTGTAATTATAACCTGGGCCACTGAACATTCAACAGAATATGAGCTGAATGAGGGGTGAATCACAGATCATTCTCCTCGTTTATGTATAGCCAGCAGTTCAGAAGGCGATGAGTTCAACCTCAGGGTCCAAAATTACTGTATTACCTCAAACAAAAAAATAAATACGTGCTTTGCGGATACTACTCAAACTAACAGCAACAAATGTGTAAGTAAAGAGAGTGACAAACATTGAGTTTTTTTTTTGTTTGTTTAAAAGGTTGAAAAATAAAAAACGGTTGAAAAATGCACAGACTATAACAAAGCCACAGACAATGCTGGAGTAAAATAAAATGCACAAAATAGTCCCCAAATGCATAACATTAACAGTTGCAGGAAAAACGTCCAAGCATATGATAAATACGGGCCCTGTAGCCGGATGCACAACACGCTTCTAAATCTAAACCTGTTTTAAATATAAATCTGTCTATGTAAGGACAAGGATTATGAGTGAGATTTCATGTAGAATATAAGCCTAATGTGTATAGATGCAAAATTAACAGTCGAACGCACATGTACCAGTGAGGGAGAAAGGGGGTAAGATAGGGGGTAAAAGAGAGAGAGAGTGAAATATAGGTACATTATTTTGATTTAGTGTTCTATCTTCTTGCAGATACCAAGCTGCCTTTGTAAGGACAAAGGTTACAGTGGAAGCAGTTCGCTGTCAGACGAAAACCTCGTATCTCATTTTTTGCTGTTTTGAGAAAATCGAGAAAAACTGTTTCAACCAGTCGGGTAACGCCAAACCAGTGACTTTTTTACTTCAAAGGAACTATGAAAAGTCTAGAAATTTGGCAGTATGGTATAAAAAGTCGAAGAAGTGTTTTCCGTTGAGAACTGAAAGCAAATGAAGAGATACGAGGTTTTCGACTTACAACTTTGTCAAAAAGTTTAAGTTACGAGGTTTTTGAATAAAACAACAGACCCTGGTACAACACAAAATCAGAGGAAAACGTTGTCAAAGATCGCAGGAAAGCCATATTTATTGGTGCCACAAACTGTAAAAACGTATGTTCCGGCATTTACTATCCTATCCTATCCAGTCCCGTAACTCGGAGGTCGTAGGGGCACCACAGATGATCGTTTAACCAGCATACTCCCATCTTTCTGTCCTCAGCAGCCCTGATGGATTCGCTCAGTGTCAAACCAGTCCATTCTCGAATGTTGTCCTCCCACCTCTTTTTCGGTCTCCCTCTTCTTCTACCTCCTTGCATAGTGCCTTGCAGAATGGTCTTTGCAAGGCCTAATGATCTGGTGATGTGGCCATACCATCGGAGTTTCCGTTTCTTCACCACTGTGAGCAGGTCATCGTGTTGTCCAATGGCTTGTGTGATGGTCTGTCGGACTTTGTCGTTTGTGATGTGTTGGGTATAGGAAATGCCCAGAAGTCTTCTGTAGCACCTCATCTCCATGCTTTGTATTCTTCGTTGTAGATCTGCTGTGAAGGTCCATGCTTCGCAAGCATTTAGGAAGATGGAGATGACAAGGGAGCGCAGCAGTCTTACTTTGGAATGTAGACTGATGGTCCTGTCTTTCCAAATGAACTTCAACCTTGTCAGGGCAGCAGTTGTTTGTGCGATCCTGGAGAGGACTTCCTGTCGGGACCCATTGTCTGATACTATGGCTCCTAACTATTTGAAGCTATGCACTGTGTTGAGGGATTGGCCTTGGACTTTGATGTCCGTGTTGATGCCATTGGTATTGTTGGTGATCATTTTGGTCTTCTCTGCACTTATTTCCATTCCATAAGCTCTGGAGGTGGTGTCAAGCCTCTGTACCAGCTGTTCAAGTTCTTGTTCCTCTCCTGCCAATCCATCAATGTCATCCGCAAAACGAAGATTGGAGATTGATCTATCCCCTTTGCTGACTGTGCCTTCGTGATCTGCAAGGGCATCTGACATGATGCGCTCTAGGAAGATGTTGAAGAGTGTTGGAGAGAGTAGGCATCCTTGACGCACATTGATTGTTGTTCTGAACCACTTCCCGATGACGCTGTTATAGAGGACTGCACTGGTAGCCTTGTCATACAGGCTTTTGATGACTTCAATAATTTTAGGGTTGATGTTGTACACTTTCATTGTTGCCCATAGAGCTGCATGCCAGACTCGGTCAAACGCCTTCTTGAAGTCTATGAACACATGATATAGATGTTGTTGGTGCTGTAGGTATTTCTCACAGATTATTCTGAGGTTGAAAATCGGTTCAGTGGTACTTCGCCCTGCCCTGAATCCTGCTTGTTCTTCAGATATGATTTGTTCAGCTTGGGGTTTTAACCTGTTGAGTATTATTTTTAGGAGGACCTTGCTGGGATGGCTGATGAGGCTGATGGTGCGGTAATTTTCACGCTCCTGAAGGTTACCTTTTTTGGGAAGAGTGATGACAAGCGACTGGGTCCACGGTGTAGGCCACTCCCCATTCTGCCAGATCTTGTTACAGATAATGGTGAGGACATCAATCATCGCTTCTCCTCCTGCTTGTAGCAGTTCCGAGGGCGAACTTGTTTTTTCCAACCTAGTTCCAGTCATTCGCCGAAAAAAGCAATTACCGAAGTCGAACGAAGCTCTCCGAGTCGAGTGAAGCTATCCGATGTTTTACGAACGAACGCTTGCAGGACTACGTGAAACCACAGGCTGGGAAGTCTCGGCTTTCGTAGGCCTCAATTACATACTATAATACGTACGTATACAGAATACAGAATACAGAATACAGACTCTTTATTGTCCCCACAAATACATGTACCTGCAAGGAAATTCTTATTGCAGTGTCCATCTGCATATAAAATCTCAAACAATAAAAACCACACACTAAACTGAAAATAAATAATTATGATGATGATGATATCTACAGTGATTAAGATCATAACGTTATCACACACCCACACACCAACACACAAGCACACGCGCACTATCACACACACACACACACTTTCACATATTTAGAGATATCTATACATACATATACACATATATACATACATATACATACACATATATACACCCATACACTTATATATATACACACACATATACATTACATGTCACTCAAACTAACAATAATTATAAAATATAATATAATAATGCATGCCTTAGACTACATTATAAAATAAGATATTATTTCACACACACACACACACCACACACACACACACACCTACACACACTCACACACACACACACACACATGTACATAGCCTGATTTCTTGCCCACTGTCTTTGTTGATGAAAGACTTGGTTTAGATGAACAGTATGTAGGAATACCACGAGTTTACAAAGACAAAAGAAAAGACTTCAGAGCCTGTGGTGAAACATCCGTGCATAAAAATAGCCGCTGTTGCTTCTAGATCTAATTCAGTTTCGATCTGCACAGCTTCAAGCTGAAAGTCAAGTCGAGATTCGCATTTTGAAGCAGTTATTATTATTATTATTTTATGATGATTAATATACTGACACAATTAGTAATAAAGAGTAAAAGTAATACATAACACATAATGCACACATACAACGATTTCACATCTATATCAACAATAAAACCATGAGAAAACTTCAAAGCGCTATGGATACGTTGATGTCCCTTCAGCACAACAAGGCAAAGCAAGTTTATAATGGTCTTAAAAAAACAGTGACATTTTTATTACAAGCACCAAAGTAATTATTTATTTAACTAATATTATTCGTTTTAACTGATACAGTAATTTTGTTGTGTATTTCAATGATATGTATTTTATTGAGAAACAGGTATTACAAAAATGTTGCGTGGCAGGGGAAAATTTCCACAAATCATCTGAAAACTTTGGTAAATCTATAAGAAAAAATAACCAGTAACACCATCTGAATATTTCGGGCTACAACCAACTTCAGCAAAAACAAACAAAACGTCACTGACCATACTTACACCATTGAGCACGCACAGCAGCACACTATTCTTTTTTTTTTTTTTAAAGTAGGAATAATAATAATAATAATAATAATAATAATAATAATAATAATAAGAATAATAATAAACAAATAATAATAATAATAATAATAAGAATAATAATAATAATAATAATAATAATAATAATAATAATAATAATAATAAACAAAACTAATAAATAAATTTAAGATTTAACTAAATAACTATACTACTACTGCTACTACTACTACTACTACTACTACTGCTGCTGCTGCTACTACTAGCGAAGTGGTGGTCTTGATTTTGTGGTCCTGATTCGGCTCTTTGCAGTCCGCTGGACCCTGTAAGCAATTAATAACTAACTAATTATTAATTTAACTCTGATCTTGAGTTGTCTTGATTTTGTCCTGATTCGGCTCTTTGCAGTCCGCTGGACCCAGTAAGCAATGAATAACTAACTAATAATTTAACTCTGATCTCGAGTTATGAAAAAGAAATTCGGTTAGCCTACTCGTCCTTCTCCGGAAATTTAAAGATTCGAATATTATAAAGTATAGGCCTAAATATTATTAATTAGAATAGATATAATTTATACATTTATTTCTAGGCAGGAAATGGGGAATGCTACATGTATTATTAGCCTACTGCTGAGAACTAACAAAATGCAAATCAAGGAACGCAACTATTAAATATTGTCGATAATAATTATGCTCATCTTAACAAAGTATACCGTTGCGAAATGCTAATCTGTGTAAATCGAACAGAATTAGAAGCAACAGCGATCATTTTTAATGTCAACTAGTCGTAGTCATGCAAGCATCATTTCGTAACACATCGGAGAGCTTCGTTCGACTTCGGTGATTGCCTTTTTCGGCGAATGACTGGAACTAGGTTGGAAAAAACAAGTTTGCGTTCCGCGGGTGTGTTGTCCACTTCCGCTGACTTCCCTTTCTTCAGCGATTGCACTGCTGCCTCAACTTCTTCCCGGAGAATTGGGAGGATTTCTTCTTCTTCTCTGTTCTTGGGACATGCTAGAACTGATGGGTCACCATTTGGTGTATGGTTGTAAAGGTCAGAACAGTACTCTTTCCATCTGTCCAAGACTTCTTGTTCTTCTGTAAGGCATATGCCAGACTTGCTTTGGATAGTGGAGACTTTGGGCTGTTTAACACTTGTCAGCCGCTTCACAGTCTGGTAGGCCTCCTTGCTGTTGTTCTTGTTCAGACTGTTCTCTATTTCCTGGCATTGATCTTCTATCCAGTTCTCCTTTGCTGTGCGCATGCCTTTTCGGATGTCATTGTTGATTTTTCGGTAGACATCAGCTCCCTGTGAGGTGTTCTTTTTCTTTTTTTATCTCTCTTCGTTTATCACACAGATCCAAAAGTTCAGGTGTGATCCACGGCTTCTTCTTTGGTCGGTGCTTGCCAAGGATCTCAGTGGCGGCATCTGTCACAGCTGAGTTGAAGGTGGTGGTCATGGTTTTGACATCTACTCCACCAGCCCCCAAAATGAGCAGTGGTGCAAATTTTCATCCATTTTGTGGCCTGAAATAGTTCTGCCACCTCCGGGTCTTGCAGTTTGTCCAGGTCGAACTTCAGTCTAGTGCACTTTGCTGTATTTACTCTCTTCAAGTGGAGCCGGAAAGACATCATCACGAGATCGTGGTCATTTCCGATGTCTGCTCATGGAAAAGTGCGTGTCCTGCCAATGTTGATGCTTGATATGAAGCGTTTCTTGACCATGATGTAGTCTATCTGGTTGTGATGCTCCCCGCCGGGACTGTGCCATGTCCATCGTCTGGAGGTTTTGTGGAGACTAAGTGTGTTTGCCAGTACCAGATTGTTGTATCTTGCAAACTCCAAGAGTCTCAGACCCCTGTCATTTGTCTCGTTGTTGCAGTGGGGTCCACATGTGTCTCCCCAGTTGTGGTGCGCATCTTGGCCAACCTTGGCATTCCGGTTGCCTTGCACTATGACTGTGTCCTTCTTCGGCACTTGGTCAAGGACCGCCTGTAGATTTTCATAAAAATCCTCCACTTCGCTGCCTGGATGATGGTGATGTTGAAAGGGGCTGCTCTCAGACGGATGGTAATGAGTCTACTGGAGACTGGGCGGCAACCCATGACAGTGGCTAGAATGTTCTTATGGACCAAGAATCCAACGCCGTGTTCGTGCCTGTCATCGCTACCGCTGAAATAGAGCTTGTGGTCATTGTCGGTCGTTGTTTCACCTAGGCCTTTCAAGCGCAGTTCGCCGATACCTAAAACGTTCCATCGATAGTGGTCCAGCTCGTGGGCCAGTTCTTCTAATTTTCCTTCCGCAGTTAGGGTCCTGACATTCCAGGTTCCTATGACGATGTTGTTATCTTATGTGACGTTGTTTCTCTTTCTTTTTTTTACCTTATATTTTTGTGCAAGAAACAAAATTGTTTATTGCTATCTGCTAAACACGACAAGGCCAAACGGCCTTCACTCAGTGCTCAGTTTGTTTTTCACACACTCAATCTTCAATGAAACCAGTTCTTGCTCAAGTTTCTTTAATTTGATAGACTCTTGCAAGTACTGGCTGTATAGTTCAGTGAGCTAGCAGTAGCCTTGGTTGCAGATTCTGTAAAGGAACTGGTGACTGAAGTTTTCCTCATGGTTTTTAGTGCTTTAAATTCCCACTGTTGCTGTCTTTCTCCTTTGTTCTTTATCATTCCTACTCTGCTCTATCAATCTACTATACTATCTTCTTCTTCGCTAGACCAGTCGCCTACCTTTTTTTCTTGAAAACTCTTCCGGAACAATATTCCTCATTTGTGTATGAGGTCTGTTGGATCAGCTTGGGAGTATTGGACGCTTTCTGCCAAATGGTCACTGGGGCTTCCTATGATGTTATTATTTAGCAATGTAGGCATTTTATATGTATGTGTTTTGTTGATATTGTTTAATGATGTTTGTATTCTATTTTGTTTTTGTAAACGGGGGTTCGATAAATTATAGTGCAGCCTCAGCGTTCCCTGCGTGGGATGTCTTTATTGTAAAGTGACGGCTGGTAGATTGCCTTCAGTGTTACCACTAGGGTTGTTTCGGCAGATCTTTTATGCAGATCAGGGGTGAGTCCTCTTTCAACTCTCTGGTCCTGATTTGGCTCGGAAGAGTCCGCTGGACCTCAAGCAATAACCATGTAATGTAATGTTATCTATCTATCTATCTCTCTATCTCTCTCTCTATCTATCTATCTATCTAGCTATCGAGAGAGACAAAGTTTTATATATATATATATATATATATATATATATATATATATATATATATATATATATATATATATATATATATATATATATATATATATATATATATATATATATATATATATATATATATATATATATATATATATATATATATGCTCCTTAATGGTTGCTGTACTGCGCTAGCCATTTTGAGAGAATTTATAATAAATGTTACAATTATTTGAAAACCATTTTTAAAGTCATTTTCTCGGTCTGGCCTAGCAACTAAGGTATTTTCAAATTGCGACTGGCTTCTATCTAATGTGAACTTCTCAACGGATGTTTTTGTGACTACCCATGCAGTACATATAGACTGCACTCAGTAACTATTTCAATTTTTGGGAAATTATCTTGACATTATCGGTGCAGAGCAACATTATGAATGGACGTGCCAAGGGCTGTTTTGCTGACGGGCAAAGGGAGCTTGTAATCCGTTTACGCCGCTGCACTCAAAAGGCGCCGGCTTAATTTTGCCCCTCTTAAAGAAATTGCTTCACAGCCACTTAATGTACATCTTCAAAATGCAGCCCTCCGGCCAAAGAACAATGTTAAAGAACAGCGTTTAACTTGGGACTACAAGGTGAAGAGGGTGAAGAAGGAGAGAGAGGGGATGGTGGACGAGATGACAGAAAATGGAAGGTAGAGAGAGAGAGTGAGAGAGAGAGAGAGAGAGAGAGAGAGAGAGAGAGAGAGAGAGAGAGAGAACAGATAAGACTCATCCTCCTCTGCCTTCTTGTTCTCCCGAGACAGACAGACAGACAGAGATAGAGAGAGACAGAGAAAGACAGGGGGGAGAGGGAGTCGCAACCTTCACGGATTGATTTCGTACCATGGACTAGAAGTGTTAATAGGAATAAAAGACAGAGTGAGGGAGGAGGAGATAGAGAGAGAGGAGATTAGATGTGTGTGTTGGAGGAGGGAAGGGGGGGTATCGGGAGTAACAGAGAAATGAGGGGAGAAAGTAAAGCTTGCAAAGAGGCACGGAATTTCATACCCGGAAAGATGCAATTTATTAAAAAAAATAATAATAATAATAGTAAAATAACATAAAAATTCAAAGCAAACTATTTTAGTGGTCGCGCCTGCCAAGACTCTTCTAAGGAATCGCCACACAACAATAACAAAAAAAGAATATGAAACCTCGACAATGATTCCAAAACACTTCATATATTATAAAATGACTACTAAACAATTTATTCTAATAAGAGAATCTGCTTATATAGTTGAACTTGTGCATTTTTGAGTGTGCCTTATATTAATTGCTAAATCTGTTATGTGGACACCTCGGGAGGTATAAGATAGATCCTATATCGGCCAGCATCTTGAGCAGCTCTTGACCGGAAAAATCCGCTTTATGAAAACGATTAAATAAAATAAATTCATAGTCGAACAGCAGCAGCAGCAACAACAACAACAACAACAACAACAACAAAACCTAACCAACGCTTTTGAATGAATGAATGAACATTGAAGTTTACATCTAACGTCTATACCCACCATTGGCGATCATGTGTTTGTAGACTTCAAGAAAGCGTTTACCGAGTCTGGCATGCAGCTCTATGGGCAACCATGAGAGTGTACAACATCAGCCCTTAACTTATTGAAGTCATCAAAAGCCTACATGACAAGGCTACCAGTGTAGTCCTCCACAACAGCGCCATCGGGAACTGGTTCAGAACAACAATACGTGTGCGTCAAGGATGCCTACTCTCTCCAACACTCTTCAACCTCTTCCTAGAGCGCATCATGTCAATGTTGAAAGACCAAGTTGCTGTGTAGAGGACGACGCACACAATTTGTTATCTTATTGAAGTATATCATTCAGGCGTTTCTTTCTCTGCATACAGCAAGCATTGAGAGTAAAGCGACACAGCGAGAGAGAGAATGATCTTTATGGGAGACAATGTGTTTTCATATTTTGGCAAACAAGAGGCACAGTTGGGCCCCCTTGCCGTAGTCACTGACCTTCATGACATCCCCACCTGGCTTAAAAAGGTCAGTGACTCTTCTCCATTTTAGAGAAGAAAAAAGAGAAAGGAATGACGGTAAGCCATTTAAACGTATTTGACAAACTCACACACCATGAATGAAAAGAAAAATCAGGAATGAAAAGAAAAATCAGCTTTAGGACATTTGCACTTTTGGGAATGACGTTTTCTGCAGACACTGCAAAAAACGTCCTTTCCAAAAGTGCAGATGTCCTAAAGCTGATTTTTCTTTTCATTTGCTGAGATGTAATGTGCTGAATTAATTCTCCATGGGTAAGACAGATGTGTTGACAAATTGACTTCACTTGTTGTTCTATCTCGGTTTTATCCTTAATAAAAGAACAAAGAGAGCAAGCCCCCTCAAACGTATTTCAAAATTCATTACATACATAGCTGAAACCCATAATTTTACCCAAAGTGCTAAGTTGCAGTGTAGCTGTTCTGTCTCGGATTTATCTTGAGGAAGCAAACTAAAAATCATGGAATGGTTGGCAACTATCTGAACTATTTAACAATAACAACAACAACAACAACAAGAAGATGGTAATCTATTTCTCTGAAACATGTATTACTTTAATGCAGTCATAGTCGTCCATTTTCGCCAGTTGATGTTCATATTACCGATTCCATTGGTAACATAAGCTTTGATGTAAGCGTTAGATCAGCAGAAGCTTTGATTCTCCAGTGGCTCGGTTAGTGTAATTAAGTATTATGTATGTGGTGCGAATGTGTGTAATTGAGTGCTACAACTTATCATCTCGGTAAAGAAGAAGTGAATAAAACAACCAACGAAGCAACAACAACAACTACTACAACAACAACTACAACAACAACAACAACAACATAATAATAATAATAATAATAATAATAATAATAATAATAATAATAATAATAATAATAATAATAATAATAATAATAGTAATAGTGAAACGAGTGTATATAGCTATCCTATCCTATCCCGTAACTCGAAGGTCGTTGGTGGCACCACAGATGATCGTTTAACCAGCGTACTCCATCTTTCTCTGTCCTCAGCAACCCTGATGGCTTCGCTCAGTGTCAAGCCAGTCCATTCTCGAATGTTGTCTTCCCACCTTTTTTGTCTCCCTCTTCTTCTGCCTCCTTGCACCGTGCCTTGCAGGATGGACTTTGCAAGGTCTGATGCTCTGGTGACGTGGCCATACCATGGGAGTTTCCGTTTCTTTACCACTGTGAGCATGTTATTGTGTTGTCCAATGACTTGTGTGATGGTCTATCGGATTTCGTTGTTAGCGATGTGCTGGGTATAGGAAATGCCCAGAAGTGTATATAGCGCGATTCCCCAATTAAAAGGAGCCCAGCTCCTAGCTTACTGAAGTGATAGCTTACATAGTCTCAGACTTCGGAATGAGTGGGACAGAAATCTAGACGGCTCACTAACTCGCCGTGCATGCACGCAAATAATGACCCCGGGTCGAGTCTCTTGAGGAAATTTTAGAGGAAGACTTCGCAGACTGTAATGTCGCTTAGTCAGTCTCTCAATGCCCCTTTGGTGTCGATTCATGGCTCGTTAAAGGGCCCGGTCATAATGTAAACAATACGGTTTACAACGGCAGATGAGACGCTTCTTTAAAATCCTGTGGGTTTTTTTTCGGCTATGTGTGTACGTGTGTGGGTGTGTGTGTGTGTGTGTGTGTGTGTGTGTGTGTGTGTGTGTGTGTGTGTGTAGGAGTGTTTGCGTGTATGCGAGTGTGTGTATGCGCGCGCTTGTGGATATAGATTGATATTATTTATTTTATTTTGTCATTCTTATACAGCGCTTATCTGGCTCACGAGCTGCTCAAGCACTGGTCGTTGCAGGGACTCAAGCCGCCTGAGACGCCCACGCGCACCCTGTGGGCGCATAGCCTGACACCCAGACAACTGAGCACCACCCTGGGTGACCGGGTATTGGGGGATAAGGGACCTAGTGCCTGCTGGGTGTATTTGTGTAGCCGGCACTCACACGTCTCTTTGAAAGTCCGTGTGATTGCCTTGCCACCTTGTATGATAATTATACATTTGAACTATCCTGCCATCATATTATTTTATCGTTGTTGACAACGTTATGCTGCTGCGGTTTTTCTGCCGTCGGATGACCGGTTGTTCATGCTGTTGTCGGTCTAAGATCGGTAAACGGGACATTTGTCAGGGCCGGATCTGGGGGGGGGGGGGGGGGGGGGTTCCTGGGTTCCGGACCCCCCCCCCCCCCCTGGCCATTCGATGTACCTCACTCAGTCAGAAAAAAAAATATATATGGAGTTTTTTTAAAGCTCTTAATTTAGTTGACACTGTTGGTAAGTAAAACGTTCCTCATTCTACTCAAGTTCCTCGAGCGGACACGTTTTTGTCACCCCTAACCCCTTAAAAAATTTTTGGAACCCCCCCCCTCCAAGAGTAAGTGATCCGGCCCTGTTTGTTGAGTTTTGTCTTGTAATTCGCCTACACACCTCTCTCTTCTCGGACTCCCCACTCATCCCCACACCTTTTCCCATTACCGCTAACACCTAAACCTCCCTCCCCTACTCCCCCACATCCTTTGTTGACGGAGCCATTCCAAAATTGTATAGACCCAGATGGCAGGACATTCAAATGTATGTTCAGACACTCCCACACATAGCTAAAAAGGGACATTTTGCAAAAGGGTTCGATTGGGGGCCGGGTAGCTCAGTTGGTAGAGCATCTTACTAGTAACCGAAAGTTACCTGGTTCGAATCCCGGATTGGCCAATGTGTGACTATATTATTTTCCCCTTACCATCAACTGGTTCGCTGGTGTCAAAATAATGTGACCAGTAGTCGCCTATGTATATAGCTTTGAGCTGAGTCTGCGCTGTTGCTAGACAAAGCTTTGTATAATGTTAATAATTTTTGTCCGTCGATATAGTTGAGAAGTTTCTGAAATTACTTGTTCATTATCGATCGAAGTTTCCAGATCTGTCTCGTAACAGCTAAGCAAGTCTTCTCAAGCGAAGAATGATCTGTGGCGTAAGGTAGTGCATAGTTACATACACTGCACCCAGTAAGCACCAACAGGTCTCTTCTCTCCTAGCCGTAGTCGCCCTGTGCTCAGTAGTGTAGGGCGTTAGATGATTCACCTAAGGCAGCCAGTGGGCGCCTCGGGCCGCTGGAGTTACATGTAGGTTACAGCCTGTTTAGATTAGCGCATTGAGCAGCTCTTGAACTGATAAGGCGAAGGCATCGTATGAACCACTATAATAATGATATGACGTCCAAAAAACCGACCCACCCATAGATCCAAATTTGGCTCGATGTTCTATTTCCGACTGTTTCAAAGCATTTCCAGATCATTCCGAAAAATTCCCCAAAATGTAATCTGCCGCCATTGTTCTGTACCGGTTGGTTTTTTGATAGAATGGACGGAATTGTCAGGAAAACCTGACTGCCGGTTATTTATATGTATAATGAGATTTTGCATCAGTGCCTGATCAGCTGACCTACATGAACTGTACACCCATCCATCTTGGAGATAGAAAGACAAAATTGCAAAGAGTGCGTGCAGAAAACGAACAGCAGGTATCTCACACCCAAACTGTTGGGACTAGAGTCCACTGGAAGCAGCTGTAATAACTATATTCATTTGTAGATGCTACCCTTTTTATTAGATCTATCTTGTTGTTGTTGTTGTTGTTGTTGTTGTTGTTGTTGTTGTTGTTCTTCTTCTTCTTCTTCTTCTTCTTCTTCTTCTTCTTCTTCTTCTTCTTCTTCTTCTTCTTCTTCTTCTTCTTCTTCTTCTTCTTATCTTGTTGTTGTTGTTCTTCTTCTTCTTCTTCTTGTTGTTCTTCTTGTTGTTCTTCTTGTTGTTCTTCTTGTTCTTCTTGTTCTTCTTCTTGTTCTTCTTGTTCTTCTTGTTCTTCTTCTTGTTCTTCTTCTTCTTCTTCTTCTTCTTCTTCTTCTTCTTCTTCTTCTTCTTCTTCTTCTTCTTCTTCTTCTTCTTCTTCGTTTTAGTCTTGTTGTTGTTATTGTTGTTGTTGTTGTTGTTGTTGTTGTTGTTGTTGTTGTTGTTGTTGTTGTTGTTGTTGTTCTTCTTCTTCTTCTTCTTCTTCTTCTTCTTCTTCTTCTTCTTCTTCTTCTTCTTATCTTGTTGTTGTTGTTCTTCTTCTTCTTCTTGTTGTTCTTCTTGTTGTTCTTCTTGTTGTTCTTCTTGTTCTTCTTGTTCTTCTTCTTGTTCTTCTTGTTCTTCTTGTTCTTCTTCTTGTTCTTCTTCTTCTTCTTCTTCTTCTTCTTCTTCTTCTTCTTCTTCTTCTTCTTCTTCTTCTTCTTCTTCTTCTTCTTCTTCTTCTTCTTCTTCTTAGTCTTGTTGTTGTTATTGTTGTTGTTGTTGTTGTTGTTGTTGTTGTTGTTCTTCTTCTTCTTCTTCTTCTTCTTCTTCTTCTTCTTCTTCTTCTTCTTCTTCTTGTTCTTGTTCTTGTTCTTCTTGTTCTTCTTCTTCTTCTTCTTCTTGTTCTTCTTCTTGTTCTTCTTCTTGTTCTTGTTCTTCTTCTTCTTCTTCTTCTTCTTCTTCTTCTTCTTCTTCTTCTTCTTCTTCTTCTTCTTCTTGTTCTTCTTGTTCTTCTTGTTCTTCTTGTTCTTCTTCTTCTTCTTCTTCTTCTTCTTCTTCTTCTTCTTCTTCTTCTTGTTCTTCTTGTTCTTCTTGTTTTTCTTCTTCTTGTTCTTCTTGTTCTTCTTCTTCTTCTTCTTCTTCTTCTTCTTCTTCTTCTTCTTCTTCTTCTTCTTCTTCTTCTTCTTCTTCTTCTTCTTCTTCTTCTTCTTCTTCTTCTTGTTTTTCTTCTTCTTGTTCATGTTATTGTTCTTGTTATTGTTCTTCTTCTTGTTCTTTTTCTTGTTCTTTTTCTTGTTCTTATTCTTCTTGTTCTTGTTCTTCTTCTTCGTATTATTATTATTATTATTATTATTATTATTATTATTATTATTATTATTATTATTATTATTATTATTATTATTATTATTATTATCCTTTAAAACAAAACAACAAAAAAAGAAAACCTTTTCTTTGGAAATCATTGTCTCGGTCGGCCCTAGCAACTGGGAAGGGGAGGGGATGGGGTGTTTTCTATTTGCGACTGGCGTCAGGGCCGGATCACTTACTCTTGGAGGGGGGGGGGTTCCAAAAATTTTTTAAGGGGTTAGGGGTGACAAAAACGTGTCCGCTCGAGGAACTTGAGTAGAATGAGGAACGTTTTACTTATCACCAGTGTTAACTAAATTAAGAGCTTTAAAAAAACTCCATATATATTTTTTTTTCTGACTGAGTGAGGTACATCGAATGGCCAGGGGGGGGGGGGGTTCCGGAACCCAGGAACCCCCCCCCCCCAGATCCGGCCCTGGGCGTCTTCCTAATGGGAACTTCTCCACGGCATCTTTATTACTATCCAGGAAGTAGATCTACTTATAGACTGCACTCAGAGTAGTCTAAGCATTCAAGGCCAATCACCTCTGACGAGATCTTTGGTAAAGGTCGAAACGTGTAAGGAGAACCTGGCTTTATGAATGCATATTAACTACATTTGAGATCTTTAGGCTATTGGAAAAGCATGTGGAATGGGACGCCAGTATGTCACACTTTGTGTCCACCTTTGAGAGCTTGATAACCACCTGTTTAAAACCCCCGTTGGGGTGCCGGGGGTTTCAGTATAAATAATATCCCCACTTTATGAAAATTTAGTGCTCTAAATTCTCACTGTCGCTGTCTTTCTCATTTGTTCTTTCTTATTCCTGTTCTGTTCTATCAATCTGCTATACTATCTTCTTCATCGCTAGACCAGTCTACCTTTTTTCTTGAAAACTCTTCCGGGACAAGACTCATTATTTGTGTGTGAGATCTGTTGGATCAGCTTGGGAATATTGGACACTTTCTGCCAGGTGATCACTAGGGCTTCCTATGATGTTCTTATTTAGCAATGTAGGCATTTTATATGTATGTGTTTTGTTGATAATTTATAATGATGTTTGTATTCTATTTGGTTTTTGTAAACGGGGGTTCGATAATTAATTAGAGTACAGCCTCAGCGTCCCCTGCGTGGGATGTCTTTATTGTAAAGTGACTGGCTGGTGGAGAGCCTTCAGAGTTACCACTAGGGTTGTTTCAGCAGATCTTGTATGCGGATTGGGGGTTGTCCGGTCCTGATTTGGCTCGGAAGAGTCCGCTGGACCTAAAGCAATAATCATATAATGTAATGTAACCTGTTTAAAGTATCGTGCTTCTCTTGACTCATTGTATTCTTTGCTCCTTAACGTCTGCTGTACGGTGCAAGCCATTTTAATAAAATTTAATTATCTATCTATCTATCTATCTATCTATCTATCTATCTATCTATCTATCTATCTATCTATCTATCTATCTATCTATCTATCTATCTATCTATCTATCTATCTATCTATCTATCTATCTATCTATCTATCTATCTATCTATCTATCTATCTATCTATCTATCTATCTATCTATCTATCTATCTATCTATCTATCTATCTATCTATCTATCTATCTATCTATCTATCTATCTATCTATCTATCTATCTATCTATCTATCTATCTATCTATCTATCTATCTATCTATCTATCTATCTATCTATCTATCTATCTATCTATCTATCTATCTATCTATCTATCTATCTATCTATTTATCTATGTCTATGGCTTTCAACCTATACAGTAGTGATGCCGTTCTCTGGGGATGGTTTTAGTGGGTGGGGTGTGGGGATGGATGGGTTTGGGGGAGTAAAGACCTTATGTCATTATGACAGCTTATTATTTTATAGTTTGGCCAGACGGATCAGATATCACGGATTAGCTTAGTTGCACTGTGCACGGTGACTCATTTCATGCATACAATCTCTCTCTCTCTCTCTCTCTCTCTCTCTCTCTCTCTCTCTCTCTCTCTCTCTCTCTCTCTCTCTCTCTCCCCCCCTCTCTCTCTCTCTCTCTCTCTCTATTTCCCACCCCTCATCTCTTTTTCTCTCTCATTCCTCTTTCTGATATTTCTCTCATTATCTATCCCCTCTCTCTCTCTCTCTCTCTCTCTCTCTCTCTCTCTCTCTCTTCCTCTCTCTCTCTCTCTTCGTTCCCCTCCTCTCACTGTCTCTCTCTTTCTCTCCCTCTCGATATCTCTATGTCTCTGTCTGCGTCTCTGTCTGTTTGTCTGTCTCTCTCCCGCTTTCTCTCTCTCTCTCTCTCTCTCTCTCTCTCTCTCTCTCTCTCCTCTCTCTCTCTCCTCAAACCACTTGCTGTTTCTAGCAAAGGAAAAGGCTTTACATCGTATTGTATAAGCTTTAATAATGAAGTCTTTCTGTCTGCCTGTCTGTCTGTCTGCCTCTGTCTGTCCAACCTCTCTCTCTCTCTCTCTCTCTCTCTCTCTCTCTCTCTCTCTCTCTCTCTCTCTCTCCTCAAACACTTACTGTTTCTAGCAAAGAAAAAGGCTTAACATCGTATTGTATAAGCTTTAAGAATAAACTCTTTCTGTCTGCCTGTCTGTCTGTCTGTCTGTCTGCCTCTGTCTGTCCAACCTCTCTTTCTCTCTCTCTCTTTCTCTCTCTCTCTCTCTCTCTCTCTCTCTCTCTCTCTCTCTCTCTCTCTCTCTCTCTCTCCTTCCTCAAACACTTACTGTTTCTAGCAAAGAAAAAGGCTTAACATCGTATTGTATAAGCTTTAAGAATGAACTCTTTCTGTCTGCCTGTCTGTCAGTCTGCCTCTGTTTGTCTGTCCCACCTTTCTCTCTCTCTCTCTCTCTCTCTCTCTCTCTCTCTTTCTCTCTCTCTCTCTCTCTCTCTCTCTCTCTCTCTCTTAAATAGCCCAAATGTATGCCCCTTTCTGTTATTTTCTTTCATTCTTCAATCATCATGAACGGAATGACAGTAATTTTACACTAGCGGATACGGGAAAACGTGAGAATTGCACACGCAACGAATCTAACCCCCAGTTACAGCTCAAACCTTGTGCGTGTATGCGTGTGTGTGTTTATGTTGTAATGTCACCCTGGTATATCAATCCAATACAAGAGGTGCACGATTGGGGTCTTTCCATGTGGCTCTTAAGCACGATCGCCTAATGCAATTTTAAAACAAAATTGAGGATGATAATGATCAAACAAATGGATACATCCATTAAAGGAATGACCATGAAGACAAAAACAGGACAGAACAATGCAAAGCAAATGTTGGAGTCAAGCTTTTCGTCAGGCGGACAAAACACAAGAGAACAAAACAATGCTCTCCAACAGAACTGCCCAAAACTAAGTGAAATAATCATGATGGTCGATGGAAGATCTCTTGCTGCCAAGAATGTACAGCACATAAATCACGTACTCCAAGTCTCACCACTCAATGCGCAAGCAGCTCTCCTAAATGTAACAAGATGGTGTAATATCAGAACTGTTGACGACAAAGATGTTGTAACTTAGCTTCGAGCTAAACATATAATGTTGAACACAACCTGATGTTCATTTATCAGCTCTCTAGGGGAATGTTCACAGTTATTAAATTAACATCCTTGAGACGTTCAATCTCAATAGTATAATGCAGAACTCGCTATAAAGAATGTAACTTAGCCCACTTAGTCATCTGACCGGTGTCACTGGACCGCTAAGTAGCCACGCGAATCTTATCACTCATAAATCTACCCTGCATCTCTCCCTTGGCCCTCAAAGTTGAGGCGTAACAGATAGTGTTCCAGAGGCAGGACCAGAGAGCAAGGACGTCCGAGAAAAGATTCACGTATTCGCAGAACGAGATGATTGGTCGCAGATGACGTAGATCCCGATATATTCTCCGGACACCCTGGAATAAACGCGCAGTCGCACACGAAGCGTAGGACCACGAGGGTCAAGGAGCAGACTAAAGAGGGAAAACCCCTCAGCCATCACCAACAGAGTGATAGACTAGAGACTATTTCACGATTCCCAGAGACTAGAAGTAAGTTAACACTAGTAGATTTCTAGTACTTATATGTTTATATATTATATTGATTGCCATTTATTATTATGTTCATGTTATATGTAGTTACAGAAACCGATTATTGTTTCTGACATGTTGTACATATTGCTCGATATATCTTAGCCTTAAGATTCAGATATCATAGTGTGCTTATGGGAAACTAGGCAGGTTTCTGATGCTGTAGACTCCTTGCAGAGGGCACAACATACCGATATATCTTAATAGATTTTTGTAGCCAGAGTTCGGGATTTTCCAGCTCAGCTCTAGGACGGTTTGTGGAGTCAACGCCCGAACGCTTGCTCCCGTGGAAAGAATGAGATCAACTAGAATCTACCTTACCACAAGCAGGCCCCGTAGCTACTAGACTCGCCCAATCATCCTAAGAGTGACCAGACTCCCTCAGAGTGACCACCAGACTCAAGCACTCACAGAAACCGAGAGCTAAGTCTCCTCCCAACTGCAACTGATGTTAAAACTACTCGGAACATTATTAGACCATCAAACGAACAAATTTCGTAGTACATGATGAAGAAGTTCTAAAGAACTTCCCCAGCACATTGGACAGTTTAGAATTATTAATTACATTTAATTAAAGTCGTGATAAAATTTGTGTTGAACATATGACAGTTGAAATCACATATATACGACTGGTGTCATTCTATTTGTATTGCTGTGTGTCCACTAGCTCTTCTTCTCTTGAGACCAATTAAACTAGTCGCTTGACTAGCAAAAATCATTTCTTGAAGTGAGACATTGATACTTTGAAACCCGAGAACAAATATAAATGTTTATGTGACCCAAGCATCGTGATTTAGCCTCTCACATTGCTTAGGAATCTTAGTAAAGAAAGACTGATAGAGATAGCTAAACGCCTCATCTATGTACCGATCTTAATCCCCTTGTAAGATTACCGTATCTTCACCAGAATATCATCACAGACGGCAAGCCGATCCAATGCATTTCCAGACCCTCACACACATAGCCGGAGAAATAAGCATTTTCAAAAGTGTTCATTTTCTGGGCGGTGTTGTGACTCTGTTCATGACAATGGGCTCTATGAACAAAGGCGTGGCGGTCACGTGCTGCGGGAATAACACAGCGTGCTCGAGTTTGAAAATGGTGAAGTACTGTGCTGCGTTTGGATGCTCTAAATCCGACGTAAACCTTTATGCAAAGAAAAGAACATTTCCTTTCATCGATTTCCACTGAAAGATGAAATATTGATGAACTCTAAACTGAATGTCAGTGACAAATCGCTCTTTAAAAAAAAAAACTGTCCCCTGATAATAATGTGTCTGTAATCATTATTGCACGAATGTGCTATGTTCAAAACATCACAATATCCCAAAATGTCGGTAAATTAAAAAATTTTAAGCAGCATTGGAGTACACGCGAGCGAGCTAAAAGAAGCCATGACCGCTTTGTTATTCCCGCGCCACGTGACCATGCCGCCGACTTGTGCATAGAGCCCATTGTCAAAATGAATATACAAGTTAAGAATGAACGCATGGAACACACAATATTCCGCATATATTCAGTGTATGTGTTGCAAAAATATATCAGTTTACCATATTTTATTTGAATGTCCAGTTGTAAATTAACTATGGCAAAAAAGGACATCATTTGACTGAATATGGGCATTCTTTAGTTGATGTATTACATCATTTCCAGATAACAGCAGTTTGTGAAAAATTATTGCAATGACGCCTGTTGGTAGACTTGTATAGTTTGGTGTTAAATCCCTCTTCCCCTTTCATTGCATATTATTATACGGTTTCTTAATTGTGATTTGATTGATATTGTTGTTGTTATTAATGTCTAATATCACCTGAATGTTTGAATAATGGTACAGGACGCAGTCAATATAAACATTTCAAAAATAAAATTTCGATTTTCTTTCCGTCTCCCAATAGCGATCTCCCTGCCTTTACACCACCTGTTTGAGTGATGGAAGTGTATTTGGTGTGTGTGAGGGTGGATGAGAAAGGTGAGCGTGTATGTTGGTATAGATCGCCGCGCTTTGAGCCTGATTGATTTGGGGAAAGGCGCGTATATAGCATCCTGTATTTATTTATTATTATAGACAATAAAAGAAATCTTGATTGATTTGTGACTCCGCTTTATCCTAACAAAACAAAAGGAAAGTATGACATTGTTGGCCGCGATGTGAAGTGTGTGAAAACGAAACATTATTACAATCGGATCAGCAAATTTTTTTAGATTCAATTCAAAACGTGCCTAGCAAATGGTGAAGCACGGTGACCTTGACCTTTAAGCAAATACAAATATCAATGATGTAAATTGCTTAACAGTAGTGAAAGTATCCGCTAAGTCAAAATTATGAATTTTGGTTCAGTCGTTCTTGAGATAATGCAAAAAGTGTTTTCAACAAACAGGTTAAATTCGGACCGACCGACTGACCTACGAGCGGACTGACACTGGGGTGGCTCATGATTTGAAGTATTCTTATACCAAATATAATTAAAATATTATATTGAGTAAAACGTTGACCTTTGCGGTAGAGCAAATATAGAGTAGAGACACGGTGGTCTAATGGTAGTGCTTTGGCTTGCGGATCTGAAGGTCCCGGGTTCGAGCCCTGTCCGGGCCATTGTGTTGTGTCCCTGGGAAAGACACTGACTTTACTCCCGTTTCCTACTCCTTCGGATGAGAGTATAAACCGAGGTCTAGTCTGTGTGTCGCATACATTCCATCATAACGGACTTTAAAGATCCTGACGCTCATGGCCTAGACGGGTGAGTGCCGGTAACAAGAACACACCCAGCATGCACTTGGTCCTTCTCCCCCCATCCCTGGCTGGCCAGGATAGTGCTCAGTTGTCCGGTCGTCAGACCATCACATGCGCCCAAAGGCTGCGGGTGGGCGTCTCGGGCGGTTGGAGTTAGATCCTGTATCGGCCAGCGCCTAGAGTCTGGCCAAGTACGGCGAGATAAGTGCGGCGCTATAAAAAAATAAATATTGTGGGGCGAGAGACAAGGTACACGTCTGGTTAATGTTCCTCTGAAGTTTGGTCAACATTCGTTCAATGGCTCTTGAGATGTGACTTCCAACGGGTCGACGGACACACCGATGGACAGACGGACAGACCCCACATTTGGCTCGTTCTGATTCTTCTCCTCCTCCTCCTCCTCCTCCTCCTCCATCCTTCTCACCCCCTCTTCCTTCCACTTCACCTTCCTCCCCCCCCCCTTCTCCCACCGCCCCACCTAATTCAAATTTAGATTTCAAACACTGCTTGCTAAGGTCAGGATTTTGATAACTAACCATGATTCTGCAGGACTTGCCCTTGCAAAATACCTTTTGCCCAAAGGCTGATTTGTCTTGATATAGCGCACTGTCCAATTCAGAGAGCTACTGAAGGCTTCGGTCGAAATCAGTATTTACCTGAATGAGAAATGAATAAAATTTGAGAAGCAGGCGAAACGCAACAGGTCAAAAATGCACCCGACTGCATGCGTGTCTGTGTGTGTGTTGTGTGTGTATATATGTGTGTGTGGGTGGGTGGGTACCCACAAAAGCGCACAAATGGGTAGCAGACCTTGTCTTTTCTAGTAACAAATGGGTTTATTTGCTTGGAACCCACTTTTTTCCAGGAACCCACTTTTTTCTAAGTGCGCGGGAGTGCTCTTTTAGTGCATGGGAGTGCAGTTGTAGTGCATAAGAGTGTTTTAAGTACATAGGAGAGCACTATCCGGGACGGAGAAAATACAGTGAATTTTTGGAAAAGTTTGAAGCAAAATTCAACCTATTTCGTCGCCTATAGGAGACGAAATAGGTCAACTTTCTAGGCAAAAGGGTTAGGGTAAGGGCTAGTTGCAGCGCCGCTGCAACTAACCCTTGCCCTAACCCTTTTCCATCAAAAAATGACTTTCCGATTCCTACATTCTTAAATGAACCCATTTCTGATGTATTGCAAGTATGTGGGTGTGTGTGTGTGTATGTGTATGTAAAAATAAAAAGGTTTGAGTCGAATCGGCAGTCTACCCACCACCACTTTTACGAGGTTGCTTGGGTTGCAAAGGACATTGTTGCTGTGTTGCACTGAACATCGATCTCATGCTGGCGTCTTGCTAAGACGGTCTTAGTGTGTTTGTCGATAATCTGAAATCGTCCCTTGTGCAAATCTGCTTTCTTCCGTTGTCGCCCCTAAAAACTCGCACACTCCCCGCCTGCTAATGCGTCTAAAGTGCTTTTGCACATTCTGAGGCAAATGCTTAACGACTACCGTCTGTCCCAACAAATTTCACTGAACATGTAGATTACAGTACATGTATCGATTTATCTTTATCACTGTGCGCATGTGTGGGTGTGTGTGTGTATGGGTGTGTGTTTATGCCTGTGTGCGCGCGTTCGTGCGTGCGTGCGTGTGTATGTGCGCGCGTGTGCGAGCACGTGCTTATGCGTGCGTGTGTGTGCATTAGATTTCGTGATTATAGCTGTTCTGTAATATAGTATATACACTGTCATATCCATTAAAAACAAATCTTTTGAAAAAATAACTACTGCGACATGACGAACAAGTGGACATAATTATGAATGCGCTAAACGATGCGCGAATCGACGTACCCAACTACCTTAAATTAAATTAAATTAAATTAAATTAAATTAAATTAAATTAAAAACCACAAACAAACAACAACCTATATTTTATAAATGTCAACGCATTCAACTAAAACGTAGCAAGCCATTCATCCCATGCGTATAAACTCTTCATCAAGCCTTTGTGCTGTCCTGTTGGTTTTCGCTAGCTCTAATGTTTCCTGAGTATCGCCTGCAGGTCCACTCCCAGTTGTTTTGCTTAGCTCTCTCCACCCACCCTGGGTATCTGGGACTAGCCGAGTACTTACGTGCGTCTGCTTTGCGGGAAGTACTCACTCGGCGAGTCTCAACCAAGCTGATCTCTTTTGGCCCCTTTCAGCGCCAGACAGCATCGTGAAGCACTTGTGGATTGCCAATTGCAGGTTTCTTTGCAAGCTGGAGAAGTGCCCTTGACGTGTGTGTGTGTGTGTGTGTGTGTGTGTGTGTGTGTGTGTGTGCGTGTGGGTGGGTGGGTTTGTGTGTGTATATATAACCGCTCTAGCAACAATCAGGGCTGTCCTATCCTATCCTATGCCGTAACTCGAAGGTCGTTTGGGCGCCACAGGTGATCGTTTGACCAGCGTACTCCATCTTTCTCTGTCCTCAGCAACCCTCATGGCTTCGCTCAGTGTCAAGCCAGTCCATTCTCGAATGCTGTCCTCCCACCTCTTTTTCTGTCTCCCTCTTCTTCTGCCTCCTTGCACCGTCCCTTGCAGGGTGGTCTTTGCAAGGCCTGATGCTCTGGTGACGTGGCCATACCATCGGAGTTTCCGTTTGTTCACCACTGTTGTTGTTGTTGAACACTTTTTTTTTTACAATGCATGGCTTTTATTTTATATTTTTAATTATTATATTCTGTGGAAGCATGTTCAGTGCCCTCGGAATAAAATAACACCGACTGTGTCTTTAACCTATTCCTGTCTTGTCCTATCCGATTCCGAAATTCGTTGAGGCACCACGGATGATCGCTTAACCTGCGTACTCCAACTTTCTCTGTCCTCAGCAGCCCTTTTTCGGCAACGATCATTGCCTATCCTATCCTATCCTACCCAATGCCTCGGAGGTCGTAGGGGCACCACAGATGATCGTTTCACCAGTGGTAACGATCAATGCCGTCGGTTGGTTTTTTATTGAACTCTTTGTAAAGCCTATGTTTTTTAACGTTATTTGAGCATGCAGAATGCGCTCAGAATTATAAATAATTCATAATAAATTCTCTCAAAATGTTAAAGGAGCAAGGAATAAAACAAGCCAAGGGAGGCAAGTTGCTTTAAACATCAAGAAAAGTAAGTATAGGTAAAGGTAAAGGTAGTCCCAGAGCCTTGTGGCCGTAGGGGAGCATGATGTTGGAGATCACACTTATCTTGGGCCAGCGTAATGAGGCCGATGGCCATCTCTCTCCCTCGCTGCTTTACCTTTCCCACCCTTAAGAGAGTGGGTATTCAGTCACAGTTGAGTCAACTGGGGGCGTTGTTAATTGTCGCTTCACGTTTTGCGGTCACCCATCCAAGTGCTAACCGCACTGGACGGTGCTTAACTTGCGACACACTAGCGAGTGCTCCAACCACTCACTGCGCTATCCGCCCCCCCCCCCCCCCCCCCCCCCCCCCCCGACAAAAGTAAGTATCCTGCTCTTAAATGGGGGTCAAAAAGTTCGACTCACTGGCTTATATACCATGTAGTACTCTGAGAGCTTAAAGAGCTTAGATGCAGTCCAAATGCATCCATAAATGCTGGCTCTCTTTACGCTCTTCAGCCTTTACCAAAGGCCTCATCAGAGGAGAGTTGGCCTTGCATTCAAGACCTTCTTATATAAGGACTGACAACTATGTGGAGAAGAATGTGAACGAACATTGGAATTTCATCGTCTACATTCACCCTTTCGGGGATATGGCAGACGGTGATAACCACTCCAGGAAAGATTGCAAAGTGTGAGTGAGGACCAAAAGCAACATTGAACCACCAGAGCATCAATCCTATCCTACCTCAAAGGCAACGGTGGTCAGTGATGAAGGACCACTTTTATCAAGCCGGGATTTCAACCGTGTAGAGAGAAGGCAGAAACTGTGTTAGTGTCGTTGATAATGAATGCTTTGGAGACCTCACATCGTGTTCTCTAGATACCATAATATATATTGTCTTCAGTCATCCGTCAAAGTGACATTAAACCCCAAGAAAATATAATGAAGATTTTTTTTTTAAAAATTTGAATTACATTTTAAAAGATGTAATACAGTTAAATTATATTAAAATCGTGTTCTCTGTTTAGGATGTAAACCATGTTATTTTTACCGAAATGGGCTTTGTTTATTTTGTCACGCCTTTTGTGGTTGCGATGATTCATGTTCACACACAAACGCAGCGTCATGTTCACACGCAAACAAACACATTATTTAACTAACATAAGACATGTGCAATATACATGCAAAAAGAAACATTGCGATTTTGTCATGGTTATGTATATTCACACTCGAGCAAAAGGCATTAACGGACAAATTTGCATTACACGGAATGCAAAAAAAATGTCGATCACAAAAATGTCGACCAAGAGAGGAGAGAGAGTGAGAGAGAGAGAGAGAGAGAGAGAGAGAGAGAGAGAAAGAGAGAAAAGGATGGGGGCGGGGAGGGGAAGAGATAACTGTTGTTGTCTAAATTTGAGAGACAGGGAGAGATAACTGTTGTTGTCTAAATTTGAGAGACAGAGAGAGAAAACAGTTGTTGTCTAAATTTGAGAGACAGGGAGAAATAACTGTTGTTGTCTAAATTTGAGAGACAGATAACTGTTGTTGTCTAAATTTGAGAGACAGGGAGAGATAACTGTTGTTGTCTAAGTTTGAGAGACAGGAAGAGATAATTGTTGTTGTCTAAATTAGAGAGACAGAGAGAGATAACAGTTGTTGTCTAAATTTGAGAGACATGGAGAGATAACTGTTTTTGTCTAAATTTGAGAGACAAGGAGAGATAACTGTTGTTGTATAAATTTGAGAGACAGGGAGAGATAACTGTTGTTGTCTAAATTTGAGAGACAGGGATAAATAACTGTTGTTGTCTAAATTTGAGAGACAGAGAGAGATAGCTGTTGTTGTCTAAATTTGAGAGACAGGGAGAGATAACTGTTGTTGTCTAAATTTGAGAGACAGGGAGAGATAACTGTTGTTGTCTAAATTTGAGAGACAGGGAGAGATAACTGTTGTTGTCTAAATTTGAGAGACAGGGAGAGATAACTGTTGTTGTCTAAATTTGAGAGACAGAGAGAGATAACTGTTGTTGTCTAAATTTGAGAGACAGGGAGAGATAACAATTGTCTAAATTTGAGAGACAGGGAGAAATAACTGTTGTTGTCTAAATTTGAGAGACAGAGAGAGATAACTGTTGTTGTTTTAATTTGAGAGACAGAGAGATAACTGTTGTTGTCTAAATTTGAGAGACAGATAGAGATAACTGTTGTTGTCTAAATTTGAGAGACATAGAGAGATAACTGTTGTTGTCTAAATTTGAGAGACAGAGAGTGATAACTGTTGTTGTCTAAATGTGAGAGAGAGAGAGATAACTGTTGTTGTCTAAATTTGAGAGAGAGATACCTGTTGTTGTCCAAGTTTAAAAGAGAGACAGAGAGAGATACCTGTTGTTGTCCAAGTTTAAGAGAGAGACAGATAGAGATACCTGTTGTTGTCCAAGTTTAAGAGAGAGACAGAGAGAGATTACTGTTGTTGTCCAAGTTTAAGGGAGAGACAGAGAGAGATTACTGTTGTTGTCCAAGTTTAAGAGAGAGACATAGAGAGATTACTGTTGTTGTCAAAGTTTAAAAGAGAGACAGAGAGGTAGAGAACTGTTGTTTTCCATTAGCCGTAGCTTAATGGATTCTAACGATAACGACAACAACACTGAGACAAAAAAAGAACTGATAATGAATGGAAAAAGTTTCAAAAGTTAAAAGCATAGCTTGCATTTTACAACGGGAAAAAATAAAAACATGAATAGGTTAGATGCTTAAATGACGTAATATAACTGCATAACATAATCTGCTGTAAGGCAATGAATTACGTTATCACATAATGCGATAAAACTAAGTCGACGTTGTGTATGTCTATGTGTCAATCGGGGAAAGACGTATTATCGAGTCGTATAATTATATATATATACGGCCATGTAATTATTCATAAGTGGACTTCATGATGATTATTCTTAGGTCCAAGTGTCAGACTATTAGTTTGCTCGGAGCTATAACTTAGATCTTGGTGAGAGAACTCAAGGGAAAAAGAAGGCGGAGGTAGAGGAGGCCACCGAAGGTTTCTCCGGGTACTCCGGTTTCCTTCTTCCTTTGAAGAATGAATGGTATTGGACACAGCCATGAATCCAACACATTTCAAATCGCCACTTGCCTTTACATCGCATGTTCGAGTTACGATAGTGCGCTTGTTGTGTATGTAATGGTCATGCCACACGAGCGTCAAATCTTGAATCCAATTCATGAAATCACGACAAAATCCCTTGATTGTCGTGTGGCACCCTGTGCATCGCGAATCCAGTTTCTTTGAATTGGCTCCGATTGCCGACTTTCAACATGTTCTAATTCCGCGAGTCTCGATTGTGTGATTCGGACCTTTTGGCCAATGAGAAGCAGAATACGAATCACGTGATCACAACACACGTACAGCAAAACTTCAAGACCAATAACCCTCAAGTTTGACTCGATGTGCGACTTTCGTGTGGCACTGCGCGATTCAAATCAAAATGAAATTCCGACTTCGAAGTCGAAAATTGCTCCGATTCGCGTCAAGTCCAGTAGATTAAGAGTGTATGTATCGCAGTAGGTGAGTGATTAAGTTGGTTACAGATCGCCGCGCCTTGAGCTTGATTGAGGAAGAAGGCGCGTATAGCATCCATATTAATGACAACTGTGTTGATGGAGATTGTTATTATTATTATTATTATTATTATTATTATTATTATTATTATTATTATTATTATTATTATTGTCGGATAGCGCAGTGGTTGGAGCGCTCGCTACTGTGTAGCAAGTTAAGCATCGTCCAGTGCGGTTAGCCCTTGGATGGATGACCGCAAAACGTGAAGCGACAAATAACAACGCCCCCCCCCCCCCCCCACCCCAGTTGACTCAACTGTGACTGAGTACCTACTCTCTTAAGGGTGGGGAAGGTAAAGCAGCGAGGGAGAGAGATGGGCATCACCCTCATTACGCTGGCCCAAGATAAGTGTGATCTCCAACATCACGCTCCCCTACGGCCACAAGGCTATGGGACTACCTTTACCTTTACCTATTATTATTAGTATTAGTGTTATTATTATTATTATTATTAGTAGTAGTAGTAGTAGTAGTAGTAGTAGTAGTAGTAGTAGTAGTAGTAGTAGTAGTAGTAGTAGTAGTAAAATGAAAAAGAAGAGGGAAGAGATAGATCAAGAGGAGGAGAAGGAATATGAAGATACGTACAATCAGAGAAGTACTGGAAAATAGCAAGGTCCGTAGTTTTTTTAAAAATGGGGCAGATGAGATCGTTTCGGTGTAGAGACTGACTTTTTGTAAATTATTCTCCTATCCTATTCTATCCTATCCTGTAACTCGGAGGTTGTTGGGGCACCACAGATGGCCGTTTAACCAGCGTACTCCATCTTTCTCTGTCCTCAGCAACCCGGATGGCTTCGCTCAGTGTCAAACCAGTCCATTCTCGAATGATGTCCTCCCACCTCTTTTTCGGTCTCTCTTCTTCTACCTCCTTGCACTGTACCTTGCAGGATGGTCTTTGCAAGACCTGATGATCTGGTGGCGTGGCCATACCATCGGAGTTTCCGTTTTTTCACCACTGTGAGCAGGTCATCATGATGTCCAATGGCTTGTGTGATGGTCTGTCGGACTTCGTCGTTGGTGAAGTGCTGGGTATAGAAAATGCCCAGAAGTCTTCTGTAGCACCTCATCTCCATGCTTTGTATTTTTCGTCGTAGATCTGCTGTAAGGGTCCATGTTTCGCAAGCGTATAGGAAGATGAAGATGACAAGGGAGCGCAGCAGTTTTATTTTGGAATGTAGACTGATTGTCCTGTCATTCCAAATGGGTTTCAACCTTGCCAGGGCAGCAGTTGTTTGTGCGATCCTGGAGAGGACTTCCTGTTGGGATCCATTGTTTGATACAATGGCTCTTAAATATGTGAAGCTATGCACTATGTTGAGGGATTGTCCTTGGACAGTGATGTCCATGCTCTGTTCGCCTCCTCCTTCTCCTTTTCCTCCTCCTCCTCCTTCTTCTTCGTCTTTACCCTAGGAAAAGAAGAAGAAGAAGGAGAAGGAGGAGGAAGAGGAGGAAAAGGAGAAGGCGGAGGCGAACACAAAAGATTATCAAGAGGAAGAACAAGTAGAAGAGGAAGAAAAAGAAACAAATAACAAGAAAGAAAAGGAGCAAAGAAGAAGAATAAGAAGAAGAAATCACGGAAATCTTCTACACTAACGATAGTATTATGTGGGAGAGGGCTGGAGAGATACCATTCTTTTTGGTTGATTTGTTTTAGGGACGAAGACGAAGAGAGGAGGGGGGGGGAGGGTTGTGGTGGTGGTGATAGTGGCGGAGCGGGAGTCTCGGAGATATGTTAAATATGACCCTGTAACACGGACGGGCTAACGTTAATATGGCCCTGTAAATGACCAGGGGAGGTAACTCGGACAGGCTTACGTTAATAAGGCCCTGCAAATGACCATGGGAGGTAACACGTACGGAAAGCCTTCACGATTTGCATAGCTGGCAGTCTTGGCCACCGGGGCTTACTGGAAGTGTACCTTCCCTAATTATTGTACATGTAGATGTCAATAAAAACTTCTCAGTGGTCGGTGGTTTTAACACCGTGCACAGGTCTGCAGAAAGTGTGCGTATTGAGTTTAATCTTAACTTCGGCCATCTCTTTAATCAGTTCTGAGGACTGGTAAGCCCGCTGTGGAAAAAAAACAAACCCACCAACAACAAATTGTAATGCTTTGCACAATTGTCTCTGTGAGTGTTCGTTTGCATGCGACATATAACATGCATATAAATTACGCACCTGGACAATCGCGGTTATTTATGCGTTATTAGGTTTTAGTATTATTGTTTTTATATAACCCTATTTCCAGCTCACGAGATGTTCACGGCGCTGGACGATGTAGGATTCGAACTCTCTCCACCCGAGGCTCCCCTTTATAACCTTAAGACGCATCGTATAAACGCTTCAGACAACTGAATATGCAAGTAGTTCATTAGTTAGTTAGTCATTGTTTATAGGATTCTGCCATTGCAAAGAGCCCAATCAGGATCCCTACTTGAAAGAAGACCCACCCACAATCCGCATCTATAACATCTGCAACCCTAGTGGTAACACTGAAGGCACTCCACCAGCCGGTCACTTTCCAATAAAGGGCATCCCAAGCAGGAGACGCTGAGGCTTTACTTAAATTTATGGAACCCCCATTTACAAAAATAAAATAGAATACATACACCATTTTACAATATTAACAAAACACATACATATAAAATGCCTACATTGCTAAATAATAATACAACAGAAAGCCCTAGTGACCATTTGACAGAAAGCGTCCAATGTCCCCAAGCGGACCCAATAGACACAAATACACACATCAGGAGTTTTTGAAGAGTTTTCCAGTAAAAAAAAAGGTAGGTGACTGGTCTAGCGAAGAATATAATAGATTATTAGAACAGAGTGAGAGTAGGAACTTTTTGTTGTTGTTGCATCAATTTGTATTCATCAGATTAACATAAGTTGTACTGATTAATATTAATACTGAGAGTAGGAACGAGAAAGAACAAATGAGAACGACAGAAACAGTGGTAATTTAAAGCACTTAATTTCTAGAAAATGGGGATACTATTTATACAGAATTCCCCGGCACCCTCCCCCCCCCCCCCACGAGGGTATTGAATATACAATCCTGGACAACTGGATATTGGAGGAGAAAAAGGACCTCTATGATAGGCTGGGTGTATTTGTTCAGTTGTTTAGGTTTATAAAACATGAGCGTCAGGATCTCTAAAGCCCAACATTTAAAGCTATGAGAATGCGTGTGTGCACAGACAAGACCTCAATTTATACTCGGTTTACAGACCTACTCTCATCCGTATTTAACATAAGTACTTGTCATCATTATTCAGATTTGCATTTTTGTACGAGTTTACAACTGCCTTGGGTCATAGAATGGACAGGTATTTATCAAATTTGATTAATTATAACAATAAAAAAATAAAAAAGAGCACAATTTAACCAAGGGAAAAAAGAAATATATTTTAAAAAAACATGTGCACAATTATATGTCATGTTAAAAGTATTACATTTGTAGTAATTCTGGTCTTTCAGGTAGATCAAAAAAACAAAAGAAAGAAAATAAACAAATTCAATATTATTATTATTATCATTATTATTAGTACTACACCACATTACTACCATTATTATTACCAATATTACCATTACCGCTACCATCACCACCAAAACTACACCTCCACCATTACTACTACCATTAATATTACTACCATTAACGTCATTATTATTACTGCCATTACTATCAATATTGTTATTAATCCTACTAAAAAAATCTTTTAAATTGTTTTTCTTTGTCAAAGTAGAAATCTTTTACGATATTCGGTTTCGAGGTCAAATATAATGTTAATGTCATAAGGAGTCTTATCCTATCCTAATCCATAACTCGGAGGTCGTAGGGGCACCACATGATGATCGTTTAACCAGCGTACTCCATCTTTCCATAAGGAGTACCGTATCTAAATTTACTTATGACCATTTGTGTAATAATAATGTCATCTATATATATAAATTGCTTAGCCGGAAGTCCTTCTTCGCCTCTACTGTAAAGTTTGTCCGGTATGGACGCTGATCTGGGCTGGTGCTGGGTGCTGCGGATCGGCCTGTTGTGTGCTCAAAACCCACGAAATCGTTATAGCCGACATTTCCTTACCGAACGTTTAACCGTTTCTGAGATAAATAAATAAACAAAATGTCCACAAACTGCAACAGCCTCATTCCGCGCGCGGTTTCCATTCAACCCGTGTCAAGAACGTGCCGTTTCGTAATACCGCAAATTTTGTTTTATTTCCATTCAAAACACTTTTGCACTCTGGTCACCAATCTTACAAAATTTTTGTGTTTAACTAATTAAATTTGATTAATTAAAAATCGAATCGAGGTTTCAGCATGTTTTCCCATATAGACCAAAAAATTGACGATCTTTATACGAAGCCTTGATAGCTGACTTAGTAAGACATTCGCCTACCGTGCCAGACGGCCCAAGTTCAAACCTCCAGCAAAGCCATATATATATATATTTTTTTACACTACAATATGGATATTGTTCTTTTTAATTTAGGCTTTTTAATTTTAACTTATTTATTATTATTATTATTATTATTATTATTATTATTATTATTATTATTATTATTATTATTATTATTATTATTATTATTAATAATAATAATAATAATAATAATAATAATAATAATAATAATAATAATAATAAACTAATAATAATAATAATAATAATAATAATAATTATTATTATTATTATTATTATTATTATTATAATTATAATATCTTATATCGAATTTTATTTTAAAACCTGGGTGTTTTTTATTATTTCTATTTGTATTATTCTATATTCGATATTATTATTATTATTATTATTATTATTATTATTATTATTATTATTATTATTATTATTATTAAGACATTCGCCTACCGTGCAGGCGACCCAAGTTCAAATCTCTCGCGGGCCATATTTTTTTATGTTTTTTTTTTACACTACAATATGGATATTTTTTTTAAAGTTAGGCTTTTTACTTTTAACTTATTTATTATTATTATTATTATTATTATTATTATTAGTAGTAGTAGTAGTAGTAGTAGTAGTAGTAGTAGTAGTAGTAGTAGTAGTAGTAGTAGTAGTAGTATTTATAAACTAATAATAATAATAATAATAATAATAATAATAATAATAATAATAATAATAATAATAATAATAATAATTATTATTATTATTATTATTATTATTATTATTATTATTATTATTATTATAATGTCTTATATCAAATTTTTTTTTAAAACCTTGGTGTTTTTTATGATTTCTATTTGTATTATTCAATATTATTATTATTATTATTATTATTATTATTATTATTATTATTATTATTATTATTATTATTATTATTATTACCAAGGATCGGGATGAGGTGGTACGTGTAGGTAAAAGGGGGCTACGCGTAGGTTTAAAGGGGCATGGGTAGGCATAACGGGGATACGGGTATATATAAGGGAGTATGGTGATGGTCGATTCCTTTCATCCATACCTGCGAAACGATCAACGGGGAAGTATCAAGGAGGGTACAGGTAGGTTACAAGAGGGGGTGAGGGGGTACGGAAGGTATCAAGGGGTTATAGGGAGGTATCAAGTGGGTTCGGGGAGGTATCAAGGGAGTATGGTGAGGCATCATGGGGGGGGGAGATATCAGGGGGGGTGGGGTATGGTGAGGTATCAAGGGGGATATGGGGAGGTATCATCGTCCAAATGAAACTCGCAGACAACAGTTGTCTCTCTGTCTACATTTTAAACAGCAACCTGTGTACCCTGGCTTTCCAGGGTACCAAAACCACTAGGGGTTAATAAATCTAACGTCTGTCCGGTTAATGTTGGCAGGTTTGTAACCAACAAGGGCATCTGTCTGAATTGGAGTTTGTTTGAATCTCTCTCTCTCTCTCTCTCTCTCTCTCTCTCTCTCTCTCTCTCTCTCTCTCTCTCTCTCTCTCTCTCTGTGTGTGTGTGTGTGTGTGTGTGTGTGTTTGTGTGTTACACCATTCAAATATAGTACAATGTCCGTAGCAATGTTTGTTTATAATGCCATAAAAAGACGCGACGAACAATGCAACATCGTCCAATCACAAACGATCACTTTGAAATAATAATCCACTCTGCTTCTCCAAGGAAATGTGTTAAAATGTGTGTTTTGCTTTGTTGATGTTACGAACCTATTTGTTTATGTACGCCATTGTTTCCACTGTGTTTGTTGGTTTGAGTTTGACCTCCTGTCGGACAGGATGGTGGACTGATCGGTAATATTGTGACCTGTGACTTGACTTGTGACTCTCTCTCTCTCTCTCTCTCTCTCTCTCTCTCTCTCTCTCTCTCTTTCTTTCTTTCTTTCTCTCCCTCTCTCTTTCTCTCTCTTTCTCTCTCTCTCTCTCTCTCTAACTTAAAAAAAATTATCCCACGTCCCATTGCTGTCCCTTTGGGGATATCTCCCTTTGGGGATATCTCCCTTTGGGGATAGACTATTACTTTAACATACTTACTGAGAGATACATGTAGGTCGGTTGCCTGATGATACGAAATTACGTGCTGCTAACTGAAATGCAGGAAGTCTGGAGGAATCGAGTACCTATAGATTTTTAAGTACATGTATTGTATAAAGTCGCACTGAACGGAAAGGGGATATGAACTTATTTTACGGACACAAAGGCTACCACAGAGAGAGAGACAGACAGAGAGAGACAGAGAGAGACAGAGACAGACAGAGACAGAGACAGACAGACAGACAGAGAGACAGAGAGAAACAGAGACAGACATACAGCCAGACATTTACATTTGGTTTAGAAAGGTCGGCGTGGGAGGACTTTTTAATAACAGTTTGTTGTTGTTGTTTTTTCTACCGCAATTCTATCCACGTTGCTCATCTTTTTTTAAAGGCTGCAGGGAAGTTTGAAGATGAAGTAGATTTTCTTTCTACGTAGAGAGCCCTCCTCCGTGTCCACGCAAATTAGCCCAGGGCCTCACCTTACGGAAGTCGCATCAAATATCCTTAGTCTGCAATCTGTCGCGTGGCGGCTACAGGAAATGTACATGCAAAGCACGCTTAGGACGTGGGAGACATCTCGTTCCATTACGGGGGGAAACTCGTTCCAATTTCCGTAGTGTTTGCAAGACGCTGTACAAAGTGACTGCTACTCTCAAAGTAGCAAATATATTTTTTAGCACACTGTTTCAATCTGCTTTTACTTGCCTTATTTTGTATAACCCTCTTCCCTACCCGCTCCCACAAAGCTTAGATTAGGTGGTGGCGAGAGAGAGAGGGTGGAGTGGGGGGGGGGGGTGTTAGAGGGTGGGGTATACTGGAATCGAGTCACGGTCACTCCTCTATGGGTGTGTGTGTGTGTAGGTGTGTGTGTGTGTGTGGGTGTGCGTCTACGTACCGTAGGTTATGAGGTTGTGTGTAAGACTTTCTGACGGGCTTCTGAGGTACAAAATTTTATGAGGTACATTTTCCCGTGACCTCACAGTGCTGACCTCAGAAACCGCATGCTGAGCTACCAAGTATATCGCCTATACATTTATCTCAACCACCTCACAAAACCGTTGGAGAGCGACCACCTACACACACACACACGGATTTTTGCTGGGAGCCTGTGTGTACTTTTCAGTTTTGACCCTGCCTCTCTCTCTAAAATTGCCGCTTTTTTGATTGGCTCTGAAATTATCAGGCGATGCGCATGCGCAACCGAGCGTCTTTTCAAGATTTTTCATTGCCGGAACCCATACTTCAGGTATGTGTTGAAAATGTAATTTGCTTCTTCTTCTTGGGTTGAGCAGCCATAATCAGTTGGTTGATTCATGGACATTTTCATGATACCTTTGTATCTGTAAGGTACACAAAGCCACCACACAACACAACACGGAATAACCAAATGTGACCTATTTCGCCATTGGCGAGCATCATGCACCTTTGATTCACCCTTACATATCTTTAGTAATAAATATATTTATTTCTGTTGTTGTTTTTTTTTTTTTTTTTACTTCATTCTTTCAGTTTACAAGGTACTATATGAAGTTTACAGGCAGTCAGCAAACAGTTTTGAAAGAGCAAGAATGAAGAAGAAAAAAATACTTTTGCTTTCCACAGATTTTGCTGTGTTATAGCACACATTTCTATTATTTTTCTTTCAGAAATGCTCTGCATGCATCTATACTAGATGGCAGCTATGGCAAATCTACAGTCGTGAGTCTACAGCCTACAATGTATGATGAATCTGCAGTCGGTTTCTGTCACTTTGGAGCCAAAAAGAGGTAAGGTGTCTTCTGAACATGTTTGATTTGCATCAGCGTTCTAGATCTATTTCTTTCGATTTATGAATGGATATTTGTCGCACATTTTCGCGATCGTAATGCCGGACTTTGACAGTGATAGTGTTGATGGTTTTACAGATTTATTAGACGAATTAGCGATATATCATGCTCAGGACTTCAGGACTTAAATGTTGATAATAAGAGTGATATTTATGAGTGTGGTGCTCTTATCTACCGACTTTAATTGTAAAATGTTGATCGATTTTTTGATTGACGTGGTAGGTTCTAATGCTGAGTGGTCTGAGTATATTTGGGACCCAAATATTGAAGCCACAAAGTTTGAAGACTTAGATATAAATCTGTTGAACATTTCTTTTAATCAAACAAAGTTTTAGAACATTCAGAGGCAAAGCAATCACGTATACATTAGAAGATCGTCACAAGTGTTGTGAGTTTTACCCGTGTGTTATTCATTGGATGTATACATTGATTGGAGTCAATGAGATAAGTATGCTACTGCAGGGCTTCTGAAATGCACTAGCCCGCTCGCCAATGGCTAGTTAAAATTACCACGGGCTAGTTAAAGTTCAAAGTCTACTAGCCCGGCGGGCTAGTTGATTTTCTCTCTTCAGTTTGTCAATCCCAGATGAAAATAAAAACATCGGCTTGATTACGAACCGTTTAAACTGCGCAGCTCTACACGTGTGCGTTTCGCCAAGAACGATCACTGAAGAGGGACCGTATGGGTGATGATTCATTTCATATCATTCGATAATAAGCGCATCGGGAAGAGAGGAGAAAAATATCCCTTACTGTGCCTCATTCCCTGAATTGCAAGCCAAAAAATACTCTGTATGATTGGCTCGTAGCGCGTAATATTGATTGATATGAACCAATCTATCAGAGAAGGCTTTACATGATCGCTCAGCTTAGTTTGTTAGCGCTTTCGGTTTAGCTATGGTAGTATGGATCGATTTGTAAAAACAATTGGTTCAACTTCTGCCGAATCTGATACACCGGCTAAAAAAGCAAAACAATCGCATCAGAAAAAAATCGAAAAGGATAGATGCTATGATAAAAATGAAAGAAAGCGCGAATTTAAAGATGAATGGTACTTTGATCACGAAGGCAAAAAGCGAACGTGGCTCCACTACGATGGCTCCAAAATGTTTTGTACGCCGTGTAGACAGTACCAGAAACCGAAAGAAGGAAAAAAAAAACTATTTGTAGAAGGATCGACCAATTTTAAACTTGAGAGCATCAAGTCCCATGAAAGTTCAGAAGGACACAAGTGGAGTGTAGCATGCGATGCTAACAGCAAAAAGAAGGTTGAAGATACAGAGGCAGGAAAGCGCCTGACATCGTTGGACAAGGCACAAATGGACAAGCTGATAATTCTGTTCAGAAATGCCCATGCTTTAGCAAAACATGCTCGTCCATTCACTGATTTTCCTTGGATTTGCCATTAAGTCATAAACTCTCTCTCTCCCTCTCTCTTCACATGTTACGCTTCTATTCCAAAATTAGTTGAGCAGGCGATTTTGACAGCTGTTTACACGGAAATGATTGTGTTTAGATAGTAATAGATTGCAATTTATGCTTCCTAGCAAGCACATCCCTAGCACTCCATTTTACAGCTTATTTGATGCTTTGCCATTTCAGCAGGGCTAGTCAAAATTCTTGCGGGCTAGTAACTTTTCTAAGTAACTAGCCCGGCGGGCTAGTTGAAAAAAAAGTCTTTCAGAAGCCCTGCTACTGTGTTATGCATATTTTTGTAAGCATGTCTTGTATTATTTTTTAGAGCATTACCACCATCATTATTATCACTGTATTTCTGACTTTATCAATTGTAGTAGCATACCTGGGGTATGTAATTACAAACCAATATTGACAGGCCTACAATAGGTAGACACTCAAAATAATGTATTTGCTGCATAGTATATTCAACAACCAACACCAACAGTTTGTGAGGCATGTGAGAGACTGGCATGATGTTGCGCCTGCTGTCGGGTCATTGCGGCAGTGAGTGGAGGTGCGTTGCGTTAAGTAGATTACCGTTCCCGGAAACGGAGCGTATAGGGGACTGGATGAGTGAAGGCAGTATGATGTAAGAAGACGTGTTGCGGTAGGATGGTGACTTCAAAAGCGAGCTGCGACATTCAGATGATGAAGGCACGATGAATCAGGACGGAAAGTGAAGTGCGAATGCATGGGGTTTGGAGCGCACGAAGCAGCTGCGAAAATGACTGTAAGGGTGCCAAACAGGACGCCACGGAAAGGCCGGACGAAAGGTGCCGAAGAGGCCGTAGAAGAATGGGCCGATGGAGCCGCAAGAAGATGACCAAGTAGAGGCCACGTGAAGGAGGGTAGGCAAAACGCAGAATGCCGCTGGCGGTGAAAACACCTGTTGTCCGGAGGTCGCCACTCTCCACAGGGAACTCCACGTCGCCCAATAATTAAAAAAAGGTAATGGGCAGCCAGAGGCCGGGCAGACGGAGACGGAGACGGAACGAGGAGGGCCCTTCCACGCAGAGCAACCGCCGCCCGGCCAGAGGAGCCCAACAATAGAGAAGATGAAAGTTGTAGTGTGAAGTGGAGAGTCGTGTCGGAATCTCTCGCGGACAGCTGCGGTGGCTTCAACTTCTGGCGTGCCACCCACGGGACGGTGTATCCTCCTCCTATCGGCACGCCGCAGTGTCCGCGCGTCTGAACGTCTCCTGGAATTAACTTCTGCAAGAAGCAGAGCTGCACCATCTTTGGGCTCCCGATCGTCTCGATTTCAGAGAATGGCAAGAACTGCGGACAAGTCCTCCGACGGAGCAGAAAGCGCCCCTGCGCAAGCTGAGACGACGACTGCCGCGGTTTCAACTTCTGTACTGCCACCGCCGACCACGAGACCTGGAATCGTATTCGCACGCCACAGCCCTCGACCCAGCCTGGTTGATAAGTGGAGGTGCCTCGCTAGTACAGGCTAAAATAGTCAAAAGGAACAGCGAGAAAGACGCTTGTTTGTAACACCTAATGATGCCATTCACAAGAACATAACTGAAAGCAAACATTATTTTACACATGCGAACTCCATTGCTACCGCACTGGACGCCTTGCAGCTTTAAACATGTTCTGCTTAGGGTAGCACAGTCTTCTGCTGTTACTCTCAATTGGATGCATTAAATTAATTTATGAAGCTGAGGTTCTAATTATAAACTAGTATCACACATGTTTTTTCTCTATATTTTCCAGTTGCACCAATGGATTTGAAAAAAAGGCTTCTCTACCGTCACTATGGAAGAGGGCAGCTAATGGCTGCATTAGCCAAGTGTCCTGCAAACAATAAATCAGGTAATAAGATTAATATTTAAGTAACTAAAAAATAACTAACAAAATTAAAACATAAAACATAAAAATTAAAAAATACTAGTAAAAATATTTTTAAAATGTCCTTTTATTTGTTTAGAAAATGTAATAATTTTTCAGAAAATGTATAAGAGTTACACAGTTATTTTTTAATACTGTCCCTACGCTATCCTATCCCGCAACTCAAAGGTCGTTGGGGCAGCACAGATGATCGTTTAACCAGCGTACTCCATCTTTCTCTGTTCTCAGCAACCCTCATGGCTTCGTTCAGTGTCAAACCAGTCCAATCTCGAATGTTGTCCTCCCACCTCTTTTTCTGTCTCCCTCTTCTTCTGCCTTCTTGCACCGTGCCTTGTAGGATGGTTTTTGCGAGGCCTGATGCTCTGGTGACGTAGCCATACCATCGGAGTTTCCGTTTCTTTACCACTGTGAGCATGTCATGTTGTCCAATGGAAGTGTGATGGTCTGTGGGTCTGTTGTTGGTGATGTGCTGAGTATAGGAAATGGCCTGAAGTCTTCTGTAGCACCTCATCTCCATGCTTTGTATTCTTCGTTGTAGATCTTCCAAATAGGTTGGAATAATTTTAGTCAAGCAGTCTGCAGAATATCAACTTAATTAGGAGAATCATCATTGACTAATGTCACATTGTCAGCTAGTTTCCCCCTTCCCCCTCTCCCCTTTGCGGGATTGTCATTTTCATTTCTGACGTGAGCATTTTTTCACATTTTATTGTCCCTTTTTATCGGGAAATTCTGGGCCGTCTCCCCTGGGGAAGGTGTCGTTGTAACCTGTGGCGCACCCAAACTCAACCTACCTAATATTAGTTGTGTTTTTTATTTTTATTTTGCTGGGTGAGCAAACCGAAATACCCGAAGAAAACCCCCGAGACGTTGCCCGAGTCGAAAGAAAATAATATTCGAAAAAACATAACGCCATGCTGGATCGATCCCACACCCGTCAGTATCCATTGGATTCTAGCCTATGGACAAGGAAAGTTAGTCTCGCGTTTTACCACTCGACCGCAACGCTCGCCAGTTGCTTTCATGTTCATTTTAAGATGACTTTAAAATGACGTGAATAGAGCGAGAAGTTATGGGGATCAAAAGATAATGAAGTAATATAATCTAATTTGACATATATAGCGTTTTTATTCAGCCTGGTAGAGCTCGTGCTGCGATCTATACCAACATACGCGCTAGAATGTTATACACACTCTTTCACCATTACTTACACATATCTCTTGACCTTGTTATTAAAAGTGTACCTAAGTTATGTTAAAGATGTTAATTATTAACAGGTGCAGGACACTAACGTGACCATTATACACTCACACTCCACACCAAGAAACCCATCACTTTCCGTACATCGCCATGCTTTTAGTCAATCCACCCCGTTTTTTATTGCACACATTCCTGGGACTTGAAGAATTAGCTCCATCGAGCAATAATCAGCAAAGATTTTTTTTATATTATTGATTTTAGCTCTGCATTGAGGCTGTGACCCTTCAGAAAAAGTGAAGAATGTTATTTTTTTTAATTGTGCATCGACCAGTCATTGAAGGAAACCTGTATGCTAAGTTTTAATTCAGCGGGATTGTAATTACCAGAGATATTGCTGGGCACACACACACACAGACAGACAGAGAGACAGAGTGAAACCTATGTATACAGGCGGGGTGAATAATTACAGGCATACGCCATTTTATGAAAATACGCTTATTACATTTTATATAGTACGTAGCAAAGAGTATGCTTGTTAATTTTCAGCAATTCTTGGTCACTGCATGTTATTTTATAAATGTATTGAACTAAGACATAACGTGTATAAAATAATTTTAAATAAATTTAATAATAATTATTATTACAAAATAATCATTTAGATTTCAAGTAATCTTAATACAATAAAACATAACAATTGATTAATTACAAATACTAGATTTTTTATCCAATCCAATGCATGCTTGTCCATCAGCTTCCATGTTTTGCACTGTGTTGATGGAGTGTGTATGTGAAGTGGACGTACAGTAAACCACCGGCCAACTCTAAGACTTATGTACATAGCACTATGAGGTTGTGTGGAAGACTCGGTTTTGTGGGGTACATTTTCATATGACCTCACAGCACCTATCTCAAACCCCCCTTGCCAAATTCTCTAGTGTCCTATGCATGTATTTATATCACCTCACAATACCGCTGGCATACTTACTATATGCACACACATACCACGCAAGGGTAGCACAGGGCATACATTTTTAAAGAGCATACATTTAATATCGGTCTGTTGGTTGGTCCGTTGCATGCAAAATTGATGTTTTTATTTTGCACTGGAATTTCTTTAATAAAAATATTTTCATTGTTTTTTATTTACACACGTCAATATCTTTTTTTCTTCCTAACCAACCGATATGTAGTTTGATATGATTGCTTGATCAAGTGAAGAGCAAAGTATTACAGACACTTCAAAATCAGCTGCGTTGATGTACATATATGAGGTTGGTATCTCTAACGGGATTGAGAGGTGGACAGTTTTATGAGGTACATTTTCCTATGACATTGCAATGAAGACCTCACAAACCACTGGCGGAGTTCACCACTATGTCTTCTATGTATTTATTTCAATCACCTCACAATACTGCTGACATATTCAAAAGTACAAACACACACGCACACACATACCTCTCAAGGGTAGCTCATGGCAAACATTTCCAAAGGGCATTCATTTTCAAAGTAACAGTTTTGGCCTTTCTCTTGATGAAAAAACATTCATCACTGCTCGGTAATTATGTTAAAATTGCACAGCCAGCATAGCCTACTATTACGTCAAATTTGTTATGAAGTATTGTGTAGCTCGCAATGATTGTGTAACAATGACCACCTCACCCTGTTGAGTAGGCGGGCATGCGGTGAATTAACCTGTTATTCTCACAATGACTTCATGAATAGTAGCCTTGTTTCAAACTCTGCATTTTTGGTAGGCGTAAGAAATGGTTTAATACAGCCGGTTAGTTTCTTATTTTCTTTTTCTTTTTTCACAAACTAAATCCATACTAGGTACTCACTTTCATGTAGGATATTGTGAATAAGTTCACTAAGGGGCATGTGAATTATTGGCTTTGCCCTTTTAGTCTATATTAATGTTTGTACCTAACGAAATAAATAAAGGATATTTTACACACAGCTACTATCCCTTCCTTCCCCCCCCCTCTCTCTCTTTCTCTCTCTCTCTCTCTCCTCGTCCCCCCCATCTTTCCTACAAACACACCTAAATCGGAATTAATGACGTAGACTTTTGATATGTTTCTTCAAACCTCAAATAAATTGTCCTTATAATTATATGGAGTTTGTGCTTTTCTTTCTTCAGGACCTGGAAAGACTGACCGGACAGATGGCTTTGCTGGGACATTCTACAACTAGTACAAGTAGCATTACTACTTTGGAGGATCAACATGAAGACGGAGGCACACCTGAAGCACTGCTGGTGAACAAATCAAGGTCAGGAAAAATACTAGAAAGAAAATACAGCCAGACAGACTACAAACAACGGAAGAGTGCATACTACAAATACAAGTCCCTTCAGGAGTTTAAGTCAAAGAACATTCATGATTTGGCTGCACAAATTAAATACTACTAGTGATTCACTGTTCAGGACCATAAATTCAACACTGTCATTGTGAACAAATTTGAGGGCGTGGTATATGAACGCCTAAATGTTAAATCTAGATCAATTATTTGTATAGCAAAAGTGTTGTAAGTGTTATACTAGTAGCTGCTGTTGTGTGGTATGCCGTTACGATGAGTATAAAAGTAGTTTTGACCTTGTTGCATTATGCTCTTTGTGCGATGATAATTGTTCCTGGAAACTGTGCAATGTTTCTGTGGAATGGAAATAAGTGCAGAGAGGACCAAAGTGATGACCAACAACACCAATGGCATCAACACGGACATCAAAGTCCAAGTCCAAGGCCAATCCCTCAACACTGTGCATAGCTTCAAATATTTAGGAGCCATTGTATTAGACAATGGGTCCCGACAGGAAGTCCTCTCCAGGATCGCACAAACTGCTGCCCTGGCGAGGTTAAAGCCAATTTGGAAAGACATGATCATCAGCCTACATTCCAAGGTAAGACTGCTGCGCTCCCTTGTCATCTCCATCTTCCTATATGCTTGCGAAACATGGACCCTAACAGCAGATCTACAATGAAGAATACAACGCATGGAGATGAGGTGCTACAGAAGACTTCTGGCCATTTCCTATACCCAGCAAATCACCAACGACGAAGTCCGACAGACCATCACACAAGCCATTGGATAACACGATGACCTGCTCAAAGAGGTGAAAAAACGGAAACTCCGATGGTATGGCCACGTCGCCAGATCATCAGGTCTTGCAAATACCATCCTGCAAGGCACAGTGCAAGGAGGCAGAAGAAGAGGGAGACCGAAAAAGAGGTGGGAGGACAACATTCAAGAATGGACTGGTTTGACACTGAGCGAAACCATCAGGGTTGCCGATGATAGGGAAAGATGGAGTACGCTGGTTAAACAATCATCTGCGTTTACGTACCGTAGGTTATGAGGTTGTGTGTAAGACTTTCTGACGAGGTTGTGAGGTACCAAATTTTATTAGGTACATTTTCCCATGCTCCACAGTGCCCACCTTAGAAACCACGTGCTGAGCTACCAAGTATATTGCCTATACATTTATCTCAACCACCTCACAAAACCGTTGGAGTGCGACCACCTACACACACACGCGCGGATGTTTGCATGTACACCACAACGATGCTAAAAATGTGCTTACCTCACAACGTAGGGTACGTGGGCATATGTGTGGTGCCCCTATGACCTTTGAGTTACGGGATAGGATAGGATAGTATTTGGGAATGCCAATGTGAATGGCGTCGGTGAGACAAATGATAGAGGGCTGAGTGTCCTAGAATTACGGGAAAGGATAGGATAGGATAGGATAGGATAGGATAGGATAGTTCCTATTTTTCACTGTGCTGTTCTTGAAATTCATTTTGGGGGTAGGAAACTCTGGTTAATTGAGAATATATGAGCATCAGAAGCCACATTATAGTCAATGCCATTGAAAGTCAAGGTCATTCCAAGGTCACTGGCTTTTTTGGCATAATGCATCTTTTGCTGTAATGTATTTGATCTTACATGAGTGTATTTAGAGCTGGAGGTCAAGGTCATCTCAAGATCAAGAGCATAGAAAGATCAAAGTTGGTATGACTTTGCGTTTTAATGCCACCGTTACATTTAGTTTTTCTCTGGGCATTCATTTTAATGTTAAATATTGCAAGTTCCATAAGGAGCATGTGCGTCATATGGGTTTTTGTCCTTCTAATTTTAAATTATTAATACTATTTGTAATTTATTTTTAAACTTATTATTATTATTATTATTATTATTATTATTATTATTATTATTATTATTATTATTATTATTATTATTATTATTATTAATTATTATTATTTTAATCCTGGCCGTTAACGAACTTTGAATCACGGGCTGTACAGGCTGTTATTGTCTAACATTCGAGTACATCGCGTATTATTATTATTATTATTATTATTATTATTATTATTATTATTATTATTATTTTACTCCTGGCCGTTAACGCACTTTGAATCACGGGCTGTACAGGCTGTTATTGTCTAACATTCGAGTACATCGCGTAAACCACGGAGCCAACTGCGTTCCTGGCATAATACAACTTTTGCTATAGTTTATTTGATCGTACATGAGTGTATTTGGAACAGGAGGTTAAGGTCATCTCAAGGTCAAGAGCATCGAAAGATCAAAGTCGGTATTTGCGTTTAATGTCTCATTTTCTTTTTCTTTTCTGTTGCTCATATTATGTTAAATATTGCAAGTTAAATAAGAAGCATGGAGTCATGGGGGCTTTACCCTTCTAGTTATAATGGTGTAATGTTTTGACGGTTTAACAGATTTTGGTTTTCTGTGGTCCTGATTCGGTTCCGCCTTGGTAGTCCGCTAGACCCTGTATTACCTGTAAGCATTTTCTGTATAGTGCTCCTAGCAATGTTCCCGATTAAGCACAGTGGTGCATTAATTACGCACCAAATACGAAAACTGATGCAGAAAAGTTTGTTTGTGTGCGTCCACATTTTTTCCAAATCGCTGAAGTAGCAATCGTGATAAATGAGTGTCCAACTAATTCACGCAAAGCCCACATAGAAGACCTCCATAGCCGACCATTCAGTGTTGTATCGCGAGTTGTCGTCCTTTAAAATCGAAGGTGCGAGCAATGTGTACTTCCAGTATGCATTTATATCGCTGCTGAAATGGTTTTCCTTCCCTGACAAACCAAATTGTGGAATCTCAAAATTTAGAAAAGGACTCGTACACCTTATTTAATTGTTTTGGATGGATTGTAATTGTTTTGTTGTTGATGATGATTAGAATGGTAAAGACAACAATACTGTTGCTGATGGGGATGATAAATCCAAATATTTGTTTTGTGACAACAAGTATGTTGCATAATGTACTTCTTAATTCTTGAGTAAGTTTAACTTTATATTGTGTATTGGGGAAATCAGTTTAACTTTTGATTGTATTTTTGACTCAAATGCATTGAAATGTATGTTGATGTTACTGTACTTACCCAAAAAACTTATGTTTTGACTCTCTCTCTCTCTCTCTCTCTCTCTCTCTCTCTCTCTCTCTCTCTCTCTCTCACCCCTTGGGGTCATGAGCAATCTTGCCACTGTAGATTGTTCTAACCTATAAAGGGAAAAGTGAAAGCCCCAGTTGAAAACCTGTCTTTCCTTTATAGGCATGACCGATTCACTGCGGCAACAGTACCCCCGTTGGAGTGCCGGGGGTTTCAGTATAAATAGTATCCCCACTTTCTGGAAATTTAGTGCTTTAAATTCCCACTGTCGCTGTCTTCCTCATTTGCTCTTTCCCATTCCTGCTCTGTCCTATCACTCTGCTATACTATCTTCTTCTTCGCTTGATCAATGACCTACCTTTTTTCTTGAAAACTCTTCCTGGACAAGACTCCTTGTTTGTGTATGGGGTCTGTTGTATCAGCTTGGGAGTATTGGACGCTTTCTGCCGGGTGGTCACTAGGGCTTCCTATGATGTTATTATTTAGCAATATAGGCATTTTATATGTATGTGTTTTGTTGATAATTTATAATGATGTTTGTATGCTATTTTGTTTTTGTAACCGGGGGTTCGATTAGTTGGGGTAAAGCCTCAGCCGTCCCCTGAGTGGGATGTCTTTATTGTAAAGTGACTGGCCGGTGGAGGGCATACAGTTTTCCCACTAGGGTTGTTTCAGCAGATCTTTTATGCGGATCGGGGGTTGTCCGGTCCTGATTTGGCTCGGAAGAGTCCGCTGGACCTAAAGCAACAATCAATCAATCAATCAATCAATCTCTCTCTCATGAAGCAAAGTCTGTTTTTCAAAGAGCCTTGAACTTGCTTGATCTTAATATAAATGAAGCGATTGGAGTGTTTAATAATTTTGTCAAGCAGAAAGCTGAGTGTATGAAGAGGAGACTTATTGTTGGCGAGACGAGCAATTGTGCATGGTTTGATAGGGAGTGTTCGGATGAAAGGAGAAATGTACGAAAATTACTTAGACAATTTAAAAAACATCCTACTTGTGAAAAGAGACAAAGCTACTGTAGAGCACGTAGGGAATATAAGAATTTCATATGTAGAAAAAAGAAGTTGTTTAATGATACTCAGTTCAATAAATTGATTTCATCGATAGGCAACCAGCAGGTGTTTTGGCAAGAATTTATAGGTTGTTTGGCAGACGAACTCAGCCAAAAAATGACATTACTATCGATGCATGGTATGAACATTTCAATGCTGTTTTAGATACGGATGATGAACATTTAGGTGGGGACCCAGACTTTGTTCAAAACTATGAAGAAGTTTTAGACAGACTAATTACAAGAGATGAAGTTTTTCAAGCTATTTGGAAGTTAAAGCGTGGTAAATCTCCTGGACCAGACGGGCTTATTGGCGAATTTTTTAAATATGCTGGTAGCAGTGTTATAGATTTCTTAGTGAAATTATTTAATAAATTGTTTTTGACTCAAATACATTGAAATGTATGTTGATGTTACTGTACTTGCCCAAACAACTTATGTTTTGACTCACATTCATATTCACTCACCCACCGCCACCGCCACCCCTGCCCACTACCCCCCACCCCCCACCCCATCCAAAAAGAAGAAAGTCTATATTTTTGCAAATCTGTGCGAAATGTGTCCTAAATTAGTCCAACTATGACATGTTAATAAAATTGTGTCCATCGGTCCGTCTGTGTGTGCGTCGGTCCGTCTGTCTGTCCGCCATCTGTGCAAAACTTGCAAGTGGATTAATATCTAAGAACCTATTTCAACTATCACAACTAAACTTCTTAAAATGGTGTATACTTACGAGACCTTATAAAGGATCAGTGAATTAATGACTTCACCTCAAGATCAAGGTCACAGGGTCAACAATTATTAGTTGTTGTTTTTTTAATGACAATTGTTCACACAGTTTACTCTTTTTTTTCTAGGTTATTAGTATTGAACTTATGATTCTTTGATGCATAATAGATATCAACGACCATGGACTATGAGATATATAAAGTCCAGACTTGTTAAATTTAGAGATGATAGATTAATCTGGTATACATGTTCCCTTTTTGCTTTGATCTTGAAGGTCAAGGTAATTTTAGGCCTCGCAAAAACATACAAAATTAGGTCATTGTACAGTGGAATGGCTATTTATTTAACCCATAGTATGCAACAATATTGGGTTATTTGATCAGACATGCATGAAGTCACATGAAGATCAAGGTCATCCCAAGGTCACCGTTGTTTTGGGCATAATACAACTTTTGCTGTAGTTTATTTGATTTGGAGCCGGTCATCTCAAAGTCGGGGTGTCGGATAGCGCAGTGGTTGGAGCACTCGCTACTGTGTCGCAAGTTAAGCGGTTAGCACTTGGATGGGTGACCGCAAAATGTGAAGCGACAAATAGCAACGCCCCCAGTTGAGGGGGAAGGTAAAGCAGCGAGGGAGAGAGATGGGCATCACCCTCATTACGCTGGTCCAAGATAAGTGTGATCTCCAACATCACGCTCCCCTACGGCCACAAGGCTATGGGACTACCTTTAGCTTTTTACCTTTACCATCTCAAAGTCATGATAGAAAGATCAAAGTCGGTATTACTTTGAATTTTAATGCCACGTATCATTTTGTTTTTCTGGGCACTCATTTTCATGTTAAATATTGTGAGTTCTTAAAGGAACATGTGAGTCATATTTAGTTTGTCCTTCTAGTTAGATTTCTGCAAATCTGTGCGAAATAAATCTTAAATAGTCTAATAATAATAATGATATCCAAAGAAATATCGGTCTGTCCATCCCACAGGCGCTTGTACCTTGACTTGCGAATGCCTATGCCTGTGACGTGTCTTTTGTGTGTCCAGATACAAGTCTGTGGTGCATCCCCTCTGTGCAAACACTGTAACCTAGTTGATTACGCTAAACCTATGTCTTTGTACTGTAACCTGGCTAATTACACGAAACCTATTTTTGACTCACATGTATAACAATGTGAGTCTATGAACCCAAAACTCAAGTGTCTCGATTTGTGCAAATTTGCGCGATATAGTCTGAAATAGTCAGTCCAAAAATGAAATCCAAACAAATGCTTGTCCGTCCGTCTGTCACTCCCGTTGGGGTGCCGGGAGTTTCAGTATAAATAGTATCCCCACTTTCTGGAAATTTAGTGCTTTAAATTCCCACTGTCGCTGTCTTTCTCATTTGCTCTTTCTCATTCCTGCTCTGTTTTATCAATCTGCTATACTATCTTCTTCTTCGCTAGACCAGTCACCTACCTTTTTTCTTGAAAACTCTTCCGGGACAAGACTCCTTATTTGTGTGTGAGGTCTGTTGGATAAGCTTGGGAATATTGGACGCTTTCTGCCAGTTGGTCACTAGAGCTTGATATGATGTTATTATTTATCAATGTAGGCATTATATATATATGTGTTTTGTTGATATTTTGTAATGATTGTATTCTATTTTGTTTTTGTAAATGGGGGTTCGATAAATTAGTGTATAGCCTCAACGTCCCCTGCGTGGGATGTCTTTATTATAAAGTGACTGGCTGGTGGAGTGCATTCAGTTTTACCACTAGAGTTGTTTCAGCAGATCTTTTATGCGGATCAGGGGTTGTCTGGTCCTGATTTGGCTCGGAAGAGTCCGCTGGACCTAAAGCAATAATCATGTCATGTAATGTAATGTCTGTCTGTTTTATACCTGGTAGGTTGTATTTAGAGCTACGAGTGGTCGAAATGTATCAGTGATTGAATTACTTACAGTCAAGTTCACAGTGTCAACAATGTTAGTCAAATATGACAATTAATAGTACACTTTTTTGCTCTTGTTTTCATGTGTGAACACAAATGTAGTTTAAAGATTTGCAAATATATAACTGTATCTGGAAAAAAACACCATTTGAAATTATTTCCATATTGTTATTGTTGCTTCTAGCATTTATTCATTGTTCAAAGTTACAGTACTTGACCTGTAAATTTAGATCGCCTGTTGATTTTGTTTCATCTGAATAAAAGAGGAAATGTATGTCAATTGTTTGATGATGTGTTTATACAGAAACAAAATAACACAAACCAGATCAATTGTATGACAGCGCAGACACTAACATGCTGACTCGGGCACTGAATACTTATGCTTGTTTGTTGTTTGTAATGTAATGGTGGTGGTGAATCAACATATGTTGTCATTCAAGCACGACAAACATATTAAAGTAAATCACAACCTTTTACTTTCAGAATTTTACTTCCACTGTATCCTGTATTCCCACAAACAATTTACATATTGTAAAACCTCCAATGTCTGTCTCTCCAGTATACCTCGCCTATTGTGTGACCTGTATTTATGACTGATAAGTTTACTTATAATATGAATTACACCTTTGTAATGGAGCGATCCTTTCCGACTGGTTTATAGAGTATAGGCTAAATTGAACAAACAAACAAAAACAACAAAATAAACAAAGGAAAAAAGATACTACAGATTCGTTTACAATTCGTTAATAAAAGTTTGAAATAGTTTGCTTTTGAATGAGTGGCATGTGTGCCTTGCCTCTCTGTTTCCGTTGTAATGTAATCCCTTTAATATAAAATTCTCTCTTGAAATAATTTACTTTTGATCTGAACAAGTGGTATGTGTGCTTTGTCTCTCTGTTTAATTTATCATACCCTTCTATTATAAGATCACATTTGGAGTGCATTTTGCAAGATCACATATTGGAGGTTCCAATGTAATAGATAAAGCACATTAACAACAATTTGATGATATGAAACAACCGCTATGCAACATTATGAACAAAAGTAAAACATTGACGCAAAATAACTAACCAACAGCAATAACAATCCTCACAGAACATTGTGTTAGAAGAGACTAATAATAATTAATCATATCAATCTGCGGGGGAAGAATGATGCTATGATATGTTCAGATAGGTAGAAAAATTAACGGTTTAAAAGTCACATCTGCTTGGTGTTTATTTTCAAATTACATGTACATACACTATATAATGCTGCTATGCTTATTTATCATTTATATATAATTTAATTACCAAAAAAACCCCATCTTACATAATGAGTATTGCCACAGATAATTTTCATAATTGGAAACACTGTAACGTACTTGTGAGGTAGTTCCTGTTGACCTCATGAATATTCATGCAGTTATACCTCACAACATAAGCACAAGGCTCCCATTTTCAAAGTAACCGGTTTGGCCTCATTCTTGATGAAAAACATTCGTCACTGCTCGGCAATTATGTTAAAACTGCCCAAAGTCAGCATAACCTAATATTACGTGAAATATGCTATGTAGTGTATGTACCCCACAACGATGCTAAAAATGTGCCTACCACACAACGTTGGGTAGGTAGGCATGTGTGGGTGTGTGTGTGTGTGTGTGTGTGTGTGTGTGTGTACTGTATAACCGCACATTTGGTTGTTTTTTTCTCCAATATGAACGAGGTAACAAATGCGATATTTGAACAAAAAAAATTGGGAAGCAAAGATCTTCCCCATTTTAAAAAACAAACATATTTTCCACTCGAAAACAGTATAGCACAACCGTAAATATCGAGAAATCGCATCTTTCCAATTTGTCGAAAAATGAGGTAGACAAGTGTGTAAGTGATACACAACTATGTTGTAAGCTGCGCTACGAACAAAATCAAGTTTAAAGGGCAGATTACCTCTCAATCCTGTACGCCCTTCATTACATCCATTTATTTTTTTTTCAAATACATTTGATTTGTAAATATCACAAAGTAAAGACCATTCCGCAATTGTACCCTGTTTTGGTAGCATTCCAGATTGATCGGCTTATGCACGTGTGTGTGTGCGTGTGTGTATGTGTGTGTGTGTGTGTGTGTGTGTGTGTGTGTGTGTGTGTGTGTGTGTGTGTGTGATGTCAGCCGGTCAGTCTGTCTGTCTGTCCACGCAGTTTCTCAATATAGGGTGGACGGATCTATATAATTGTAGGCGTATTCCTTCTTCACGTCATGACCTCGCCGACATTTACCCCACCTCCCTCCCACCACCAGTCTCCCACCCCTCCCAACAACCCATAACTTTTTGATAATGGTGGTGGTGGCGGAGGTGGTTGATGATGATGATGATGATGATGATGATGATGATGATGATGATGATGATGATGATGATGATGATGAGCTATTTAAGAAAAAAGATTTAATTGTTTGTTCTTCTTTAGTTTCAAGCAAAATAACTCTTGGACCTATTCAAAATGAAGTTTTGTTTAATCTTACAAATCTGCCGTTGAACGGAAGCAAAGGGTTGGGAATTTAAATACAAATGGTTGAGTGAATGACTGAATGTCAAGATACACAGCGCATAAAATCAAATAAAACGGAAGGCGCCCTCATAGTACCTGCAATAGAAAGACATCCTTCTCCTTCTCGTCGTCCTCCTCCTTCTTCTTTTTCTCATCATCGTCATCATCGATGTTATTATTATCATCATCATCATCATCATCATCATCATCATCATCATCATCATCATCATCATCATCATCATCATCATCAACCACCTCCGCCACCACCACCATTATCAATACCATCATCCATCACCACCCCCATTATTATCATCACCATCATCATCATCCATCACCACCACAGTCATCTTCGTCATCCACCGCCACTATCACCATCACCACCATACTACTACTACTACTACTACTACTACTACTACTACTACTACTACTACTACTACTACTACTACTACTACTACTACTACTAATAATAATAATAATAATAATAATAATAATAATAATAATATTCTATCACCACCACCACCACTATCATCATCATCATCATCTATTACCATCACCATCATCATCAGCAACAGCAGCACCCACTGTAGCTAACTGTGGTACGCTGTGTGTCATTGTGGACCTCGCACTGATGGAAAACTAACCCGTTGACTGAAGTGAAAGAGCATTGAGGTTTAACGTCGTCTACTCCACTTCTAGCTTTGGCGATGCGTCAGACCATCCCAGGGAACAGGGGGTAATGGCCTAAATCAACACTGAACCATCATAGCAAATCAATTGCTAACATGGGCAATGAAAAATGGCCACTTTTTGTTTTGCCCATCCACCGCTGGTGTCGAACCAGGGTCATCGGTGTGCCAGGCAAACATTCTAACCACTGAGCTAAGGCGGTGTGTCAAATCTGGTAAAACACCTCCTAACCTTTCACCTTTCTCCTACAAGGCACGCTTTCACACTTCCAGTCCTGCACTGCGCTAAGCCAATGCATGCTGATTGGTTCACATTTGCATATTCCCTTTTAACGGCCGATGCTGTTTTCGCTGTTGACGCTAGAGCTAACAGAATTATCGGATTCTTCTTTCTTTAAACGTTCCTTCCCGGTTCCCGTCTTTTTCGACTTCTTGTTCTTGATCTTGCTTTTGACCTTCGCGTTACTTTTCTTCTTCTTCTTCTTCTTCTTCTTCTTCTTCTTCTTCTTCTTCTTCTTCTTCTTCTTCTTCTTCTTCTTCTTCTTCTTCTTCTTCTTCTTCTTCTCCTTCTTCTCCTTCTTCTTCTTCTTCTTCTTCTTCTTCTTCTTCTTCTTCTTCTTCTTCTTCTTCTTCTTCTTCTTCTTCTTCTTCTTCTTCTTCTTCTTCGTCTAGTCCTCCTTCTTTGTGTTCCTTTCTTTCTCTTCTATTTCTTCTCCTCCCCCCCCCCCTTCTTCTAACGATTTCAAGTTTTCTCTTCAACTTCTTTCGTCATTCTCTCTATACTCTACATCTGGCTCTCTGTCTCTCTCTGTCTCTGTCGCTCTCTCTCTCTCTCTCTCTCTCTCTCTCTCTCTCTCTCTCTCTCTCTCTCTCTCTCTCCTTTCCTTTCTTCTTCAAACTGCCAAATCGACTATGTAAACGACTTGCTTTAGCTCTTGCTGCAAAACAGTTTCAGATAAAATGTTACAAAGTTTGGAGTGAGTTGCGCTGTAATGCAGACTATCTGTTTCCTCAATAGTCCTTCTTCTTCTTCTTCTTCTTCTTCTTCTTCTTCTTCTTCTTCTTCTTCTTCTTCTTCTTCTTCTCCTACCTGCTATTAAAAAACAAAGAACAACACAAATATGCCTTATACAATAGTCCAACACACTTTGGTTGAGGTTCTATTTTTATAATCAACTTCGATGAAATTAATAGGCGTATGACAAAATGAATTTTATTGATTTATATCTAAATCGTATTTTTGACAGAGTTTGTAATTTAGAATCCACATTGAAACTATTAATAAAATATAGTTTAAGTTATTATTTTTTAAATAGATTTATATCAAAGTGGTATTTGGAAAGAGAGTATGTTTTGGTTTTTCCGATTTTCCTCCCGATGAGTTAACATTCACTGCGAATTTCAAACGGATCTGTGACACTGATTTGATTTACCTTTAGTCGCTTTAAAGGTCATAAAATCATAAGAGGGTATGTTTTGGGTTTTTTGATGTTTCCCTCGATGAGTCAACATTCACTGCGAAATTCAAACGGATATGTGACACTGATTTGATTAAACTTTAGTCCCTTTAAAGGTCATAAGGTCATTATAAGTATGCCTCCGACCTTCCAAATCGTAGGGTAAGATGGAAGTAAAGGAGGTTTGAAAACATCGATTTCTGTGGTAAAACGAACGCCGTAATCAATGGTTTTAACCTTTACAAAAGGAAACTTGCTGTAAATTAGCCAAACTTTTCGGAACAAAGGGCGACTTTAATGAACCTCAAATAAATTAGATTACCTCAGGTTTACAACTTATTCGGACGGCAGCTTTCACCCCCACCCTCCTAAAAGTTAGATAAAAGTTAGGAAATACTGACATGTCAAACTAAAGGGGTTGTCTCTCTCATTGTCGCTTTCGGCATGAACCTTTCTGGAGTGACGGTTATGTCTTGTCAGTGAAAGTGTTCGCTAGCCAAAACTTAGGAAGATGACCTTAAAATGTAAAATTGGGCAAGTGGTCAAGTCAAGTCAAGTCAAGTCAAGTCAAATAATGTTATTGGCAAGATAAAACACAAGGAATAAGGAATTTGTCTCAGAATCGAGATAACACGCACGCACACACACGCACACGCACACACAGTTCACACACGAGCCAACATACTGCATGCAAGCACGACAAACAGAACCACACCCCTGAGCCACCGCGAAAACCGTATGCAGAGGTTGAGGTCGAGGGGTCAAGGCCAAAGGTCGCTCTTTCCATGGCTAGCAGTACACACAAACACACGTGTAACGGTGTAGTTCGATGTAAAACAGAAGAATTTGTTCTGTGCGAGGTATAGACTTTAAACTAAGAAACAGTAAAATTGAAAATAGAAAGGATTATTTGAAGAGGGAGCGTACTAATGGAGTAATGGAGAGAATTCTATACGATTCTATACGAATCCATCCTAAGTGACAGAGTGACAGGGTTCAGCATTTCTAATTAATGAGGTTGATGTTAAAATGGCGTAACCTTCAGATCTGTCCTCTTTCCTTCCCTCTTCCTTACCCGCCCGCAAGAGAGGCACGCTGGTCTAGTGGTAGTGCTTTGGCTTGCGGATCTGAAGGTCCCGGGTTCGAGCCCTGTCCGGGCCATTGTGTTGTGTCCCTGGGAAAGACACTTTACTCCCGTTTCCTACTCAGATCCTTCGGATGAGAGTATAAACCGAGGTCTAGTCTGTGTGTCGCACACATTCCATAATAATGGACTTTAAAGATCCTAACGCTCATGTCCTAGACGGGTGAGTGCTGGTAACAAGAACACACCCAGCATGCACTTGGTCCTTCTCCCCCTCCATGGCTGGCCAGGATAGTGCTCAGTTGTCCGGGCGTCAGACCATGCGCCCAAAGGCTGCGGGTGGGCGTCTCGGGCGGTTTGAGTTAGATCCTGTAACGGTCAGCGCCTAGAGTCTGGTCAAGTACGGCGAGATAAATGCGCTATAAAAATCCTCAATAATAATAATAAAAAATAAAGATAATATTATTAAAGAAAACGTGCAACAACATCAGCACATGTATCAGCCACAGGTGATGAAAGCCTTTGAATGGGTATATATGAAGCGAGGTTTTCAACGTCGAACGGCGTGCCGTGCGCCAAGTGCTTTGGAAGGATGACGTAGACAAGCAGTAGAACGCTCCTCTACACACCAGAGCAGGACGCGTCTCAACTTTTGAAGAGGCTGTACATCTTTGCTCCTCGCCAGGTTGCTGAAAGTTAGCGGCATATAAGAGACTGACCTAATTCCTGGGTCTGGAACCTAAACTTACAACCTCAGCCTTAATTAACGGACGTTTAGATTAGTGGGAAGTGAGAGACGCGTTTGTTGAATTATAAACGCGAATTAAAATAAAATAAAACACGACCTTACATAGCGCTCGCTTTACCAGCACAAGAACTGCTCAAGGCGATCTAACTCCAGCCTCGCGAGGCGCCAACTTGCAGCCTTAGGCTGATGGTCGAACGCGCCAAACAACTGAGCCAAATCCTGAGCGAACGGAGATGGTGGTGTGGAGAAAGAGGACCTAATGCTTGCTGCGTGTATTTGTGTACTTGGCACTCTTTGTCCCATCGCCCTAGCTCCGTGCAGTGGTAGAGTGCTCGCCTGGACCACCGATAAACCCAGTTTCGAATCCCGTGGTGGGCAACATAAAAAGGGGGTCATTTTACATTGTCTATCTTGTCCCCTATACGCACTGTGTCCGGGGACGTAAATCTATCCAATGAACTGAACTGATTGTCTATCTTAGTATCTTAGCAGTGGGATTGCATTGATGGTTTAGTGTGGATGTGGGTCCCTAACCCCCCACCCATCCCCCTCCCTCTTTCCTGGGATGGTGATCTCCGTCTGCCGTATCGCCAATGGTGGGTGTAGACGTTAAACCTCAATGTTCGTCCATTCCTGGCACTCACCCACCTGCCTACGACACGAACGTCATTATCTTTGAAGCCCGTGGCGATGCAAAAATGCGTACGTGTGCAGACTAGACCTCAGTTTATACTCTCATCAGAAGAAACGGGAGGAACTTGCCTGTGCTTCAAAATCGATTTTCTTTTTTTTTCTTTCTTTTTTTTTCTTTCTTTTTTTTTTTTTTTTGGGGGGGGAGGGGGGGGGGGGTATTATTTAATGTATTTAATTTAACGGGCCATAGACCTGGAAATTTCGAACCAATAATGCCTTATTTCTTACCATCCCACGCTTCAATTCTTTTGCCGTCGTTTGCCTCTCAAAGCCAGCTGTGCCCATGAAGAGTTTCCTATCTGCTGCGTTTGTGTTAGTGGGCTTACAGGTTTTTTTTTAAAGTTGCTGCGTAATGGGGTTAGTAGTTTCAGCCCAAATGAAGCAGGGCATGATGCAATTGGCTTGGAAACCCAAGATCCATCATCTTAATCCAGCTTCAAACTTCCACCAATTTTCCAGGGTGACGAAGAGGGAGGAGAGCAAGGTCATTGGGTTAATGTGAAGTAAGGGCAGTCTCGCCTCAACGTGCGTCGGAGATCGGGATCAAAATTGGACGAAAAAAAACACCAACACCAACAACAACCACAACTATACAATGTGTCAGAGGGACCGGGTAGCTCAGTTGGTAGAGCGTCTTACTAGTAACCGAAAGGTACCTGGTTCGAATCCCGGATTGGCCGATGTGTGACCATATTATTTTCCCCTTACCATCAACTGGTTCGCTGGTGTCAGAATAATGTGACCAGTAGTCGCCTATACGCTTCGGTGTCGTGTGACTATAATCTACAGTTACAATGTGTCAATCGTTGCTAAGAGGTGATTCGACTGTTAGCTTATATCATACATTTGTTGGGACTAATATTGTGTTACACTGTTTTTTTGTTTTTTTTTTAATCCATAGTTCATTCAGCCCCGATGCTTCAATCCTGATAAGTGTAACTCAAATTCGTTTATCCACGCGAACCTGTTCACTCAGCAACAAGGCAGGAGTCGTCGTATGAAGTTTTCCAACTTTATTCAGCGTTCAACAACAACGCATACAATCATCACATATCTCTATCAATAACTTTTTCAACTAACCTTTTTTTTTCAGTTTATGGTCCCCTCTCTTCCCGATAAGGATTTTCAGAGAGGAGACCTTACTTTCCTTACTTGCCAACCTTTTTTTTTTAATCAGTTTATAGTCCCCTCTCTTCCCGATAAGGATTTTCAGAGAGGAGACTACTGTGAAACAGTGCGGCACTTATATAGTCTCTCTATACTCTAGAGACAGTTCGAACATTCCAGCGTGACGCAATTACAGCCAATCAGAATAACATTCGTCACTGGAACTATGCACTGTCTTACGTCATATAACTTTATTTAGGTTAGAAGAATCTCGTAGCTACCACTAGATTTATCTACTTGCTTCGATCGATAGTAAAAAAAAGTAATTCTAGAAAATTCTCCAATAATATCGACCGACAAAAATTATCAACATTATACATAGCTTCTAGAAACAACGCAAAACCAAATCAAAGGTAACTACAGTCTGTTTGTGCATGCTTTGCAAAACAAAACAATCGGATCTATCGTGCGCGTCTCAGATGTAACATATTGACGGGAAACAAACTTTGAACCACAACGCCATGTACGACCAGTCAAAAGGGATTTACCGCCGTTAGTCTACAGGCGGGGAAAACCTGGAGCTATGTGCGGTTGACTGAACGCTGTTACAGTGCCAGCGGCTTTCCGCGTGGCTGCGCTTATGCGATTTGATTCTCGGCCTGTTGTATCGTGTGATGCGT
>CM072524.1:44934926-44962426 GCA_036898135.1 Oncomelania hupensis
GACGTACGGAGGGAATTATACGTACAATAAACAAATGAAGGTAAACACTAAACTTCACAGGCAAGGAAACGACCTATAACATGTATTCAGTGCATCAGCCCAGCACACAGTCCACGTGCACACACCCAGGGTCCTGATTTGGCTCGGAAGAGTCCGCAGGACCTAAAGCAATAACCATGTAATATAACACACACCCACTCACTACCACACGGGCAAGAATCAACCCCGCACTCGCCCTCAGCACTTTATGCACATACACACGCGCCAAGTATCGTTTTGTTGGTATACTGATAACATAAAAAGAATTGACAAAAAACTGCTGCCGGATCAAGACCTTCCACCCCCCCCCCCCCCTCCCTCCACCCCCTTCTCTCTCCCCCCCCTCCCCCCCCGAATAATATAAGCAAAATTAAAAGTCGTAGGGAGGTCCTCGCATCACAGGTAAGGTCCGTTATAGTAGTAGGCGTACTAGAAGTAGGAGTAGGAGTGTTACAGTGGAACCTCCGGTATCCGGCTCTCTGGTATACGACTCCCTCCGTTATGTGACCTGAAAACTTCTGACGGATTCACTTCCAATAATAAATGACCTCTGGTATGCGACAACCTCGTTTATGCGACCAGCGACCGTGTCGTAAGCCCTTTATACGACCGTCTTAGGGCAATTTAAAAGAGATATCAGTTAATTTATTGTCTGTACCTTTCGTTTTTTTTTCTCTCATGTTAGTGTACGCCTGCTGTTGTCTGCTATTTCCGGTTCGCAAATAAGGGACATTACTCGCCTACACTGGCTGTCAAAATGGCGTCGCGCAAGAGGAACGTTTTGAGTTTGGCAGAGAGAATGAATGTGATTGAAAGAAGTGAAAATGGGGAGAGTTGTTTGTCTATTGCAAGAAGTTTAGACGTTGGGAAGACCCAAATTCAGCTCATCATAAAGGATAAGGAATCTGTGAAACGACGATGGGAGAGTGGAGAAAGAGGCGAAAAGGGAAACATCAAAACTGAGAGCTTCTGCACTGACAGACTTGGATGAACGCGTCTGGCAGTGGTTCGACTGTTTTCTATTTTTGAAGTTGTGAATAAAAGACAAAGCTAAAAATGAAACATGTTTACAGTTTCCTTTGTCAGAGAATACATGGAGGTGAGTGTGAAAATTATGACTACATACCCCTCCGAGCCTGACCCCCGTCCCCCCCCCACCCCACCCCTTGTTTCCGGTATAAGACCACCTCTATTATAAGACCGTTTTTTCTCAGATTTTGGACGGTCGTATAGCGGAGGCTCCACTGCATTATTATTATTATTATTATTATTATTATTATTATTATTATTATTATTATTATTATTATTATTATTATTATTAATGCCCAAGGCGCATGGCCAATACCACATGTAACTCAAGCATCCCGAGGCGCGCACTTGCAGCTTTAGGGCGCATAGCCTGGCGCCCAGACAGCTGAGCACAATCTTGGATGACCGGGCTGGGGAGAGAAAGGCCATGGTGCTAGCCGAGAGTTTGGGGAACATGGAGCACTAGGAACATAGAGCCGTGGAAACATGGAGCTGAATGAACAATAGGCTTGCTCCTGCGTGTTCGTGTTTCGCAGCGCTAAATTAGCATTCCTGACGTATGTGATGGTGATCACGGTTATTTTGCCTGTCTTGTTACCTTGCGGTGGTTTAACCTTCGTTTGGGTGCTTCTTCTGCTATTCATGTTTTCCCTTTGTTTTTGTAGTCATTGAAAAGGTGAAGAGATTGATAAGGATCGCTCCTAGATACTGATTACCTTGTAGGCGCCATGGATCGCTAGGTTCCTGTGAGATAGGTGTGCTATGTAAATCGTTGTATTATAACTAATATTGCTGAGGTACATATTCCTAAGGGAGAGTACTTTTGAAATTCGTTGCGCCACGTTTCGCCTCCCTTGGTAATAAGCTTTCTCTCTCTCTCTCTCTCTCTCTCTCTCTCTCTCTCTCTCTCTCTCTCTCTCTCTCTCTCTCTCTCTCTCTCTCTCTCTCTTTCTGTCTCTCATGCCCTTGTTATATCTTACGCCAGCTGAGTTCGATCACACACTGTCAGTAAACAGGCCATTATGGACGGTTCTCTACTACTACTACTACTACTACTACTACTACTACTACTACTACGACTACTACGACTACTAAAAAGCATATCCACGTTGAGGTGCCGGGGGTTTCTGTTTAAATAGTATCCCAACTTCTTCACTTTTTTTTTCTTGAAAACCTTCCCAAAATTCCTCGTTTGTGTATGGGATCGGTAGAGTCAGCTTGGGGCTTTTGGACGCTTTCTACCAAAATATAGTCACTAGGGCTTTCTACGGTATTTAGCAACGTAGGCATTTTATATGTATGTGTTTCCTTAATGATATTCTATTTTGTTTTGATAAACGAGGGTTCGATAAATTAGAGTACAGCCTTAGCGTCCCCTGCATGGGATGTCTTTATTGGAAAGTGACCGCCTGGTGGAGGTCCTGCCGTGTTGCCAGCCTCCTTTTGCCATTGTGAAGTGGAGTAAGCTGGCGTGATTTGGACGTGTCAGGCGCGGCGCGACACCCTTGCAAAACCCATTAAGCAAAGGAACAGTGCAAATAGGCAGCCCCAGAGGGAAGGCAAAAAGCAAGAACTGGACAGGATCATGGTGCCAAAACATGGACGGCGCTGGACAGTTCAGCGCCCCCAACCAAAAGAAAACAGACAGACTGAAACGGCAAAAACTCTCATCCCTCATGTCTCCCCAAAGGCCCGACAGATTAAGGGATTGGATAGATAGATAGATAGATAGATAGATAGATAGATAGATAGATAGATAGATAGATAGATAGATAGATAGATAGATAGATAGACAGACAGACAGATAGATAGATATCCTATCCTATCCTATCCTATCCCGTAACTCGGAGGTCGAAGGGGCACTACAGATGATCGTTTAACCAGCATACTCCATCTTTCCCTGTCCTCAGCAACCCTGATTGTTTTGCTCAGTGTCAAACCAGTCCATTCTCGAATGTTGTCCTCCCACCTCTTTTTCGGTCTCCCTCTTCTTCTACCTCCTTGCATTGTGCCTTGCAGGATGGTCTTTGCAAGACCTGATGATCTGATGACGTGGACATACCATTCCGTTTTTTTCACCACTGTGAGCAGGTCATCGTGTTGTCCAATAGCTTGTGTGATGGTCTGTCGGAGTTCGTCGTTGGTGATGTGTTGGGTATAGGAAATGCCCCGAAGTCTTCTGTAGCACCTCATCTCCATGCTTTGTACTCTTCGTTGGAGATCTGCTGTGAGGGTCCATGTCTCGCAAGCATATAGGCGATATAGCAATAGATAAATAGATGTTAAACATCGCTTTTATGTCGGGCCCTCCCCACTCCCACCCCACCTCCATTCCTCCATATCTCACACCCTCCTTCCCAGCAAAAAAATATTATTTTACTTTGTCATCTCGCAGACAGTACGACGGTGAATTTGGGAAAACAATAATCACGGAAGGATAATTGGAAAAACACAAAAGAAAAATTATTATAAATATTCAGGGCGATCTTAAGCCCTGTAAAGCTTGACATATGCATTTGCCCTACCATACATTGTCTGGTGTATTGACTTTTCAGACAGTCAAATTGGTTTTGTAGTCTGGACTACCAACCTTAGAACTATGTTATACTCTCTCTCTCTCTTTCTCTCTCTCTTTCACTCTCTCTCACTCTCTCTCTCTCACTCATTCTCTCTCTTGTGGTTTTCATGTATTGTCTTTGTATCACTTTATGTAAATTATTTATTTATTTGCAGATACACTGACCTTTGGCTCGTTCTCATTCTGACTATTTCCAACTACTACTAGTTATTATTACAATGAAAGCTAAATATTCAAATATTGTAGATTATTATGTATCTATATATCAGCAGTGAATACACTTTTTGTAAAGTTTCAAGTATCATTCTCTCTTACTCACTCTTCCCCGTTGGGGTGCCGGAGGTTTCAGTATAAATAGTATTCCCACTTTCTGGAAATTTTTTCTCTCTCTCTCTCTCTCTCTCTCTCTCTCTCTCTCTCTCTCTCTCTCTCTCTTTCTCTCTCTCTCTCTCTCTGGCGGTTTTCATGCCCAATAATACTTTCGGGAAAACGCCTACACACACTTATGCTTGATAGCTCTCTGACACTCTGCCAGCGTCAAGATCGCATGTTCTGTGGAAACTGGACAGTCGAACACAGGTCACTAATTAATGGAACCCTTTGTGAGCGACCGCGTACTTTTACAAGTTATAGAAGGTCACAGGGCAGACGTCAATAACCGAATCAAGTGTCATTCAGAAAAATCGAGGCATGTTGACTACTACTACTACTACTACTACTACTACTACTACTACTACTACTACTACTACTACTACTACTACTACTACTACTATTGCTGCTGCTAATACCATTATTAACGATACAACAACTACTACTACTACTACTGATATTACTACTACTACCACTACTACTACTACTACTATACTACTACTACTACTGATATTACTACTACTATACTACTACTACTTATATTACTACTACTACTACCACTATATATATTCTACCAATTGATGCTATCAACAACCAAAATATATTCCGTAACCTTCTAGAATGTAACCCACTAGCTGTATCTCCCCCCCCCCCCCCCCCCCCCCCCCCCCGCCCCACTCTGCTTGCCCTCCTGCTGGATCACCGTCGCTGTTACTGTCATCATTATTACACCAAACTTTTGGGAAGGTACCGAGGTTCTAGGGGATGCATTATTGCGAACATGCACGCAAGATGGTGGCAATGAGGGTTGGGTGTAAAGGGGAAGGAATTCTGTCCAGACCCGAAGAATCATATAAGGGGGCTAACTCTTCTTCTTTGGTACGAAGCGTGCACGTAGTGTACACACTTCGTCTTGGCACGAACCGAGAAAGGAGGCGAACTCCTCTTTTTCTTTTGGTAAGAAGCGTGCTAAGGGAGTGAACTTCGTCTTGGCACGAAGGGGGGTAACTTTTCTGTTTCGGCCGCCATCGTGTACCGCCAGTTCTTGATGCAAAGTACTGCAATAACTCAGGATTACTTGTCTGTAATTGCATGACCGTAGTCTCATCTATACATCTTCTTTCAAGAACAAAACCTTTTTTTTCTCTCCTCCCCTCCTCCTCCCTCCCTGGTGCGCCTCCCTACCCTACCTCCTCTCTATTCCGGTGTATTTCCATATCTCAAAATAACTTTGAACTAGTCAAGAATTAGAAGAGCGAAACGTCGGACCCGCATGTCAGCCCGTCCGTCTGTTGCAAATACTTTGGAAATAGTCAGAACCAGAACCAGCCACAGGTCGGTGTATCTGCAAATACTTTGAAATATTCACAATAAGAACGAGCCATTTGTCGGTCAATGTGTCTTGGGACAATCGGTCCGTCCGTTGCACTCCATACCTCAAGAACCACTATACAGATTTTGACCTGACTTCATAGGAACATTACCAGGGTCAATGGCTAGTCTTCTGTGTCTACGTATTCATTTGATGGTCAAGGTCACTAGGTTCAATTGTTTTTATTGTTTGCTAAAGACATAATAATAATAATAATAATAATAATAATAATAATAATAATAATAATAATAATAATAATAATAATAATAATAATAATAATACAGGATGCTATACGTGCTTTTCCCCAAATCATTCAGGCTCAAAGCGCGGCGATCTATACAAACATACACGCTCACCTGTCTCATCCACCCTCACACACACCAAACAAACATCCATCATTCAAACAGGTGGTGTAAAGGCAGAGAAATCGCTATTAGAAAACGGAAAGAAAATCTAATTTTTATTTTGAAATTTTTATATTAACTGCGTCCTGTACCATTATTGAAGGGAGGGAGGAAACCGGAGTGCCTGGAGAAAACCCTCGGTGACCTCAATAGTCTCGTACCTAAGTCACATACGTTCGCCCCTTGCATTTCATGTAGCCAGCACTGAACGTGCACTCAACTGAATATACAAAATGTTTTGCTGTTGTTTTGCTATGGTCTTCTCTTTACGCAGTTTTATTGTTCGTCGAAGTATCCCCTCCTCCGGCCACAGTCCTAACTAGATTGATTGATTGATTGATTGATTGTTGCTTTAGGTCCAGCGGACTCTTCTGAGCCAAATCAGGACCGGACAACCCCCGATCCGCATAAAAGATCCCTAACTAGATTAGCACCTCTACTTCAAAAATCAAGCACCGAACAACGGCACATTTTTCCAACGATTTTCTTCTTCTAGGAACAAGGAGTCATTGTTTCCTATTATTTATTAATGTTTTAGTTGTAATATCTTTCAGCATTAAATTGTTATTTATATGTAATTGTGTGGTTTTTTTGTGTGTGGTTTTTGTTTTGTTTTGTTTGTTTTGTCTAGCGGAATTATATGCCAAAGAACTACTAAAGGCGCGTTTCAATATAAAAGATCGAATTCCAGCCGTCCGGAACCTATGAATCAGTGCTATAGCTTCTTTAAGAATCTCCAAAAAAGCTCACCCACGCTTACACAGAGCGATGTGCGCTTCAAGGACCTGTCACCCCACACCCATTTACACATGCACGCGCGCGCACACATGCACACACGCGCTCGCATACACACACATTACGTACACACATACACATATATCTAAACACACACACAAACACACACACATACATACATAAACTCACCTACTTACACAAACACACGCACAAATGTGTATATGGGCATAAATGAATAAAATTCTCTAACATAGGACAAATGGGTAAACGTATATCCATCGGAGATATTAGAGAAAGGGAACGTTATACCTGGTATATCAGGCTGAGAACTACTCTTATAGCTCGACGATCTCAAAAAGAGTCTGAGTTACTTCTACAGACCAGTGCTTATGTGAGTGTGGAAAAGTCAACCGAGGAGTGTGAACATTCTAACACCGATATCCTGTAAAAGCCATAAAATAAGTAAAAGTCGAGTTTCACCACAGGGGCACTTTCTGAGGCAAGGCAAGGAAAGGCAAGGCAAGGCAAAAGTTTAATTCCAAACCCTTCGGTGTGGGGAGGGTGTGGGGAGGGTGTGGGGAGGGCAAACGGAACAAACAAACATAAATAAACAATACATGTTTTTACGCACGCGTACACCTGCTATAGTTCTTCTTCTTCTTCTTCTTCTTCTTCTTCTTCTTCTTCTTCTTCTTCTTCTTCTTCTTCTTCTTCTTCTTCTTCTTCTTCTTCTTCTTCTTCTTCTTCTAATTATTATTATTATGACGGTGATGATGGTGATGAGAATAATGATGACGACGACGGCTACTTCGACGACGACGATGATGATATTAATGATGATGATGATGATGATGATGATGATGATGATGATGATGATGATGATGATGATGATGATGATGTGGTGGTGATGCTGTTGCTGTTGTTATTTTTTTGTTGCTGTTGTCGTCATTATCAGTCGTTGTAATATAGGGCTTTATCGGCTCAAGACCTGAGGAAGATGCTGACCGAAACGGGATCTAACTCCAAGCTGCCTACAGCGCCCAGTTGCTGCTTTTACGCGCATCCTTTAACTCCCCAAACAACTGAGCGCAATCCTGCACGACCGAGAAGGGAATAGAACTTTACATGATTAGCCTGTTAGGCTGAGAGCATCAAGATTCTTTTATAAAAATCCATATGCGATGGAATGCAGGCGTGTGTGGGCTGCAGACTTCGGTTAATACTCTCACCCGAAGGAGTATGATCGAGGCTCTTACTTGTGTCTCACAATGCCGTGGGTTTTCTTTTGTTTGTTTGTTTTGTTCGTTATTTTAGGCCGTTAACATTGGAATTTTAGAACTATTGCCTTTGAAATGGTACCTCTCAACATCCAGTGTATGAGCTATGCACACTGAGGAAGGCAAAAAGGTTTGTGTAAAACGCAAGAGGTCATAAAGACGAGATGGGACTGGGAGGGGGGGTGGAGGTAGGGGGTTTGATAACATCTTGGATAGACGCCTTATAAGATGCTATCCTCCGTGGAATGAGGGAACAATAGCAAAGATTTATCTCCCCTTCTCTGCTGCTAGTGGTTGGCATTTGTGGATTGGCGCCACATATACATACCGATAGCCGTTTCGCTGTGTTCTCAGTTCGTCCGTGCAGGGCTTGCAGGCAACGAAGTGACTGATTTTCCAAAAGCATTACAAAGACGCCTGAATGGAGTCCTCCTCAAGAAGAAAAAAAAAGCAACAAAATCTTCATGCAATAGAAGTATCCACTAGGTCCACAAATTTACGCAGACTTGACCTCGGTTTGTACTTTCGCCTGAAAAGACTTCTCAGTGACAGTTATCTCACAGAACACTTAATCCTCCACATAGCAGACATAGGTATTACATTCGCAGTAGTCACGTCACTTTAAGGATACCTCCTCGATGTCTTTACTGGCAAACAGAGGTTGTAAAGCTGTCAGGCAAGGATGTAAGGAGGCTCCTAGACCACCTTACATTAGCTACGGTCGTTGCTCCACTGCCTAGCGCAACTTAAAGCACCCTCAACCAATCACCTATATTACAAGCGTGGTTTGAAATACCAGCACCGAACATATATTAGTAAAGGAGAAGCAATTATTTAAAAAAAAGGCCCCAAAAAAGTGAAGGACATAGAAGATAAAAAAAATTGTGGCCAGCAATCAAATAGCTTATATTTCTCAAATGGTATAGGCTGCAGTCAATCTATCATTTCAAAGATAAACAAAGGTGATGACCTGCTCACAGTGGTGAAGAAACGGAAACTCCGATGGTATGGCCAAGTCACCAGATCATCAGGTCTTGCAAAGACTATTCTGCAAGGCACAGTGCAAGGAGGTAGAAGAAGAGGGAGACCGAAAAAGAGGTGGGAGGATAACATTCGAGAATGGACTGGTTTGACACTGAGCGAAGCCATCAGGGCTGCTGAGGACAGAGAAAGATGGAGTATGCTGATTAAACGATCATATGTGGTGCCCCTACGACCTTCGGGTTATGGGACAGGATAGGATAGGATAGGATAGGATAGGATAGGATAGGATAGGATAGGATAGGATAGGATAGGATAGAAACAAAGGTATTTCTGTTCCGACTTCTGTAATAGAGATCTCTTAAGATCGCCGCGTTTTGAGTTCGATTGAAGAATAAGCGCCTGATAGCATCCATTATTATTATTATTATTTATTATTATTATTATTATTATTATTATTATTATTATTATTATTATTATTATTATTATTATTATTATTATTATTATTATTACCAGAGCGTCAGGCCTTGCAAAGACCGTCCTGCAGGGCACGATGCTAGGAGTCAGAAGTAGAGGGAGACAGAAAAAGAGGTGGGAGGACAACATTCGAGAATGGACTGGCTTGACACTGAGCGAAGACATGAGGGTTGCTGAGGACAGTGAAAGATGGAGTACGCTGGTTAAACGATCATCTGTGGCGCCCCAACGACCTTCGAGTTACGGGATAGGATAGGATAGGATTATTATTATTATTATTATTATTATTATTATTATTATTATTATTATTATTATTATTATTATTATTATTATTATTATTATTATTATTATTTCTATTCACACACAAAATACAGATTTTCAAAAATGTTAATTCTCTTGATCTGAAGTATCTGTAAACCCAACATTACACAAATCGGCCTGGCCAATTGCTATATACGAAACTGGTGTTTAGAGAATGGTGATGCGTAATGCCCTTGACCTTTGAAAAAGTACAAATACAAACGATGTAACATGCTTAGTACCAAATAAAGTATCAGCAAAGTAAAAATGATGACTGTCGGTTCATTTTTTTAAAAATTGAGATAAAGCAAAAAGTGTGTTTTTAAACACAAACACACACATGCGTGTACGAGGTACAAATGGGGTAATTTCAGCTACTTGGCGGTCCTTAGGCGGCGAATTAGGTCAAGTTTCTTCAAACAAGCCATCTTTTAGCAAGAAGTTTGACCTAATTCCTCGCCTATTAGAGACGAAGTAGGTCAAGTTTCTTCAAAAAAGCACCCTTTTCGCAAAAAGTTTGACCTAATTCCTCGCCTATAAGGGACGAAGTAGGTCAAGTTTGTTCAAAAACACAGCTAGGATAAGGAACTTTCCTCGACGATTAGGGTAAGGCAGTGCCTCGACGATTAGGGTAAGGCAGTGCCTCGACGATTAGGGTAAGGCACCCCTTCAAGAAAAGGGTTAGGGTCAGGGCTAGTTGCAGCGCTGCAACTAGCCCTGACCCTAACCCTTTCGAGGCACTGCCTTACCCTAATCGTCGAGGAAAGTTCCTTAGCCTACCCGTCTGGAAGATGCACTACAAGTACACTTGGTCAAGTGTACTTTAAGTGCATGTGCACTACAACTACACTTGACCTGGTGTAGTTGTAGTGCACATGCACTACAAGTACACTTGGCCAAGTGTACTTTAAGTGCACATGCACTACAACTACACTTCGTGAAGTGTAGTTGTAGTGCACATGCACTTAAAGTACACTGCCAGCAGTGTAGTTGTAGTGCACATGCACTACAACTACACTGCCATGTACTTAGAACAAATGAGCAACGCCAGACAAATGGGGAACGACAAAATTACCTCATTTAGTACTACAAAAGGCAAATTTCGTTCCCCAAATGTGACGTTTCACAACTACACACACACACACACACACACACACACACACACGCACACACACATACGTGTTTAAACCGATCAATCGGGAATGTTACCAAAACAGGGTACAATTGCGGAATGGTCTTTTTCTGTGATATTTAAAAATCAAATGTTCTATTTGATCAAACTAAGTAGATTTTTGAATAAGGGGTAACCTGCCCTTTAAACTTGATTTGGTTCGTAGCGCAGCTTACTGCACAGGTGTGTATAACTTACACACATGTCTACATCATTTTTCGACAAATTGGGAGGATACGAATTTTCGATATTTACGGTTGTGCTATATTGTTTTCGAATGGAAAATATGTTTTTAAAAATGGGGAATATTTTTGTTTCCCCAATTAGTTTTACAACTACCCCATTTGTTGCCACGTTTATATGAAAAACAATCCTCAGTTGTGCGGTTATACAAGTACACACAAACATGCGCACGCACATACGTACTCATACACACACATTATTTGCATTAAAGTTGTGTTCTGATGTGTTTTGCTCTTCTTGCACAGCAGATGTCCTAGGAGGGTAACAGCCAGAAACATAAATATATCCAGCATGCATTAGGTGAGTCTAGGTCCCTTCTCTCCCACCAAAAACAGGACACGCAATATATATGGTTTAAACGCAGTAAAACACGAAAGGGTTCCAGTGAAGTTTCGAACTTGTATCCACTAGATAGTTTGATGATATAAGAGTTTCTACAGCCACTCTCTTTGGTGTCCTCTAGTCCCTTTAAACAATGACTAACTGTTAATCCATTGCCTCACTCAACCGCCCGCTTTTCCTTTCTGTCTTTGTCTGTGTGCCGTCGTTGGGGTGCCGGGGTTTTCTGTATAAATAGTATCCCCACTTTGTGGAAATTTAGTGCTTTAAGTTGCCACTGTTTCTGTCATTCTCATTGATTCTTTCTCGATCTTAATCTGCTCTATCAATCTACTATCGTCTATCTTCTTCGCTAGAAAAGTCACCTAGCTTAATTTTCTTGGAAACCTCCCAAACTTTTTCCTCTGTTGGGTCAGCTTGGGAACATTGGACATTTTCTGCCAAATGGTCATTAGGGCTTTCTATGGTATTATTATTTAGCAATGTAGGCATTTTGTATGTATGCGTTAAAAAAAGATGTTTATATTCTATTTTGTTTTTGTGTAAACGGGGGTTCGAGAAATTAGAGTACAGCCTCAGCGTTCCATGCAGGAAGTGCCTTTATTGCAAAGTGACCGGCTGGTGGAATGCTTTCAGTATTACCATTAGGGTGGTTTCAGCAGATCTTTAATACGATTCGGGGATGAGCCCTCTTTCAACCAAGTTGTGGTCCTGATTCGGCTCTTTGCAGTCCGCTGGAACCTAAAAACAATGACTAAGTCTATCTCTCCCTCTCTCCCTTCCTCTCTCTCTCTCTCTCTCTCTCTCTCTCTGTCTCTCTCTCTCAAAGCCGTCTGAACATGATGTCCGTTTGTTTGTTCCTCAAGTATGAGTGCTAACCTCAGCGTATTAAAATACCCAGAACTAAGTGCAGGAGTTTTAACCCTCCGTTTTATTAAAGTCACCATATCATCCCATGTTCCTGTTAGAGTCACCACATAAATGTTCATTCCTGTCTTTCCTTTATGGCACAGGCAATATCGCCGTTCAAAGTGCTGCACCAACCACTGCAACGTCAGCAATAGGTTCCCCCTTCCAGTTCTCTCTGGTAGCTCGGCGCTAGACTGTCCTGTCAACTGATTTGTATTTATGACGGAGAGATCGAACATAATTTGGCTCCGAAACTCTCAAGCAATTTCTCTATTGCACGTTCTATGTGGATATCGGTTAAAGGCAAAGCAAATAAAAAATGTGTTTTGATATTACAATTAAAAAAAAATATATATATATATATATATATCATTTAAAAAGAATTATTTTGGCATGTGAGGGAGTGTGTGTGTGCTTGTGTGTGTATGTAAGACAAGATAAGATAAAGTAAGATAGGATAAGATAAGATAAGATAAGATAAGATAAGATAAGATAAGATTAGATTAGATTAGATAAGATAAGACAACTTTATCATCTCTTTCAAGAAATTGCATTGTGGTGTATAAACATGCAGCCAACACAAATACACATTACAATAACAATTACAGTACTAATTGACATTGAGAATAAAACACATTTACTGTTACAAATTCAACTATTGTGCGCCATAGAAGTGGACATTGGATTGGATACAAATACAAATACGACAACTTTATTTATAGTTATGAGAAGTTACAACGTGATGTACTTAGTACAATCAAAAACTTCAGGATTATAATTTGCATACATGCACACCCCCATCCACATTTCAGACGTACAGAATGGGGTATAAAATTGTTTTTAGTTCTCAAGGTACGAATCTCAGGCATTCGGAAGCGCCGACCAGAAGGTAGGAAATGGTTGAATTTATTATCTGTTAATCAGACGTACAGAATGTGGTATAAAACTGCTTTTAGTTCTCAAGGTACGAATCTCAGGCATTCGGAAGCGCCGACCAGAAGGTAGGAAATGGAAATGGTTGAATTTATTTTCTGTTAATCAGACGTACAGAATGTGGTATAAAACTGCTTTTAGTTCTCAAGGTACGAATCTCAGGCATTCGGAAGCGCCGACCAGAAGGTAGGAAATGGAAATGGTTGAATTTATTATCTGTTAATCAGACGTACAGAATGTGGTATAAAACTGCTTTTAGTTCTCAAGGTACGAATCTCAGGCATTCGGAAGCGCCGACCAGAAGGTAGGAAATGGAAATGGTTGAATTTATTTTCTGTTAATCAGACGTACAGAATGTGGTATAAAACTGCTTTTAGTTCTCAAGGTACGAATCTCAGGCATTCGGAAGCGCCGACCAGAAGGTAGGAAATGGAAATGGTTGAATTTATTTTCTGTTAATCAGACGTAGAGAATGTGGTATAAAACTGCTTTTAGTTCTTAAGGTACGAATCTCAGGCATTCGGAAGCGCCGACCAGAAGGTAGGAAATGGAAATGGTTGAATTTATTATCTGATAATCAGACGTACAGAATGTGGTATAAAACTGCTTTTAGTTCTCAAGGTACGACTCTCAGGCATTCGGAAGCGCCGGCCAGAAGGTAGGAACTGGAAGTGGTGAGCAAGCACATAACTTTCATCATGGATGATGGAAAGAGCGTTGAGCACAATACGCCTTTCATACAGAACATGCAGAAACTACGAATTTTCAGGATGCCATTCTCGTACCTGTGTGTAATATAGTTATGCCTCAGCGGTATTTCATACTGTCTTTCTTTTTTTGTTTCTTTCAGTATTTCTCTTGCATTCTTTCCTTACTACTTTATTTCTTGTGTGTGTGTGTGTGTTTCTTTCTTGCGTATTATAGTTTACTTTTTAAAACTTGGTTTCGTGTCTTGCTTTTCTTGTTCTTGTTCTTCTTTTTGTTCTTCTTTTTGTTCTTCTTCTTGTTCTTCTTGTTCTTCTTCTTGTTCTTCTTGTTCTTCTTCTTGTTCTCCTTCTTGTTCTTCTTGTTCTTCTTCTTGTTCTTCTTCTTGTTCTTCTTGTTCTTCTTGTTCTTCTTGTTCTTCTTCTTGTTCTTCTTGTTCTTGTTCTTGTTCTTCTTCTTGTTCTTCTTCTTCTTCTTCTTCTTCTTCTTCTTCTTCTTCTTCTTCTTCTTCTTCTTCTTCTTCTTCTTCTTTATTCTTCTTCTTTATTCTTCTTGTTGTGGTTGTTGTTCTTCTTCTTCACTCTCTCTCTTTCTCTTTCTCTCTCTCTCTCTCTCTCTCTCTCTCTCTCTCTCTCTCTCTCTCTCTCTCTCTCTCTCTCTCTCTCTCTTGAACACAGCGTGAACGAGTTAATCATTAAAAATGGGTAGTTAAGTTTCAAATTGATTTACCGATGTTTCATGTCAAAGAAAATGTGTTTACAGTGTGTGTTCACGATAGGCCTATAGGTGTGAGTGTTGTGTGCATTACGAGTTCGTTTTTTCATGCGCCTGCGGGTTTCATTGTGTACATCTCATAATGATCAGAAGGCGAGGTGGTGTTGTTTGATAATGCGTTGTCGAAACTTCTGAATAAATTGTCAAAATGTGTGTGTTTGTCTGTCTCTCTGTCTAGCCGTCTCTGTCTTGTGTGTGTCGCAAATCTGGTGTTACTGTGTGATCACTACTGATGAAGGACTTCCTTGACTTTCATGACTTACCCCAGAACGTGGTTTTATTTCAATTAAAAAAAAAACTAAGGTACACCATTTCTTTCCAACACTTCACAAACACATAACACGTTTTTCCAAGTTCCATTATTTTATTATATTCCGTTATTTTTTCCTCGAAATCGGAATGATAATTTGGCGATACTTTCCGTCGTGGTTACCGAAACAAGTTCGTATCACTTAACTTAGATTTTCGTCCTCGTTGTAGTTGTTGGCAAATGAAGAAACCCGTTTTAAGTTGAGTAGGAGGAAAAGTTAATCAGAGCTGGAACTTGACGTCGATGTCGCCGTTAGATCTAATGGCTGCCCGTGACCCACCAGTGACTTCTGTAGCCCTCGTTGACGTACAGTTCCATCGTAGAATCAGTCACCCAGATCATGAACAAGACATCAGAGAAGAATCCAGTGCAGTCTCGAAGATGAGATCGTCACGGAAACCCAAGACGAATAAAACCACAAAAAACACCTGCCGAACAAAACTAGTCTTAGATATTTGTATGAAAATTATTTTCATACAAACGTAAACTCCTCCCGGTCCGGCTTTGCTTGGAAAAACATATTATGATTAATCAACACATCCGTCCTCTGAAAACCAACTGCATTCAGATGAACCAACTATCTTTCTCTGGAAAACAAATGCATTCAAACGGACAAACTATTTTACTCCTCTGGAAAACAAATGCATTCAATGAACAAACTATCTCACTTCTCTGGAAAACAAATGCATTCAATGAATAAAATATTTTTCTCCTCTGGAAAATACATATATTCAATGAGCAAATTATCACTCTTATCAATCTCCGTGGGAAATTATCTTGAATGAAGAAAAATCAAAATATTTACCCTGCGGTGCCAGAATTCAGCTAAAAGTGATCAAACGCTGAGGAACAACTCATTTTCCTGGCCCAACCACATCAGACATCATTCAGCATCAAGCTAAACTGTTGTTGGCATCCCATAGAACAAGTTGCCTCGGAGCTCGGGTAAAATCCTCCCTGTCCAGTCTAGATCTTCCTCCCAACTGATCTTCCGACAGTTTTCCTAACCGATTTTGCCTCAATTCCAATTCACCTAGGCTACCACACTTTTATCATTATAACAGCCAATGAAAACATCACAACGCAAAAAGTAACTATCACCTCAAATATTATATTTGGTAGATGGAATATCCTATAATTTATTAATGCATCTCCCTGATAAATGGATAACTGTTTTACATACAATTATTAACAAATGTTGGATAACTGGCAGCTTGCCCGATTCTTGGAAGTCTTCGTTGGTATTACCTATCTTAAAATCAGGGAAACCTCGGGCAGTTTCGTCAAGTTATAGACCCATTTTTTTAACATCTCACACTTGTAAAATAATGGAAAAAATTATATTACAAAGGATTTCATATTATTGTATTAAACAAAATATTATACCTGTAAATCAGGCAGGGTTTCAGAAAGGGAGGTCGACAACAGATCATATTGTTAAAATTACCACACATATAAAAAGACAATTTGCAAAGAGAAAAAGTGTTTTGGCTACTTTTTTTTGATGTAACAAAAGCATACGACCGAGTCTGGCATGCTAGACTGATGTATAAATTAAAACAAATTGGGTTGTCTGGTCGTATATATAATTATATTAGTACCTTTTTTGAAAAATAGAAATATAAAGGTTAAGGTGGGGAACTCATATTCTTCTGGTTTTGCAACTGATATGGGAATTCCACAAGGTTCTATAATCTCTCCAATTTTATTTATCCTATTAATTTGTGATTTGCCAACAGTTTTAGGTAGTAGATTAACGCGTGCTCAATATGCAGATGATCTAGCTATATGGATGAATGTTAATTTAAAAAAGAAAACATCTTTGTATGAAATAAAACAGATTGAAAAAGTGTTACACTCGGTTCGATGTTGGTGTTTTTCTTTATCAGTAGTGGATTCAGCCCCAATGCTGAAGTACTGATGAGTGTAGCTCAGATTCGTTTATTCACGCAACCCGCTCAAGCAGCATACAAGTCACTAAGTCGACGTATGAAGTTTTCCACTTTTTATTCAGCACACACCAACAACTGCATACAATTCTCAACTCAACTCAACAACTTTCACAGCAACTCTTTAAATCACTATCAACAACTTTACTATCTCTCAACAGCAACTCGGCACACGATTAAATAACCTCTCTCTCTTCTCGAACAATTTGGTACACGGTAGAAATGACGCACTGCCACCAATCGAACTAAAGATCGTCATCACTGGCTTACGTCATACACATTTCCTCTACTTCCGGGAACATTCACGACCTTCGATATCCATCGGGAAATTTCTATCGACAGTAATAAACATGCAGATCCCGAAAATTCTCCAACAATATCGACTAACGCAAATCATCAACGTTATACAAAGCCTCTCCTAACAACAATGCAAACTCAAATCAAAGGTAAATAAACTCCATTATTGAATACTTTGCAAAACGAAACGATTAGATCTATCGTGCGCGCTTTAGACACACTTTCGTTCGTTTCAACGTAACATAACCCCCCACTCAAGAAGAAATTTACTTAATTTCTTTCAAAAACGTTGAAACGTAATGCACAAACAAAGTACAGAATTAAAACTTATTTCAGTCTGTCTGAACACTGTCAATGTTCACAGCTCATTCACACAGAGTCAATGTTTCTCATCTGCAAGTCTTTCTGGGTACTGTCAATGTTCACAGTTTATCTACCCAGTCAACGTTTTTCATCTTCAAGCCTGTCTAGATATTACTGATGTTCTTAGTTCACCAACACAGTCAATGTTCTTTCATCCGCAAGGAAACGACGCCCTCGTCAGTTGCGGTCGTCATCGGCCCAGGGTCAAAGACAGTGATTTTGTGGGCTTTCCTGGAGTCAGTGCATCCTCCGTTGTCTTCCTCTTCCGTCGGATGTCCGACGCAGTCGACGTTGTCAGCTCCCAGAATGCATTCGCTGGGTCTCACGGTCAGGATAGCTTCTGCGGGACGGTGGAACAGCTCCCTCAAGGTCTGCAGATGCTCCTTCCAGGTCTGGGTGTGGACCTCATGTTCGACCAAAGTCGTAGAGCCTGGGACATCGCTGAAGCTATGGGGAAACTCGCCCATAAGGTCCTTGAGCTCCAACTTTTTACTTTCCGTCAAGCTTGGTCCTAGCTTAACATCATTGATGCCTTCTTTGCTGTGGAAGTCTCCCAGTTCCAACAGTTCTTCGCTGTCAAAGCTGTCGTCGGTCTCAGCTGCTGTTGCTGCATGTACAGTCTTTGGCGGCCTCTCCACGTACAACTTAAGGAGGTTGGCGTGGTATATCTTGGAATGCTGGCCGACCTTCACCTTGTAGTCGTTGATCCCCACCACGGTCTCCACTTCGTACGGGCCTTTCCACTGCATCAGCAACTTATTATGATCGGTAGGTAGCAGCACCAGCACTTTGTTGCCAGGTTTGAACTTCCTGTTCACAGCCCTACGATCATAGTAGTGCTTTCCACAGTCCTGGGATTTCTTCAGGTTTTCTCTGGCTATCTCGAGAGTCTGCTCCATCTTCTCCCGTAGCTCAAACACGTACTGGTAGCTGTTCTTCACCTCTGGGGTGTCTACTTCTTTCGTCCACAGTTCTTTCAGGATGTGCATCGGCCCTCGGATGGTTCTTCCGTACAGCAGCTCGAACGGAGAGAAGCCGGTGGACTCCTGCGGTACTTCTCTGTAGGCCAAAAGTAAGGCGTTGATGTAGCGATGCCATTGTCTGGGCTGCTCGCTGCACAGTTTCTTCAGGGTGGACTTCAGCGTAGCATTGAACTTTTCGACAAGCCCGTTGCACATCGGATGGTAGGGTGTCGTAATCAAATGCCGGATGCTCAGCAGTCTGTTGACCTCCTTCATGCAGTCAGAGACGAACTGCGTCCCGAGGTCTGTCAGAATTTCTTCAGGCACTCCAAGTCTACTGAACATGTCCACCAGTGCCTCTGCTACAGTTTCAGTGTCAATCTTCTTCAGCGGCACTGCTTCTGGGTACCGAGTCGCATAGTCCACTAAAGTCAGTACCCATCGATGACCTTCTTCACTTGGAGGTCTTATTTCGCCGATTAAGTCTAAGGCCACCCTCTTGAAAGGTCGGTCGATCAGAGGCATCCTCTGCATAGGCACTTTCGGGACCCTTCCTCGAGGTATGGTTTTCTGGCAAATGTCACACGATCGGCAGAAACGGCTGACGTCCGCATGAAGTCCTGGCCAGTAGAACACCGCCTGGGTTCTGTCTGACGTCTTCTTGATACCTAGGTGACCTCCCATAATTGAGTCATGCGCTACTTCCATCACCTGGCGCCTTAAGGGTAATGGTACCAGTACTTGACGTAGTGGTTTACCTCCGTTGACCCTCGGGTGCTGGAAGATTCTGTACAGGATCTTGGCCTTCACCTCAAAATAGACCGTGCCACTGCCCTTGGTCACGTGGTCTTGGCGGTTCCTATACTTGTTTAAAGTGCTATCAGCTTCCTGGAGCTGGATCAGCTTATCTTTGTCCACGATGGCAGCTTTGGAGTTGTCGGCGACCTTCAGTGGCGTAGACATCTTGTCTCTCTTGGCCTGGGCCCTGGTAGTAACAGCACTGACGATCTCTAGTCGGCAGGGCTGAGCCGGAGTAACCACATTGTCCCGTAGCAGCTCTGTAAGGTCTCCATCGGGAAACGGCAATGGATCCTCCTCCACAACTTCGACGCGTTGGGTTGAGGCAGGACTCCACTCTGGATCGGGGTCGTCGGGTCGTCTCGCGCCGTCGATATTCCCGATCATCAAATCATACAGCGGCTTTTTCAGGCAAACCGCTTCGACTTCGCCTATGTAGAAAGGGGTGTTGACATGAATCTTCGCAACTGGCGCTTTCACACATTTGCTGTCGGCCATGAGTGTCCATTTAGAATCGCCAGTGAATTGTTCTTTAGCGATTAGGTCTTCTCTGACGATGACCCCACTGCAGCCAGAGTCTCTTAAGACAGTCACTTCATGATTTCCGACGCGTCCCTTTGAAACAGGCATGTTCTGTACGGTCACAGCTGCGCTGGCGACGACGGGGATGGATTTCCCGTTGGCAAGGAGGAGTTGGCCATCAGTCATGCACTCTTGCACGTCCGCAGGGGTAGCTGTGCGCTCGGTCTCACTCGGAAGAATGACGCTCCAGCCGCACACTTGATGGTCAGATCTACTGGTTTGCCGTTGATTGGAGAACCGCCTCTGCCGGTTGCCCGCCGCTGCATTGTCCGTACTGCTCCGCTGCCCGCTACTTTTGTTTTGAGGACAGTTAGCCGCCCTGTGGTCTGTAGCGTTGCAGGTGAAACAGCCTCTTGAATGCCCTTCCCTGGGAGGAGGCGTGGAGTCCGTCTGTTTCTGGCTCGTCTGGCTCCCTTGGATCTGGTTTCCATGGTTTCCAGTCTTCTGAAAATGTTTCGTCGCGCTGGGTGGCCCCAGGGTTTTCCCATGAGCGATAAGATATCTTTCAGCAGCCTCAGTCACATCTTTAAGCGTCTGCAGCTTTTGTTCTTCTAAGTGGGTCGCTAGATCCTTGTGACAGGCATTGAGAAATTGTTCCTTCACGATCAGGTCATGGAGACTGTCGTAAGACTTCCTTTCGCCTGATAACTCCACCCACTTGTGTAGATATGACGACAGGCGCTCCACAAACTGCTTTGGCGTCTCGTCTGACTTAGGCCGGCATTCACGGAAGCGTTTACGGTAGCCCTTCTCTGTAAAGTTGTAGCACTGCAACAGGGCCTCTTTCAAGACGTCGTAGTTTTTGGCGTCATCGTTCGACAGTCTGGTGTAAACTTCGAGAGCTTGCCCTGTCAGAAGTGCACTTAGTCGAATCGCCCAGTCTCGAGGTTGCCAGTTGGAGCTTTCGGCGAACCTTTCGAATCTCGCCAGATAGCTGTCGATCTGGTCCTTCCCGTCGACGAAAGCTGGCAATTTTGGAGCCGTATGGTCGTTGGTGACTTGTGGCGCATGCTGATTGTTCTGGATACGCGCCAACTCTAGCTGGTATTGACGCTCGCCTTCAAGACGCTTCAGCTCGAACTCTCTTTCTTCACGGCGTCGCTGCTCCTCTGATTCTCTGTCTTCACGACGTCGCTGCTCCTCTATTTCTCTTTCTTCACGCCGTCGCTCATCTTCTCTTTCTTCACGCTGACGTTGTTCTTCTCTTTCTTGTATTCTCTCCTGAGACTTGACGTACTCCGTCAGCTGTTTGGCTTTTAGATTCAGTTGCATCCCTTTCTGCCAGAAGTCAGCCATCTTGATGCTTCTGGAAAGTTCTTTTCTGGAAAGTTCTTTTCCTAGAAAGTTCTTGACTGTAGAGTTCTTTTTTTCTGGAAAGTTCTTGACTGTGCTGTACCTTTCTAGACTGTTCTAGAACAGCACGCTTTCTGCAGTAGCGCTGATGCTTGCCACTAGTCGCTTTCGCTGACGCAGGCCCCGCTGTCCTCGTCGTATGCGACGCTGCACCACGCTGGTGTTGATGTACACGCTCCTGTGCTGAAGTAGACGCGACGTCCGCTCGACGTCCCGATCTGTTGTTCGCTCACGAAGCAACTCTTCAGCGACTACACGCCCTTGCAGTCAACCCGAACCTATCGGTGATGTAGTCCCAGTATGTTGGCCCCTCTCGACGCAACTCGTTGGCGGCTACCCTCGATGACTGCCTCTCGTAACGTTGACTCGCTTGTTGTAGCAGTTGAACCCTTGGCTATGGCGTGAATCCCGGCTTGGCCCCCAAAATGTTACACTCGGTTCGATGTTGGTGTTTTTCTTTATCAGTAGTGGATTCAGCCCCAATGCTGAAGTACTGATGAGTGTAGCTCAGATTCGTTTATTCACGCAACCCGCTCAAGCAGCATACAAGTCACTAAGTCGACGTATGAAGTTTTCCACTTTTTATTCAGCACACACCAACAACTGCATACAATTCTCAACTCAACTCAACAACTTTCACAGCAACTCTTTAAATCACTATCAACAACTTTACTATCTCTCAACAGCAACTCGGCACACGATTAAATAACCTCTCTCTCTTCTCGAACAATTTGGTACACGGTAGAAATGACGCACTGCCACCAATCGAACTAAAGATCGTCATCACTGGTTTACGTCATACACATTTCCTCTAATTGCGGGAACATTCACGACCTTCGATATCCATCGGGAAATTTCTATCGACAGTAATAAACATGCAGATCCCGAAAATTCTCCAACAATATCGACTAACGCAAATCATCAACGTTATACAAAGACTCTCCTAACAACAATGCAAACTCAAATCAAAGGTAAATAAACTCCATTATTGAATACTTTGCAAAACGAAACGATTAGATCTATCGTGCGCGCTTTAGACACACTTTCGTTCGTTTCAACGTAACAAAAAGTATATCAAAAAGAAATAAACAACATCACCCAGTTTATGAATCAAAATGGTCTCGAACTATCAAAAGAAAAAACAAATTTGGTACTTTTTAGTAATGGTCAGGAACCAAGACAACTTCCAAAATTAGTACTTGAAAATGAAGAACTAAAATATGTTAAAGAGGTTAAATTTTTAGGAGTATATTTAACATGCAAGTTACATTGGAAAAGACACATAGAGTACGTAATACAAAATGCTGTTAGAAGTTATAACCTATTGAAAATTATAAGCAAACAATCTAGGGGACAAGATAAAAAAACATTAGTTCATTTAGTTATTGCTCTAGTGAGATCAAAGTTAACATATGGACAGGAAGCATATTTTTCTTCTCCAAATTGTTACTTAAAAAAGTTACAAAGCGTAGACAGTAAGGCAATAAAATTAGCTTTAGGAGTGCCTATTCATACAAAAACTACAGAAGCATATAAACTTGCAGGAATTATGAACTTAGATGAATATAGGAGATTATCTTGTGCGAAATATATAATCAGAGCTAATGCTGTAAACAATAGTACAGATGAAGAGATTTTTATTAGATCAGGATGTAGATTTTCCAAAACATGCTCAAAAGGTGCACTCTTTTCAAACAATAGCAACATATACTAAAGATCTTATCGAGTTAGATATACCACATATTGATAAATTACGCAAGGATATAATATCACCAATACCTACATGGGAACTTGAAACAGCACATTACGATATACATTATTGTAATGAAGAAAAGAGTCAAAATCCTAATCTTCTTGCAGTTGAATTTCGAAATCATTTATGTGAAAAATATTCAGGAAAATTAAAAGTTTACACTGATGGATCTGTTTTAGAAACAGGAGAAACAGGAGCTGCTTTTGTTATTCCAGATTTGAAAATATCAGAATCGTTTTATATAGGAAAAGGTTTTTTATTTTTACTGCGGAATTAATTGCTATACTAATGGCTCTAAATAAAATTTCCAGTTTACGTATGAATATAGTTAGTATAGTTTTATGCGTAGATTCCCTATCTGTTTTAGAAGCTCTAAAATATAAGCTACTATTAACAGTGAACGAAAAGAGGTTATTTTTTAGATTAATAACGTTATTCATGGATTAATAATTAGTGGTACTGAAGTGACCTTCTGCTGGATTCCATCACATTGTGGATTTATATATAATGATTGGGCTGATCATGCTGCGAAATTAGGTGCATTAAATATTAATTCCCTATCAGTTAAATTAAATCTGTCTTCAAAAGAAATTCAAAACAATATTGAAAATAATATTGTAAAGAAACTTCAGTTATATACAAACTATAAAAATCTTCATGAATTTCCAAGATCAGTTTCATCTACAGCGAACAGAATATTATTAAATTTAATTAAAACCAAATATTGTAAAAATGTAAAGTGCATTTGTGATGAACCACTAACTTTAAAACATATATTATTTGATTGTATTCAGATTCATCCTCTTTTGCCCATTGATATAAATACTATAACATCAGTTAAAAACATTAGCAATGAATTAAGTTTGGGATTGGCAAAAGCTTTAATCAATTCTCCAGTAGCTCGTTTTATTTAACTGACAGTATTATTGTTATGTTATAGAGATAGTAATAGTATCTATGTGTATGTATGTGTTCATGTATGTCTGTTTGAAATGCGTGAATTTGTATGTATGGTCTTTATCATCCTGATGAAAAAAGACGTTAATAAAACAACCAACCAACCAACCAATTTTATAAAATTAATAGTTTATAACCTCTTTGCTTTCCCTAAAATTTTATTATTGGTACTAATCACGATCTTTCACACAAAAAAATTATCAATAAAAGTCGTCCATTTTATTCTTTTCCAAGAATACAAAAAATGGCGATTGACACGTAGCAAAACTGACGTCATATTCCTAACTCTACCACAGGCACACAATATAATGATTTGCACTTGGAAAATAAAAATACTCGCGATCGTTTCGTTTCGCGACAGTGTGTATGTCTGTGGATACATTTTAACCCGTTTGCAGTGCAGCGTTGTTATTTATGAAAATCTCCGCCACCGTCGTCTAGAAAGTTTGGAAATTAAGAAGCCGAAGTTGTTCACTTCTTATACTTGTAATTCCGTGGATTTAAAAACGATAGTTCTGCGCTATACTAATCTCTATCTCCGAATACTATGGAGATGGACGTGTCTATTATACATTAGTATATTTACATTAGTGTACTGGAAAGGGAAGGGGTGAGAAGAAAAAAAGAAGAAGAAGAAAAAGAAGAAGACAAAAGAAGAAGAAGAAGAAGAAGGTAACAGGTACTAATAGTTATTGAAGAGACCATAGAGGAATCGGAAGTCCAAATAGTAGGACGCCATTATTAAGTGACATTAGTCTTGATTCTTTGTAAAACATTTCGTCTAGGTTGTGTCAAACTTTAATGGTTTAATATTCACATCAGGTAAAGGTTGTGCGCGTGCGTGCGTGTGTGTGTGTGTGTGTGTGTGAGTGTGTGTCTTTGAACGTGTGTGTCTTTGGTAAGTGTGTGTGTTCTCTGTGTGTGTTTTTTGACATTTGTTCGCCTATATATACGTGTATGTTAGAGGGAGGGAGGGAGAGAGAGAGAGAGAGAGAGAGAGAGAGAGAGAGAGAGAGAGAGAGAGAGAGAGAGAGAGAGAGAGAGAGAGAGAGAGAATGTGGACGGGAAAGGGAAAGGGGGGAACACTCAGAGAATGGCAATTTAATTTTACAGCCACTTAACTTTCATTTGCACAATACCGTTGAATTGCCTTAATAGCGCTTTCACGGACTGCTCACTTCGGGACTTGCCTGACTCTAAAGACGTTTAACGGTCTTTGATGAGTGGTGCTTAGAAGTATCACTCTTCCTTGCTCACCTTCTTTCTCTCTCGCCCTCCCTCTCTTACGGTATAGCAGACCAGCGACCTGTGTAATTGGAGGTTTGGACTACAAGGAATTGACCAACGTTTGACCCTGTGAACGGCCTAGCCACAGTTTTGAAGGACAGGAAAACAGTCTCATTTTAGTTCACGCATCCTTTCGGGTATGTGTAAAGTTGTATGTTATAATACGTAAGGAGGAATCGATCCATTACATGTATATAGCTCAGTCCAGAAATCTTCTGACAATCGCGCGCGTATTCGGAAAGGTCTAAAGTCGACGAGCGATCCGGCATAAAGGGGGACATGGTATTGGCAGACTGGGCAAAGTTTTGTTGAGCCATGTGATTTGCAAGATGATTTGATTCAGTGAATGTACATGAAACGTTGGGTACCGTATACGGTTGTGCTGATTATTTACGTTCGGAAACGATCGACACAATTCGTAAACCTTCCGAAGCCGTTGGCGGTTGTCAGAAAAAAAAAAACATGTAGACTTTTGTCGTCACACCCGCGGAAGTGACTGTCGTGAAGGTAACAATGGATTGATAGACATGTGTTATATGATTTGTTCATAGGTGCTTCAAACCTTAGGAGGATTTGAAACCTTGGGAGGATTTCAGCTTCGGGAGGTGAACTCGATTTCAAACTGAGAACGAATTTCGTATATTTAGGGAACTGAAATACATCATTTACGGACAACTTCGAGCCTTGAGTGAACAGAATTGAACGTATATGTTTATTGTTGAGAGAGAGCCATTGGACAACACGATGACAAGCTCACAGTGGTGAACAAACGGAAACTCCGATGGCGTAGCGTAGCCAGAGCAATAGACCTCGCAAAGACCATTTTACAAGGTGCGGTGCAGGGAGGCAGAAGAATGAAACAAAATCAGCACATTATGTACAGAAATCAGATGGAGCACAGGACAAAAGCAGATCTCAGCTACAACGGAACAGGTGGGGTTTGCGATTTTGTTGACTGTCTTCTCTCTCTTTCTGTCTCCCCTTCTCTGTGTCTCATTATCTGTCTGTCTCTCTCGTCTCTCTCTCTGTCTCCCTTTCTCTGATTCCTTCTCTGTCTGTCTGTCTCTCTCTCTCTTTCTCTCTCTCTCTCGGGCCGCTTCTCTCCATGTCTCTCTCAAACCCTCTCTTTCCGCCCACTCTCTATCTCTTCGCTATTCCTACCTCTCACCCCCCCCCCCCCTCTTTCTCTCTTATTTGTTGACTCTCTCCCTTCTCGCTCTTTCCCCTTCCTCTAATCCTCTCTTTCTCTCTCTCTTCGGCGTCCCCCTCCCGCCCCTCTCTTTCTCTCTCGTTCTCTCTCTCTCTCTCTCTCTCTCTCTCTCTCTCTCTCTCTCTCTCTCTCTCTCTCTCCTTGATAATTGTGAAACGTTTATCACGCTTTGTAATTACTCATCGGCAGGTGCACGGAATTAGCTTTTTGTGCGTGTGTTGGAAGGATGATACATTTATAATAATTATAAGCGAGGAAAAACCAGATGACAGGAAGATGTTACACCTGATGCCATCAGTTTAGCATCTTGTTTCTTAAGGGCGCGTACATGCACACACACGCACGCATGTTCACACACACGGTCGCACACATACACACATACACACACACATTCGCGTAGACAGATATAAATACACATACATAAAGGTGTTAACCCATGTAGGCAAATGCACTTTCTAGACTTTCGTGAACACGTGGGGTTTCCAGTTCGTTGGTCTTTATGAACATGATAAGGCGCACGTGTACACCCATATAAACTCTGAGTTAGGAGCCGAGGGGTAGAGAACACGAACACAAGAATGGTGATTTTTATGATTTATTGGACCCCAAAAAACACAACTATGAAACAGGATGAGAATGGTGAAAGACAGAATGTAGAGTTGGTTGAACGAATGCAGATGAACAATGAAATCATCAACAATAAATCAACAACAACAATAACAAATATGTCCTCCTTATTCTTTCCGCACATACAGTTTCTTCTTCTTCTTCTTCTTCTTCTTCTTCTTCTTCTTCTTCTTCTTCTTCTTCTTCTTCTTCTTCTTCTTCTTCTTCTTCGCCTATGTTCTTCACACTAACTGTCATGTCTGACGTTTAGGCTCTGGCTGATATGCTTATCAATTAATGTAACGGTTCTAATAAACTTCATTAGTATCAGTGGCCTAATGCTCCGCCAAGAGTACCTAACAATAATTACATTATTATAACCCCCTTTTAACTCAAGAGAAAAAGTTCCTAATCGGGAGATACGGCGACAGTCCGGCG